>OX465487.1:20203439-20803439 GCA_950022335.1 Eurois occulta
TATCCCCGGAGATTAAAATGATAACTGCCATTATCTTAGTATTAGTGTTAGGGAAATTTTGGGATCTGTGGGTGGTAATACATCTGCTCAATTTTTTCGTGTTTTTTATACAGTTATTTGACGAAGTTACAAAATTTTACAATAGGAGTAAAGTGTTAACATAATATTATCGAAATGTTTTCCTACTTGCGTGTTTCACTAAAACATTTCTAACACACAAAAAAAAAAAACTTTTTTTCAAAGCTTAAAATCATCAGTCTACGTCCAGTATTTAAGGAGCAATCAACGTAAACATGTTTTTTATTTTTCCTGAAAAGTTGCGTTTTTGTAAGTATCATTTAATGGAGATCGCCAGAAATCCATACATCGTTGGGCCAAATATGAACAGTAATCATTTATGTATTATTTAATAGATAAAACACAAACATATTCATATCAGAAAGCTTTTTTTTAAATTCTATGGGAATTAGGAAGAAAATAAGTTTTTGGGTCACTAGGTTAGATTATGCGGCAGATGGTAAGAATTGTACCTATAAAACGCCAAAATGTATTGTAAATACCATAATCAAATAAACACATTGATTTAATTGTTTGTAAACATATTTGTGTTACTATTAGCATATTATTGCATAGCACAAAAAAGGAATTAGGTAGGTAAAATAAACACAAGTTATTTTTTCAATATTTTATTCATCTTCTTTTTCATACTCAATTAATATATCATACAGGAATGGTGCTGGAGGTGTGATGGTATTTTGGTACCTTGCCACTGTTTGACGACAGTCCTTGCCCTTATTATGGAAAGAACTGCTTCATCATGTAAAGGCACACTTCCAGTAGCGTTGCTACGATCAGTAGGGATACCACAACTCACGCAATTCACCATTATCCAGTCGATAAGCAATCGGTGTCCAAGTCCGTAAAATCAATCCAAAGTCGTCAGAAAAATAGCAGAAATCGAATAATAAGCACATCCGCACGAGTACGAAAACGAATGACGGGACTTGACGGGAGTGACGTGACATTGACATTTTGACAAACATCGATATTTTTTCGTTTTGAAACAGTTAACCGATACACGATTTTGAACGATGTTATTGTTAAATAAATGAATAACTATTACTAAAACAACAATAATTTCATCAAAATGTCCTTTTTTCTTTTATAAATGATTATAATGTTCATGACCAATGCTAAAACAAAATAGATATCGTTTTTTTAGTAACTTCTTTAGAACTACTAGTTTTAGAACGAACTCGTAATGACCTGACAGCTTGTTTACGGAGCTAGTTTTAGAACTACATTCAATTTAAAACCATATTTCAAATTATAATTTTTAGCTCATTCCGGTAGAAAGTTATTATTGTTACATGTTATTTTTAATCAGTAAAAAATCTAGTCTTTTTTAATATACATATCGTTTCTGTACATACTTTGGCCCAAAACTGGCCATCTCCTTTTCGATATTGGTGCTTATTGTAGTGAAAAAGCCAAAAAACAAATGAAACCATAATGTTCGCGTCGTTCACAAAAATCCTTTTTTTTTCACAAACAGCACAAAATCCTTTGATCAGCGTCGGTATTATGCTTTCCGCCAGTCCGTGTGAGTTGGTATGTCTGCAGTAATCAGTAGCGAATGCAAAACTTTTATTTATTTCAGCTTACACGCGGATTTCCATCTTCTTTACAGTTGCGTCGTTCCCTCGCTCTGCGATATTTGAATGAATAGTTTTGGCGTTCGCTTTTTCGTTGCTCTTAACTTTGGGGATTCATTTATTTAAGTTGTGGGAATGTAAATAAGTTTTTTTTAAACAGCGCTATCGAGTAGAGATGAGGATAATGTCGTGAGGTAAGTTTTGAGTATGAATGTGGAGGGGTACAAGAGTAGAGGAAGACCAAAGAAACGATGGATGGACTTTGTTAAGGATGATATGGCAAGAAAGGAGGTGTCTGATGAGATGACGAGTAATACAGAAGAATAGAAGAAGAAGATATGCTGCGCCGACCCCGAATTAATTGGGATAAGGGCAAGACATTGAGTATAGATGACATATGATTTTCTACACACGTATAAAACGACGTTTTCAACACCCTTGCCAGAGATAAGTACATATCAAATGCAAATAGTTAAATAGAAAAATTACGAATTATGACAAATATCATGAAGAAAAAACGTCCAATAAGATTCCTTTAAACCTAATGAACAACAAGGGATAAAAAAATAATGAAACAGAATGATTTAAAAGTTGTTGCTTAGTTAACTATCTTTTGTTCACAGTTCGTTGAATGGGAGAAAATAACAAAACAATGTTAGTGTTTTCTTTGCCACAAGAAAATATCCGCGACCATTCATCTTTTTACTATTTTTATTGGAAATACATTGGAACATTCTATCTATGTTTTAAATGCACGATGAGTATTTTGCACAATAAATTGCACAAGTTGACGACCTGACATTTATTTAAATGAAGAAGCTTTCCACCTGCACCTTGAGGAATCTATCTGAAGCTGAAAATGCCGTTACAGAGAGAGTGACAAAGAGACATCTTGCCTTATTGAAAAGAAACAACGATACGACGAAGAAGAAATAGCCTTTCCTACTGTCGAATGTATTTATAAGTAAAATCCTAAACTGGAAAATGAAGTAATATCTTAAACAACGATTGACAATAAAGGCTTTTATCGAAGCGATATTTCAGGCAGCATTCTAACGTATGTGAGTTTATATATAGAGAAATTTTATTTTAAAGGAAAGCAAAAATAAAATATATATCCTATCAGAAAATGAAATGAAATTCGCTAACAACGGTTCAGCTCCGTAATCCAGACATTATTTTAATTCATTACCAGTTCAGCCGTATCTAACTAATTACGACAGTCAATATCCTTGCAACTGTTTGAAGAAAAACTTCTCGAGGAACTTTTTTGCTTAATAATCTGCGAACCTTGAGGACTAAGGAGTAAGGAGCAAGTTTAAACAAGTTATATTAACTACCTCTACTAATAATAAAGAAAGAACTCGCATTAGAGCGTTTAGTGCAAAAATCTGCATGATTTAGTACTTCAATTAAAGTTTGCCAAGTTTTTATTGAGTGGTGAAGATTGGTAGCTGTGGCCGCTTTTAGGCACCTAGGCTTTTGAAATTTTTAATCGAATTTTCGTTGAAGTGTTTTAAGCGAGATTTTTTCAAAGTTTCTCGTAAATTCTTGGCGTTCGAGCGTAAAGCGGTGGTTATTAGCGCTTTTGACGGGTAATCGATCGTCGCAGGGACCGGTGATAATTAATTTTCATTCCATCGTTAATTTGTTTCGTGATTCTTTAATTGATTTTGCTCGGGTATAAGGCGTGTGGATATTTTGTTGAAAGTTTCTAGATTGATTAAGACATGCGTAAGAAACCTTAGAGACCGTGTGTCAAGTGCGTCTCCTCGAACTAAATGGTCCAGAAAAAAAAACTAATTTCACGTTTTTGGATAAACATCTACCAAATCCATTTAGTGAGAGAGTAAAGTAATAAAATTGTTTTTCTTCGTGAGATTTATGCGTAGGCACCTATACAGCAGACGCCGAACTGTCCCAATGTTTTATTACGAGATAAAATAACAAATGCCAAGTTTTATCATCTGTTACATTTATGTGTTTCTCAGGATTACCTAGGCATATTATTAGTCACTGGCCATTAATAAAATATTTGGTTAAGTGAAAAAGAGACAGATTGTTTTTGTACCACTGCCTGTTTTCTACCATGTATTGATGCTGATTTAACGTTTACCGCAGTTCTGCAAAGCGTGACTTCTAATCTTGAGAACTGTCTATGTCCGTATACATATTTGCTGAACATTTCGCCCTTTTAGCCTTTTTGGGGTTCCCTACCTCAAAAGAAAAAGAAACCGTTATAGGATCACTTTGTTGTCCGTCTGTCTGTCGGTCAAGACCCTTTTTCACAGGAACGCGTAGAGGAAACAAGTTGAAATAAAATACTCAAGTCTACGTTCTCTTTCAGCTGTAAAAAAATAGATATGACCGTTTATTTCGCATATTTTGCGATTTATCGAAGGAATCAAAACTCATAGAGTATTTCCCGTTGACCTAGAATCATGAAAACTGAAACCCGTAAATAAGTAGTTTATTAACAAAATACCTACACATTTATACGGAACCCTCCGTGCACGTCCAAATCACACTTGGCCGGTTTTCTATAAAAATCAAAAAATCAATCTATTAGTCTATCTTTGGATGAGTTCCTTCACAATCAGATCTATAAATACTTTCTACATATAATAATACCAGCATATTACTGTCCCACTGCTGAGCAAAGGCCTCTTCATACAGAGAAGGCACGAGCATTGACCACGCTTGCTCAAGACAATGAACCATTAAATATTTCTACAGTATGTTTGCACACGTGCCACGGCAAACTTCCATCAAGATATACCAGCCCTGTCTAAATTTGAAGCCGATACTCAACATCTTCACCGCTGCCGGCAGATTACGCAGTTTGGCTGGCCTAGATTAACCATTCGCTAAGTAAACCAGTTTGTTTGAGTAGCTCGGATTATTCCATAGCAACTAAAGATATCGATCCTCGTCCTTTAATTCGGTGCTACGCCTGTCCTGGTACGAAGGGCTGCTATTGACTATACAGTGATGGAAGGTTTGGTTACGCATGGGCTTAAAGTAAAGGTTTTATGTAACAACAACTTTCTGAGGGCTTAAACATAAATAAAATTAATTAAGTAATACGTTTAAAAATAGTGCTAAATGATTAAAAATTACAAAAAAAAAATAATATAAAACTATTTCTTTAAGAGAGACATTGTATATAATTATGTATGTACATCAACGAACGGGCATTAAATTCATAGCCTCCCTTGCAAGTTCGAGATTCTAGCGCAAATACTTATGTACCATTGACTTTAGGTAATTTATTTAATTTAAGACTTTGTAGAACGTAGATATCTATGAAAAAGTCTCTTATCCCCGAATGATTAATTATTTTCGCTACCCAGATAGCTAAATCCTACTTTTTGACAATAAATCTCACCCAAACTTGACATTATTTGCCTAGCTTGCAATTTTCCTTCCAAACTCCTAGAACTTGACTTTGCATGACGGTCATTCCTATTCCAAGTAACATACTCCAGAACTATGTCGGAACAAGTTGAGTTCCAGTTTGGAACTATTAATTACAAGTTGGAAGTCGCTGTCGCCCGATTGGAGGCACGTCACTAGTAGGTATAAGTTCCCAGTTCCCAGTTCGGTTACATTAGCGAACAGCTGACTCATTCGCTTATTGGCCGAGTATCGGTTACCGTGAGGTCAGGAAACTAATGTTATATGACGTCATAGTGTGATACAAGACTAGATGAAATATTTATCAGACTTAGAATAGAAATCTTTTCTGCTTATAATATTCTTCTCTAATATTCCTCATCTTTTAATATTCTCCGTTCTTTATCAGAGAACAGTTAAGCATTCGAAGATTTCGACACGTACGCAACGTATCGAATTCTTTCGTTTATGTTAATAAAGTCATTACCTACTGTTGGCGGCCTCGGGTCTTATAGTTTGGGGTATGAAGAACAGGGTTTAAAGTTCTTCATCCTCCATAGAAAAGGGAAGATCCTCCAACCAGACGGGTGCTATATCTGGTGGGCTACTGCCCGACAGTTTTTGTCGGGTTTATCCATATAGTCTTAAGTCGCGGATAACTTTATTTGCGCGATGCACGATTTTTGTTTTATGTTTAGTTCATCATCTGTATCATAGATAGCGCTGAAGTACTTTTTATTCTATGTTGCGGTAGTACTCTTTGTACTGCCGCTACAGTAGTATATTTTTCTATAGATACTCATTAATAACGTGGTATTTCTAATGCTACATCGATCTTCGCTCCGTCAATCTCACCTGTTAGGCTCACCTCACTACAAAACCAAGCTCTAATTACGGCCAGATGGCGCGAAAATCAACTGATTAAGGCTCAGGCTACTGATAAGTTTCCACTATCCTGCACTCTGTTTAAGTTGGAACCTTTAAACACATTTAAATACAGGGTGTTAAGGGACCCTTTACGGAGTCGTCATCAAGCGTTCTGCGCATCTAACTAAGTAACTCTGCGCATAAGTTGCTAATTGCTGGGAAACTATTTTTTTGGTGTGATCACAGTTTACAGTAGCGCTCATGGCATTGTGCTAATGGATGCAATGAATAGTACAAGGGACATGGAAGTATTTAAAGTAAAGTTATAACGTTTAAAACTTGATTTTTTAACGTTTAAAACGTGTTTATAGTTGGAACTTTGAACTTCATTTAATCTGGAACTAGGTAGAAGGTATGATCAAGAATTAAAAAAGATCAATATGACGGGAAGACAAGTGCCTCTCAACTTCGTTAAGAGTGTTTTTACACCCCTTATACTTGCTATCGTATTCTGCTTGCAAGAGCCAACTGGCTATTGCTCGCTTATTTAGCTTTAATACGTGTTACGTGTCATAATTAACAAATAAGTAAGTTTACTTCAAGGCCTAGCTGAAACATGCGATCACATTTTTTTCTATGACCTCCCTATCTATAGGTAGTATCATAAATCTCTTTGTTTTATGCTATCGATTTTCTCTTTTTTCACTTTTCAGGCTTCTAAACTCTATCAATACTTGTGTAAAAATATATTTATATCTATCAAAATCATACATAGCAACAACACGTATCCCGCATACCTTATCACGAAATAATGACATCTCGTTAGTTAAATCCGTCACATTGATTCGCTGGTAGCTTATTTGATGTGGCAGCCAGTCTAACGTGAATGTCGGGAAATTATCATTACTTACCTTCATTTTCTTGTATTTTATGAGTGATTACCTTTATTTATTCATGCATAATGTGCTTGGAAAACAATATAGAAGTGATGTTTTACAAAGGCGACAAGTGAAATGAATTTTTAACTGACTTAAAAAAGGAGGAGGTTATCACTTCGGATGTTTATATATATATATTTTTTTATGTATGTTCGGGCATAACTCATATATAGACGGATTTGCAAAAATCTTTTTTTTTGTTAAAAAATAAATTAAATCTATTTATTTCTAAATGCATCAAGAAAAAAATAATGTTCAATCTTTTTGACGCAAGATTATGTGTGCTATTGGTTGCGATTTAGTTTACTCACTCACATGTCTTTGTCTGGTAGTGGACCCACACGTACGGCCCTCAGAGTTTACAACCGTAAAAATAGGTTTTTAGGTTCGAAAGGGGTTTCAATATATTCAATATTCAATAACAATACTTTTCATGGTAATAGGCTTATCTTCAATGAAATGGAAATTAACATACCTAACTGTCGAAATCTGGGTGTACTATTAGGTACATCTCTGCCTACCCCGTCGTGAACTACAGGCGTGATATTAAGTGAAATTCGACATCATTGCCGATAGAAAATACTCCAGGGCTTGTTTTAATATAAAATTGTTGAATTTATCAATTAATCTTGAAACAGCAAAAGCTCTGTGCTCCTAGGTTTACATAAACACTCTTAGCAAAACAATTTCAGTCTGAACCTTGAACAAGAAAATTTAATTAAGACATAGCAAGTGAGCTTTTCAGTACTTCAGCAACGAAAAGTACAAAGACATCATTTCCATATTTAATAACCAAAACACTAACCGCTTTCCTCAACATACCACAGTAGAGCTCATCTCAGTGTACCTATTATCAACAGCCTAGCTTAAATTTAAACGTCATAGAATAGCAATTTGGTTTAGAAACCTTTTGCCACTTGTAAATTAAACCTTATCTGAGTGGCACAAAGTTGGATGTTGAATGGCGGCGTGCCAACAATACCAAAATCCCTATTTTATAGTCCGTAATCGCTGGAAGACGTGTGACACGTCTAAACGATGTTTCGCGAGTTATCTCGTCTTGAAATCTGGGGATATAATAAGTAGAGCGTGTTTCATCTGCCAGTCCGATTACACGTCTTGTCATGATTGTATGCTATTTCGTCTTGTTATTTGAGCTTGTTATCTAAATACGTGCGAGTAACTAACCTACGCACTATCAAACAGAATTAAGGGTTTGAGTGTCAAAATCAAACATTTTAGATTAATAAAATCTTAAATTAACTCAGTGACTTACTATACCATTGAGTCTGGAACCTTGAAATTTTGTATAAAAGTTTTATAAAATTGTTATAACGAAAGAAGGTGTGCACTAAGAAAGGATTTCGTGGAAATTCATCCCTGAAGGGTTTAATCCTTCTTGAATTTTAATATGAGATGAGAATCGCTAGTATCCATATATAAATTCCTGGTTCCTTGGAAAAATAGCACAATCAAGGATCGATTGTCCTGAACTTCTTTCTAAGCTGTCCCTGAATGTTCCACCTCGGCATTCTCGCTTGAGAAAACTTCTTCATGCTCCGTACGCTCGCAGTTTACCGTACTTTTTTGCTTCGCTCAATCAAAGCATTTAACCAAGTTGTAAAGAACGAACACCCCCCTATCGATTTGTTTGCAAGCAGTTTAGCAACAATTAGTACTGCATTGTCTAAAACCTGTGTTGTTTAAAATGAATTCTAATAGTACTGCATGCCTGCTTGGTATTTAATTTAATATTATATTTGTTCCTATTCTTAGTTACTACTTATTGCTCAGTTATTGATATTATACTTAGTTACTAGTCTGTGTAACAATTGTTAGTTGCTAACTGTGGAGGCTTGTAAATGGCTTGTCGTTGTTTGCCTCGCTATAATTTTTTGTATTGTTGGCTGTAAGCCACCCAAACATAATAAAATAAATTCGTAGTAAGTAACTCGGTCCCCCTATCCCTTTTCACACCTTAACGGATTATAGGTACCCTAGACCTCAACATGCGATTATTTTCAAACCCCAGCCTGGAGGTTAAAGCAAGTTTTTCCACACATTTTAAAGCGCAAACTACATCTTAAATTCTCAACATTCAGTTTATCCAACCAACATCTTGTAGCAACAAAAATTCGAGCTTAAAAGCTGAAGTTGTTCACGTAAAAGCCAGCGATTTACGGCAAAGAGTACATTATTTAGGAACAATCTCATTTACTTAGCCGGCTCACGTTAAGTAGACGCGCGGCTGATTCATCGGCCGGCCGACATGACCCACTGCAGCCGAGATTGGAGGATTTAGTTCTTGTAGTATGGCAAATGTTTACTAGATAGATCTAGTGTAACATAAAACATCTATATTTTGCCAATTTTGTTTGAGTCCCAGATAGTAAGAGGCGACCCTATAATTTCCAGCCACCGGGAACAGATCCTGACTCCCATAGCTGCTACTGAGAAATTCCTGATGGCAAAACGCATCCGTTTTTCAATCAATTTCTCAGTCATTGTCTGACCTGGGAATCGAGCCTAGGACTTCATGCCCAGCAGTTGCGCTTGCGACCAGTGGACCATGAGGCAGTCAAGATATTGCGTACGTTTCCTTCAGAAGTTTTTGGTTATTGTATCAAACTATAGAGACGAGCATAGTTTTGTACGATTTTTAAATAATAAAATGATTATGATGATGTTTTTACTAACAAGTTGGATTTTATGATCTGTTAATAAATGATTTGATTTTGATTTGAAAGATTTTTGTTAGACTTTAAAGTTTTCAATAATTTGGTAAAACAGGTCTGTACCGAACTATATCTTATTTTTTTTAAATTTAGGGCAAACGTTTACAATATAAATGGACAGTGAATTTTAATTTTATATCTAGGTTTAAACGCGCAATAACAGTCATCGGAACCACGCCACTGCCAATTAGTTTCGTAAAACTATAGCCAGGATTAAACAGAGCATTTTCCACGTGGAAAATATGCACAGGAATCCCAAATAAAAACGTTTAGCCCACCAAAGCGCCTACAAAACTGTATCGTTAGCCGAACCCCTTGACATAGACAGAACGGCAGCGAATGGGTCGATGCATGTACCGATAGCCTAAAAAAACCGGCCAAGTGCAAGTTGGACTCGCGCACCGCGGGTTCTGGTATAAAGTTGTAGGTATTTTACCCTATTAATTTTGGTTCCCTTGAGAGTGTCGAAATATACGTTTTATCTTTTTTGTACGTTAACTTAGAAGTTTGATTTTTTCACAGCTTCAAGGGACTGTAGACTTGAGTATAATAGTATAATTTCAACTCGATACCTCCACGCGTTCCCTAGATAAAGGGTCTTGACAGACAGATGGACAGATAGACGGACAACAAAGTGATCCTATAAGGGTTCCGTTTTTTCCTTTTGAGGTACGGAACCCTAAAAACGACGTGTCCTAGTACCAGCAGCCAGGGCTTGACGCTCGGCTGCTACAAAGAAGGGTGTCGTGTCGAACGCGTTCGTCGCCGCATCGCATCGTGTCAAGCGGTTGGCTAGCCGCCAGCCGACGCGACGCAACCGCTCAATAATTCTCTAGCGGCAACCTTGAGCGTGGTGCAGTAAGGATCGTTGTATTTGTTTGGGAAACAAGATGTGATATACTAATAAACGTAGCGTGAGCTTTAAGGTTACGTCACCACAGTGCTCACTCATCCCGGGCAGCGAGTGCACGTAGGTACTCTTAAAGTAGTTAATCTACTTACTGATAATTTGGTGATTTTATTCTAAACCCTAACTAGTGTTTCTAGTGAACACCACATTTGTAAGATTTAATATTGAGTGATTTATTGGTTCAGTCGGTAAAATTAGAGCAAGTTAAGCCCTGACTGAGAGTCACGCAGTCCAGGGAATGGAACAAAAGGGAGGAGGGCTATACTCAGCTGCAGGTGGGCAGGGCTGCCATTGATGGTAATGATGAACGCATAGCTATGAGCACTGCATGGGAACACCATCGCCTCAACTCGAGCCATTCGGAGTTATTTCTAGGAAACTCCATGGGTGTAGGTGTAGGTGTTTATGTGGTACGCACAATCTATAAGCATCCTATAAGCATCGCTGTAGATGGATCAGTGACTAAAAATGTTTGAGATGAGGTGATGCCGAAACGGTACAGTGCTTATAAAACGTGGTATGAGCTATAAGCTCGCCTTTACGTTTTAAAATTAAACGGGCCGTATGTACCTTATTTATTTGTGTACCGTACTCATAAAATAAAAGATATCGAAAATATCAAGTTACGTGACTTAATCAAGAGGATTCGCGCTTGATCAGATTGCAGATTACGACGATAAATAAAAGGGGGGCTACCACGTGGCAGTGACAAGATATCCTATATGTTTTGAGTAAACCGTGCGGGGCTACCAAAGTTCGCACTGTGTGATATTATAGTCCGCGTTGAATATTCTTAGCAGTCTGTGTCTAGTTTACGATGGGAATAGTCAACATAGATAAACGGTTTCACAAAATTTTACTAGCAACGCCCTTCTTACCAGGTCCTTAAGGGCTCATTTACGGCGGCGCGGCGCGTAAAAGAACCATAAAGCACTATAGGATTATTTCCACCAAACAGCTTGCAGCGCATCGTATCGGAACGGATTTTACAATCTTTAAACGATATTGAATTGGGTACACAGTATTTAAAACCGCTTGACCGCGGGAGTCGATCGTAGCCGAAAGTATGCTAAAACACGCGATCGGCTCCGTTGGCCTGTCATCGTATCGATCGGATTCTGCGGCTTTACCACCATTTAACAAAATTAGAACACTTTATCACGGTAGGAATGAAACTGTTTGACTAGGCGCTGAAACGGATAATTACGATCAGAAGCGACGATACCGAGCCGATACTATGCGTCGACATCCTGCCGGACGCGATCGGCTGTGGCCGAATCCGTTCGTATCCTTTCCGATGCGATGCGATACGAGCCGATTGGTGGAAATCATCCTTTAGACTCAACTTTCATTCGTCATGATGTTGTTGTCTTTGTTTCTTAACCGGAGGTTCTCGCAGTTTTTTGTCCTAGTGATCCGTCGTTTGTCCAGAGACCCTAGCAACAAACCTTTCCAAAAGGCCATTCCAAACTTGGTCCAGCATTATTATCGTACGATATATTTGTTTATACGATCCGCCAGAACTTCCATAGCGACCTTGACCCCCGAACTTGTTTGCAACAACTCGTAGGGAACAGCTCTCTAACTTTTATAAAGTGATATGTAACTCAGTTTCCCGAGCCCTTTTTACAAAATAAACAACATGATTATTTTGTTTTTGCTCTTTGCGAAATAAAGTTGTGTTTGCGCTGCCATTATTTTCGTAAACGCAAAATTTTTGAAGACAGATCTTACTCTCGGGACAAAGACATAGTGGCAATCGCTTTCAAACCGTTTCGTAGTTCTATAATAACTTTCAAAGCCATCGATAGAAGCTTTTTGGCTTGCATTTTTTTATCCCATTCATGTTAGCCCGCAGCAACCAGTTCGGTGACAAAACAGCCTAAGGTCCCGTGCACGACCTCTGGCGATGTTACTCGCGTCAAGTCGCATGCGCGCTTCTCACTTGTTTCCTTCGCTATCCCACGATCGCTCCACAAGTCGCGTCGCTTAAGCAAACCAACTTTTTATTAAGAGCTTTAATTTGAATTGTCTTGTGAGTTAGTATGTTTTGGTCAAATCTAGCAACTGAATTTCAAACCAGTTTCCAACCGATAGAGCTGAAATGCACACACCTTTGGTTCTGGTTACAATACATTTTATGACAGACATGACTTGATTGTGCAGCCAGGATCGCCTCCTCACGAGAAAACTTCTCAACGGCACGGACACGAGACTTCGTAAACTTGTTCAATGTTGATAGATAAACCTAATTTTCTTCTTTTCATTTTAATAAATTGTTTAAAAAAACATTTATTTCAATTGTTTTTTCGGTAGTCACTGTCGCAACACGCGTCTCTCTGAACGTGCAGGTCGTGGCCAAGCCATAAGATTCGTAGCACTTAGTAACACGTTCTTTTGTTTCTGCCCACCCCCAAGAAAACAATAGCGTAATACATGTTTGCCTTAGTTTGTATTATTAACAGCAAGTTGCTTGTTCTTGTGTTAGTTGTAAGCACCTCGTTAATATTCCGCTGTTTGTGGTCCCCATGAATAAATGCATGAGTCGAGAAGTTAGCCGGCGCCTGTATCGATATGATAGAAGTTATCGGGCTAAAGAATACGGAGATGAACGAGTTTTCTATATAATTCTTAAAGTTTTGCTGTGCTGTGTTATGGTTATGGTCGATGAACACGATAAAACGAAATGTTAACCTTAAAAAAAAAAATTGAAAACTGAAGGAACGTCTATTAAAACTGACATGCCAAAGGGTAGGACGCGCTAGGATATTTTGGTTATGTTTAGGGTTCCGTAGTCAACAAGGAACCCTTATAGTTTCGCCATGTCCGTCTGTCTGTCTGTCTGTCTGCACCTTAGCTCAAAGACTACTAGAAGGCTGTAATTTGACATGAATATACAGATTAGTTACGCCGACAAAATGGTAAGAAAAATGTCGAAAAGTTTTTTTTACGGTATCTCCTGTACACGTAAGTGTGGATTTTTTTTTTCTCGCGTACCCCACTTTGTGGGACGTCGTTGGATAGGTCTTTTATAATATTGCGAGTTTTTCAAATAATTTTTCGATTCATTTGTCAAATATTAAGCTTTAAAGTTCTAACTTTTGTTATACCAAGTATCCCCCCTCTACCAGCTAAACGGTTGTGTTTGGGTGTATGAAAAAAATCACGGTGATAGTATATATAACGAAGTTAAAAGGAAAACTATCAGAGCTAAGTAGGCTTTACAAGTTTAAGAGTAATAGTCAACCAACTCGGTGGGTCAACCAACCAGGATAACATATTTTCCTAAAGATGATGAAAGAGTCGAAATTCCGAGCATTTCAGCTGATATTTTACTTCATTTACTTTTATAATTAATTTTATCTTCCATATTTCCTGATTTCCAAAATTAAACAGCGTGTAAATATCCCTTCATTTTAAATGAAACTGAGCAAGCATTGATCACCACGCTTGCAGTGCAAGTTCGCATTTCCAGGGTCCAATTCCAAGTATTCCCGCGACCTTTATCGTAACTCAGTGGTCTCCAAATAAATTACTGTTCCCTCCTTAATTTCGCCTATAAGTCGCGCCATGGGAGGGTCTATGCTCATTTTTAACCTGACCTCTTTGAACCTCACCTCTTCATTCGTTATGCGGCCTGCGAGTGACTTCACACATATTTCAGGGGGCACGCATCATGACCTCATTTACTGCAACGAGGTAGGCTATTAGTTTTAAGTCTGTGTTTGAGTTTTGGAGGTTGACAATGAGTAAGTTTAAAGTCTTGGTAAATTATAGTTTAGGCTGTTACAGTTCGAGTCACGATCCAGATTCTAGACAAGAGTAAGTCTAAGGCCACAACAACATAACATTAGGCCGGTTTTTTCCGACGGATAAGATAGAAGTGTACACTAGATCATAAACAACTCCTGTTATCCACGAAGGGTTAGGCAAAGGTGTACCTATAAGTACGCCCACATTTGGCCCGTTATGTTTAAGTCCCATGTAATAGGGAGCGAGCCTATTGCCATCATCATCATCATCAATTCAGCCGAAAGACGTCCACTGCTGGACATAGGCCTCCCCAAGTGTCACCACATTGACCGGTCCCGTGTATCTCGCATCCAGCGGATCCCCGCAACCTTCACCGGGTCTTCTAACGCAACGTCTTCCGGATCGCGGTCGCCACTCCAGATCTTTTCAAAACCATCGGCCATCCGTATTGCCATCAATCGGGCACAAATCCAAACTCCGTGGGTCCTACTGAGAAACCACACACAATCATACACTAGACCAATTTTTCAATACAGATTTATTGAGACTTAAATATATTGTGTCATTAAAATAAACTGAACGCAGTAGTTGGCTTTGACGAAGTTTATTCTTAACAGCATCACCGTTGAGCATGGTAAGCAATATTAACCCTCAGTAGACGGACGGGTAATATCACATTCATAGAGCTTGACAAGACTTTGGCGCAGCCTAATTTAATCACCGCATCACTACAATGTTCTCTTGCAACTGAACGCTAAATTCGCCCATACAGTATACCTAACGTGTAAATTCGACCATAGACTATACTGTTCAGTGTTCACAATGCTCGCTAGTGCTAACACTAAACCAAACCGTAATGAACAAGCTAAGGCCAGTGCTACACTTGCCAAGAATGCCTCGCAATGTACGCCTACTTAATGTATTCGTGAACGATTCATTCGGGCTGTGTGAACAAGGCATGCTTGTGAGTCAGCCAGAGGAATTAATGGGAACAATGAATTGTACTTTAGATTCAGGTCTTTTTGTATTGTAGGGTTAAATTAACATGTTTAGGGTTGTAATTAATTTTGAAAATATCAATCGGACAGGTATTGTGTTTGTAGTTAAACTTTTCAAGCCAAATAGATACAGTTTAGTAGAATTGTGCTTGGATTTTGAAACGTTTCTGGAGCGCTTGGATGTGGCGTTGCGCCTTTTCTTCTCCTCAAGTGATGCGTCTTCAACTCCCCATGTAGCCGGGGGCCAAGCGGTTACACGTTCTATATTCGATTTTCACTCAGTGATAACTTTTATTTATTGGAACGAAGTTCCTTATGGCGCGTTGCGAAAGGAGGCTAGACGGAAAAAAATCAGACGAAAAGTGTGTACGACACTTTTACCCTTTTTTTTTACAATTCCTTCACTACTTAATCGAAAGGAACTTCGTTCCATCCGGGTGTCCCTTGTTTCTTCATTTTTTTCGGCATTATATTTATGTTCAATTCAGTTAAATATGACGTCAAGCCATTGTGGCATACACAACAACAACATTGTAAGGACATTGGTACACTCGTCAAGAATGCCTCGTTATATAAACATGGCGTGCGACTTGACGAGTTACCGAGTTTATTCGTAAACAATTCATCTGGGCCGCTGCTGGCTCGGTGCACAATGCGGGCAAGGTCGAGTCGTATTACATCGTGTGTGCTTCGCTTAACTGAACAAAACGCTTTTTGCAAATAATGCGTAGTAAATTGTTTTCTTCTCTTGTATCAAAACGAAATGTCTAGAAGTGTGTCTGTTAGCTTTGCATTGCAGTCGTTTGAGAAGTCAGAATGCTAAAAGTCTTACAACCAGTCTTACCAAGGAGTATTCAGTAACTGGGATGAGGAGGTCTGATGACTAGCAGCCAAGCCCTAGTTGGGAAAATGCTGGACTTGAGGAATGCTCCGTTTTACAAATATTTTGAAAAGTGAATTTAAGAAAATTGAACACCATTCCTGATACCTGCTGTCACAGACCATACCTACCAAAACGTTTGCCAAAAATACTCATCATGTGAACAGGTTGTATGTTACTAAGCAATAAATTAACATTGCAAACAGGATGGTTTCCTCAAAATTGGCGTGAAGACGCCCAGCGCCGAGAGAAGTGGACGGGCTTAGGGCTTCCCCTTAGCCCAGGAGTGGGACAGTTCAGGATAGCAAAAGCAAAACCACCTGCAATTAATTGAATTACTCTCCATGATAAATAATATATACTCAGTATGTACGAGCTACGTCGTACAATGGCCTTTGTTTAATTTGTACGTTATACTCATAATGTTAAAACATTTCTTTTTTGCTAGGTCTTCCTAAAACCGTACGTCTAGGAACTCTTTGAAAAACTGAACGGGTTTTTTTAAGTAATTGGATAAATATATGAAAGCCCGTTCAGCTTTGTAAAGAATTACAGTTCGACTGAAGAGAGATTCCATTTATATTTACTCGTGCAAGTGAATATTATGTCTCGTACTCATACTCTCGTATGAGTACGCAATATTTCACAAAACATTGGTTTTGTTTGACATCACAATTTATTCAAAAACTTTTGAACATAGTATTTTCAATATTCTGACCAATAAAAAAGTAAAGTTAAAGTAAGTAAGTAAAGTTAAACTAAGATTTTTATAAACTTTCTTTTTAATAAAATAAATAAAAAATCGTTTATTATCGTTAATTTTAAATCATGCCTGTATCAGAAAGGAGACCAACAGTGTTTTAGGCTGATAAATGTCATGGTATGCTTAGAATCGTGAGTACTCAAGCTATAAAACCTTCATTCTAACTCGAAAACCCTGTTACACATTGCCAAGAATGCTAACATGGAGGATGCATATGCGAGCGATTCATTCAGGATGCGCGAACGAGGTGGTCTCGGTGCCTCCACCAACTAGGTTGTTACGTACAGAAGGCAAGTTCTAAACAACGAACGAAAACGCAGACAAGTGCAACAGCGACTTGCATTTGCTTCAGACAGTTTTATATCACCATATGTCTACAACGAGTGTTAAAAGAAACATACCTAGAAACCTTCCAACTTTCTTTCACTTCTCTTTACAAATACAAGTTTACGGAACTTTGAATATTTCTATGTACCGTAATACCTCTGTACCGAGGCTTGCACATATTTTCCGTATTACATTGCACACTACCACAAGTGTTTTTTTTTTCAGACCAAAATAAAATTCGTTTACTAGCAATCAATTTTGCTCACTGTTACTTAGTTTGATGTACTGCACACAGAATGCTTAGATGTGTGATTTATTTGTGCTATGTGATGAGTTTTTTTACACCCTGAATGTAGCGGTTTTATGGTATTGAACCGACTTTCTATGCTTGTTTACTTTGTAACGCCTCGCGGGGAGATTTGCAGTTGTGCACTCCGCCTAACTGGCGAAATATTTATATTTGCGATGCTTGGTAAGCTGCGAGTAATAAATGAGTTTCTTGTCGGTTCGCGGCTGTTTCGAGTCAGTAATGAGAATTCAGTCGTAGAATAAACAAGCGGAAAAGGTTTTTGTACAGATTTTGCTTCGCATTTCTTTGGCGGCAGCAGTTTTGATTTCGAATTAAGTAAATAGTTTTGTTTGATTCGATTTTTATGCATTTATTCCACGTGTGTTTCTATAGTATTCTATAGTATGGGCTGTATTGTAAAGAATTGTTGAGTTTAGACTATGGTTTGATGTCCACATATAAAAAAACTGCTGATAAGACTACAAGGCAAGCAATTAGCTTCAATGATAAGGTGTTACACAAGAGCTTTCCGACTAGGACAAAGAAATCAACTGTGCGAAAGTAAGTTCTAAACAAAGTTTTAATTAAATTCTTCAACCCACACAATTTAATTAAAAATCTCAATTACCTTCACCTACCGCACCTGACCACAAAGTTGTGGCTCCATTCCGCGTGACCACCGGCACTGCACATAATTCGCACCGGCGTCAGCTGGACACGGAAGTCACAGTAAAAGGAGTGCTAATTGGTACTTACAATGAAGTGTTGAAAAGGTATCCATCTCCCATTTAGTTGTCACTACGTTTAACATCCACTAGGTGGACCGATGACCTAGTGAAGGTTGCGGGGATCCGCTGGATGCGAGACGCACGGAACCGATTATTGTGGTGACATTTGGCACAGCATTTGGGGAGGACTATGTACAGCAGAGGAAGTCTTTCGGCTGAAATGATAATGATGATGACGTTTATCAAAAGGTTTTGTACTCCTATACTGGTTACAAAATAAAACCCGTGTACCTGTTCTACAGTTTTAGACTATTGTTCTCAAAAGGATAATAGCACTTATTAGAAAAGAAAACTTGACTTATTCTATAATGACATATCTATCTCCTATCAAGACGATATCATCACCTTCCTGTCTTTGTTCCATGTTGTGTTGGATTGGCGCAACACGTTTTCTTCTTCCATTCTCCCTGTCAAACGTGCCTTTTCTATCATCTCATTCTTCATCATCAAGACGACAGACAGAAACAACTAACACGATAACAGACAAGTAATAAATTGACAACCCACATTTACTGCTGAAATGAATGAAGCCTAGCTATCATTTGTTTGATCTCATGGTGCACAATTCGCGAGTTCATCACTTTATGTTCCCATTACTCTGTGGCCGTGAACCACAATTGGTTGCAGCACAAAACTACTGCGGGCTCCCCTGCAGCGCTTCGGTGCAGGACATTGACTGCTCAGTGTTCCGCCCAATTGCTATTGATACGTTTCGCAGTAATTAATGGCTATTTAATTATGTTGTTGGTTTACAAATGAATGACTTGTATTTGCCTTCTTGAATATTGAACATGTCAAAACTATTAGAACGAGTTGAGCACTGACTATAGAACGAACGCGAATTGAAGATATTTTTAAAGCATTTTTACCGTTCGGCCATGAACTTGACGCTCAAGCGACACGATTAATTGCGTCAGCCACTGAGGAGAAAACAAATTAAAGAAGTTCCGTAGAACATACAACGAGCCATCGCGACGTGACTTGCAGAGCGTCGGTACTAACGCAAAGGCAACAGCAACACATCGCGAGTCGCAGCGTCAGAGGCCGTAAACGAAGCCTGGCTAGGCGCGGTAGAAGTAAGTAAAATCGAAAAAAAAATACCTTTGTTATAATTACAAACAAACCGCAATCTCATTCCCATTTCCCATAGGAGTGAGAGGTCTGCCATTGCACCTAACACCACACATTACATAACAACGTATCAAATCCAGGAACTAGCAAGTTAATAACATGTATCCGTGGTTTCCTATTAATATGACCACAGACTATACATAAATCTACCGCACCAATAAAACAGTACAGTCCGTTCACAGTTATTTTGCCTCTTCAAACATCAACCTTGATATCATGACATTTATAAATCAGTGTAATTTTGACAGATTTGTCAGTGACATCAACCTAACCTAAGTAACCTTTTCGCTACGAAAATAAAGATTACTTTAGTTTTGACAGTGAAGGGTTTCGAACAAAATAAACTATGATTGATGTATTAAATGCAGATACGCGTATATTTATTAAAATAAAAATACAGAAAAGCTTTTACATGACTTTTGTATAAGACGACTATGAGAGAAACCTATTTAAGTGGCGTATTTTGGTACTAGGCGGAATACTTCTCGAATTGTTTGGTTTATATGTTCGTACTTCTGACTGTTCAGAAGTAATATAAATATGAATGGACTGTACACCAGTCCGGAACCCCACTGAGCTAAGTCTTGTTTTAATCTAGCTAAAAGCGTACACTGTGTACTCAGACTGAATTTAGACACGACTGAAGTTAAATAAAGAAGTATGGCCAAACTTTGTTAAAGGTTTTTGAATGGGACGGTGTTTGAATGGGCAACTCAACGAATGTATGGTTCTTTTTGTGCCAGAAATAGGATGATTTGGGTACGAAAGGTGGATCAACTGGCGTTTTTTTATCATTTTTGTAGGTATTTGTTAAGTACAAAAATTATTGAATTGTGTTATTTAGAACCATAAAATATACAGTAAAATGAATTACAATGTCCCAGCTGGTCTAGTCTGAGTATTTCTAAAATTCAAATTCGTCTGTCATATTTACTAACTTACTTTTCTATGTAACCTCTTTTTTAGTTCTAAGATTAGCAGTAAATGACTAATACTAGCCATCTGCCTTCCACATAATTTTTAGATGCCATTAAGTTTTTATTTTAACAATATATTTTTTCATGGATAATGGCTGCTTTCATTTTATTAGACTTCTAAAGCCAGCTAAAATGTGATTCTTATTATATAACCTCCTTTGTAAAATTTTTCATTTAAAACTGTAAAAAATATAAAGTAACCATAATTACAGTGATACAAGGATCTTTTGGCGCTTGAATGACGATAATATTGATTTTTTGGTAAAAATTAGTGATTATTATTTTGTGAAATGGATTGTTAATAGCAAGATAGTGGTGTTAGTTCCAATATGCGTTTTTGTCTTCGTAACTTTGTCTGCAGTAATTAAATGACCTTAAATAGAGATCAGTTCGATCCATGTTTAACCCTTTTCTTGGCAAAAAAAAAAAACTTAAATTACTGATTTTTTTTCAAATAATCTTTTCTTATATGAACATCGAATGCAGGGAAAAATAATAAAAAAAAACATCGAGTTTTGTTTCCAGAGATACCTTCCGTATCCCGTGAGATACATTGCCATGTTCGTAAGGAATGACTATCTCAAGCGAATGTATCTCACGAGGCACACTGCCAAAAAGAGGTTATAACACAAATGGTATATAAAATAATTATTTTTAATAACTGAGATCACATTTTTGTATTAAACATGAAATTACTGGTGGTGAAAACTATAAAAACAGTTTCTGTCAGGTACTAAGCATAATCTGACTCCACACTTAGTACAGGTCAGGTAGGTTAGGTCAGGTCAGGTCAGGTCAGGAGCTCATAGTTAAATAATAACAGCCGCTCGGGTCGATCTTTAGGTTAAGCCGTGCTTGCCTAGGTTGGTCTGTGGATGGGTGACCACCCATTACGTACCGAGTTTCCTCCGTGCCTCGGAAAGCACGATAAGCTGTTGGTCCCAGCTGTCATTTGTAGATCTTTGACAGTCGTTACAGGTAGTCAGTGGACCGAAAGTCTGACAACCAGTCTTACCAAGGATATCGTATTACCCAGTACTAACTGGGTTGTGGAGGTCAGATAGGCAGTCGCTGCATGTAAAATATTGGTATTCAGTTGCATCCGGTTAGACTGGAAGCCGACCCCAAGATAGTTGGGAAAAGGCTAGGCAGATATACACTTAGTACAGGTCACGGTGGTTTGACCTTTGGTACATAGTTTTTTCCCAATTATACCCATTAGCAGATTTATTGCAACAAAGTCTTTTATGAGTTCGACTGTAAAATTCAACGATCTATAAGTTTGTTGAGTAGAATATAAGTTGGTTTGTTCTTTTATGTAGTTTCAAATGTCATCAGTAAAAAAAGCTGGAAAAATATTGAAATGGATCCTTGAGACATGCCTCTTCTTGAAAATCATTATTGGCTATTTCTGCTCGATGACGGAGTCGTTGTCCAGTCCATCGAAAATTGAGAGGTTGCACTTTTACTCTCGCCAGCTGAGGACGACGTGATATAACCAATCTTGGTCTAATTGCTCTGCAGCGTGTTGATGTTAAAGGAGTCGCTGGAGACTGGAGACTGGAGCTGTCGGAGCCGGAGCCTACTGTGGAGTCGCTACAGATTTTGTCAAATTTTGCGCAGCTAGTGGAGTGAGTGGAGACGCTAGCAATGGTGACGCAGTGACCGCTTCTTGGACATCAACTATTTCATCGTCGGATAGCAGGTTGAGATTTTCCATCGACGATGGCAATGAAGGCACTGGTAATGATGATTCTTCGTCTGCCCTATGTCGAATTGGAAACTTCATTTTCAGACTGTCGATGAATCGTCATTCGATGATTTTCTGCCAGTTTTTGGGATAAGCGCACAAAGCTTTCTGCATCTTAGCTTGCTTATCTTAGGGCGTAGTACAGCTATTACTACGCCCTAAGATAAGCAAGCTTAATTAAACCCCATGCTAAGCAAAAATCAAAACGAACACACATTCCATAAAAATACCAACAACCAGATTTCAAAGACGAGAGCACTTATACCTACCAAGACTAAAAGTATGTACAGACCTGTAGCCATGTATAAAAATCGATTTTGTCTCGACCGGGAATCGAACCCAGAACCTTTTATGCTTAACTTGACACCATCACCACTACGCCACCATCAAAGTAATCAACACAAAACAATAAAAATAAAACACCATAAACGTGGCAGTGTGCACTACATGATACATTACACCAAAACATAAAAAACTAGTAAGTATGGCAGTGTGCACTGCGAGATACATAGCAATTTGGCTCTAGTTTACTAAACCAAATATACAGTTTTGCATCAAAATTCACTCAATTGATACGTATACACTAATGTACTTTATCGTGTTATGCACAATTATTATATTATTGAGCAAAACCAAGATAAAATATCAATTTTCTTACTTTTTTCGGCGGGATTGCTTTGAGTCGGTTCATCATTTTGATAGTGAATGAAAAACGGTTCTGTCAAACTGACATAATATGACGTAAATGTGTTCAGAAACAGTTATTTTCTTATACATTAGGAATGTTCTGTTTCAAGAAATAATATTTTTCTTGGTATGATTTTTCAAAGTTGACTGTATCTGACAGTGCACTCCGTCAAGAAAAGGGTTAAAACCTAAAATAAAACACACATTTAACTCAGAAAAACCTCATTACCCAAATGTTTCAGATTTGACTTAGTAACAATGAATTTCCTACCCTGAAGCAATCTACTAAACAAATACTAAGTACCTAATGTAAAACGCTTTCAACTTTCTAGAATAAAATAAGAAGGGTAACACAGATAAACGAAGGGTCTAATGTCGCCCGTAAGCGATCTATCACAGGCAGCTAGGGGATTTTAAACGTTATTGATGTATTATGTGAAAGGGATTTAAGCATATAAGGTGTGAGGGAATTAGAGTGAGAGATCTGTGAGTATTTCTGGTAAATTTGTGTTTTTGTAATGATTTATATTGTAGACAAGTTCCTAAAAAATGTGTAGGTATAGTCTAAAATATTTTTTTTTGCTAGCTAGAGTCCCACTGCTACGCAAAGGCCTCCCCTGTGTTCCTCCAACCCTCTCAATCCTGTGCAATCTCTGGCCATGTTCGCCCCGCAAACAAGATCAAACAGCTGCGGCGGTGACGACCCGTGCCCACCTCTCCACGTCTAAAATATATTTTTTTTTTTGCTAGCCTGTTAAGAGTCCCACTGCTGGGCAAAGGCCTCCCCTGTGTTCTTTCAAACCTCTCTATCTTTTGCAATCTCTGGCCATGTTCGCTCCGCAAACAAGATCAGATCGTCACACAGATCACCGCGGTCGTGACGATCCGTGCCCACCTCTCCACCTCTAAAATATATTATATATTTTTTACATGTTTTTGTCCACAAAATTGCGTCCGCGTCGATGTGGCTGAATAAATTTCGGTTGTACACACAGCATCAGTATGTGCTAACCCCTTTGTTTTGTCTTTCGGATGGGATATCATGAAATGACCCCTCCCGCTTTGAGTGGAGCGGAAGGGAGTGTCAGACTGACTGAAACCCATCCATGTTCGTTCTTTTGCCCTTTGTGTTCCAGGGCCGCGGTATCTCTTTCGAACAGTCGCAGCCCTGATGTGCTAACCCCTCAAATTTTAAACCGTTACACTACAACATTGAATTCATTGGGAATAATCTAGAGAATACTTCAAAAAGAGTTTATTTTTTAGACTTGGATTCGAACCATCGCATCACCGAACGTCGTCATACCTATACCGGCAGTTTGACGAACTAGCCAACGAGCTCATATAAATTGCGATGAAATTGTTATCTACTATTGTCCGAGTCACTTTGTCTTTAGGTCTCTGTCTAATCTAAATATAATTTGAGGGTATTCTCTAGTTCCTGCCAGGGCTACGGGACTGTTCGAAAGAGATACCGCGGCCCTGGAACATAAAGGGCAAAAGAAGGAACATGGATGGTTTTTAGTCAGTAAAAGTCTGACACTCCCTTCCGCTCCGCCCAGAGCGGGAGGAGTCATTAAGGTTATTCTTTAGTTTACTTACTTAAGTTTTTTTTTTTATAAAATTAGTCTATACCCTTTTTTTTTTTTTTTTGGAGGGTGGGAAATCATCAAATGACCCCCCCCGCCCTGGGCGGAGCGGAAGGGAGTGTCAGACTCTTACTGACTAAAAACCACCCATGTTCCTTCATTGGCCCTTTATGTTCCAGGGCCGCGGTATCTCTTTCGAACAGTCCCGCAGCCCTGGCAGGCACCGGCCCTTGCGGGCCCCTCCCGTTTGCTGACAACTCTTTGAGGCGCGCGTGGAACACGAACGCGCCGTCGACACGGCCTGCCCGTCGTCATACGACGGACGGACGGCGAGCTAGCCCATTACTCACCGTCCACAGGCCCGCGCCTACGGTGGCCGAGAGCCATCACGGCGTGGCCCCCGACGCCCGGTGCTTCTCCCGCGGCGGCTGGGACGTGAGGAGGTTCTCTCCCTCTCACGTTCCGCCGCCTCCTTCGCTAGCATGACTGCTTCGCAGAAGGAGGCGACGGCTGAACCAGGGCCGGGCGCGAGAGGTCGCCGCCGCCAATCGCATTAGTCTATACCCTTTTTTTTTTTTTTTTTTTTTGGGGGTGAGAAATCATCAAATGACTCCTCCCGCTCTGGGCGGAGCGGAAGGGAGTGTCAGACTCTTACTGACTAAAAAACACCCATGTTCCTTCATTGGCCCTTTATGTTCCAGGGCCGCGGTATCTCTTTCGAACAGTCCCGCAGCCCTGGCAGGCACCGGCCCTTGCGGGCCCCTCCCGTTTGCTGACATCTCTTTGAGGCGCGCGTGGAACACGAACGCGCCGTCGACACGGCCTGCCCGTCGTCATACGACGGACGGACGGCGAGCTAGCCCATTACTCGCCGTCCACAGGCCCGCGCCTACGGTGGCCGAGAGCCATCACGGCGTGGCCCCCGACGCCCGGTGCTTCTCCCGCGGCGGCTGGGACGTGAGGAGGTTCTCTCCCTCTCACGTTCCGCCGCCTCCTTCGCTAGCATGACTGCTTCGCAGAAGGAGGCGACGGCTTCCCATTCCCTCTCGCCCCGGACCATGGCTTGAACCAGGGCCGGACGCGAGAGGTCGCCGCCGCCAATCGCCGCTACGAGGACACGGCGGTGCTCCGCCCAAGCAGAGCAGACCTCCACGGTGTGCTCCACCGTGTCCTCCGGTCGATCCTCGCAATTGTAGCATCCGGGCGTTTCCTCCCGCCCGATTCGGTACAGGTACCTCCCGAAACATCCATGTCCGGTGAGGACCTGCGTCAGGCGGAAGGTGAGGGCGCCGTGGCGCCTCTCAAGCCACTCCTCAAAGAGGGGACTTACCGCCACTATCGTGGCGTGCCCTGCACGGGGTTGCGATAGTCGCTCTCTCCATGTCGCCATGAGATCACGGCGGAGGTCTGTCCGCCGCGCGACAATATGCCGCGGCAGCGGAGTTACCCCCCGGCTCTGTACCTCCACGCGCCACTCGTGCAGGCGCGCGAGGACTATGGCCTCCAGATCCCATGGCGGCAATCCGGCAAGGAGGCTCGCCGCCTCGCGGGAGATCGTGCGGTACCCCCGGATCAGCCTTACGGCTACCACCTTTTGGGGCGCGTTCAGGTAGTGCCTTGCACGCAACCTCAACGAACGCGCCCACACCGGGGCCCCGTAAAGGGCCATGGACCGCAAGATCCCCGCATAGAGCCTCCGGCAGGAGGCGTTTGGCCCCCTCAGGTTGGGCAGGAGCCGCTTGAAAGCAGCCCCGGCCTTTTCCAGTCTGGGAGCCAAACGTCGGAAATGCTCAACGAAGTTCCATCGGCTGTCGAGGACGAGTCCGAGGTACCTCAACGTCGACTCGACGCCGACGGGAACCCCTCCTACCGTCAGTGTGGATCCCGATGGTGGCGCGCTCCGAGGCCCATGAAAGCACATGGCCTCGGACTTGTGCAACGCCACCTCGAGACCCAGTTGCCGGATCCTCTCAACGACTATCGCAACCCCGCGTGTCATCAGTTCGGCCGCCGCCTCGTGCGACCTCCCCTGCGCCAGCACCAGCGTGTCGTCAGCGTAGCAGACTACGCTGACGCCGCTAGGGAGGTCGGCACGCAGCACCCAGTCGTAGCCGATGTTCCACAAGGGCGGCCCCAGAACCGATCCCTGTGGAACACCGCACGACATCTCTCGCCGGTTCCATTCTCCGCTGTGACCAGGATAGATGACGGACCTGTCCGTCAAGTAGTCCCCGACCACACGACGGAGGTAGGTCGGCACCCGGTGATACCGGAGTGCCTCCCTAATGCAGCTCCAGGGCATGGAGTTGAAGGCGTTGGCGATGTCGAGAGACACCGCCAAGACGACCCCACCCCTGGACACCGCATCCCCCGTCGTGAGGGCTCTCACGCGCATGATGGCGTCCACCGTCGAGCGCCCCTTGCGGAAACCAAACTGGTTGTCCGCAAGGTCCGGCCCCATCCCCGCAAGGTGCCCGGCGAGGCGGTTTGCAATTACTCTTTCGAAGAGCTTGCCCACCTCGTCGAGCAACACAATGGGCCGGAATGCGGACGGAGAGTCCGCAGGGCGCCCCGGCTTCCGGATGAGGACCAGTTTCCCTGTCTTCCAACGAAGCGGGAACTGGCCTCTCTCCAAGCATGCGCTTAGGAGCCCCTCCAGTCGGGGCCCGAGAGCCTGCAAGGCCAGGACCCAGGCTTTGCCAGGTAAGCCATCGGGTCCCGGGGCGGTATTCCTGGCCTTAAGCCGGTTTACCGCCACTCTCAGGTCTACCCCAGTCACCTCCGGAGTGTCGTCATCGTCGTCGTGGTCCGCTTCCGGCACCGCAAGCGGCGGAGCCATAGGCGGGGGAGGATGTTCCCCTCGCGAAGGGAACAGAGCGCTCACCACGTCCTCCACGAGCTGCGGCCGGAGACTCTGCGTCAGCGGGGGGGCCCAGGTGCGGAGTTTGTTCCGCACCATCTGGTAAGGGCGCCCCCACGGATCTCTGTCGAGAGTCTCCAGCATCTCCTCGCGGGCCAAATCCTTGGCCCGCTGGACAGCCTCTTGGAGGGCGGTCTTCGCTGCTCTGTACCCCTCGTACAGCTCCGCCTCAATGGCTGCCGCATCCGCAGGACGGATGCGGAGCCTGCGATGCCTGGCGTACAGGTGCCGCGCGGCGACGCACGCCTCGCGCAGAGACGTCAGCTCTGGTGACCACCAGTGCACCTGACGCCGGGCGCTTCCTGGCCGAACTCGGGGCATTGCCACGTCACAGATCTCGGACATGGCCTCCTGGAACCAACCCGCCTCGTCGTTGACGTCGGCAGGCCTGCCCGGTGGTGTCACCCAGGCCTGCACGATCGAGGCTTCCAGGAGGAGCTCCCGGTCCAGCTGCTTCAGCGCCCATCGCGGACCACTCGGGGCCTGTTGGACCGGCGCGCTTGAGGGGGCAGAGACATCGAACCGGATATACCGGTGGTCGGAATAGGTCTCCACCCCCTCCATTACGCGCCAGTCAAGCACACGCGGTGACAGAGCGGGGCTAGCGAACGATATGTCCACCACCGACTCGCCCCGCATCCGCACACACGTGGGGACAGAACCCCGATTTAGGACGACCAGGCCTGCCTCCAGAGCCCAGTCCTCCACCATCCTTCCCCGCACGTCCGTGCAACGAGAACCCCAAGCCAAGTTCTTGGCATTGAAGTCCCCGAGCACAAGCACGGGGAGGGAATGGCCTCCGATGACGACACTCAACTCCATGAGGGAGTTGTGGAACTCGGCGAGAGTTCGGCTCGGAGAGAAGTAGACTCCCGCTACGACAATCTCCCCGAACCGTGCTGCTACGCACCCCTGACCCCTCCTGACACTCTCAAGGGTCGGGGTACCGGCGGCGGCCGACGAAATGATGGTCACTGAGCCGCTTAGGTCCTCCACCCAGTCCTCCCTGGGTGGGACAAAGTACGGCTCAGCGACCACGGCGACATTAATCGACCACTGCGCCATGCTCTGGAGCAACAGATCCTGAGCGCAGGCGCAGTGGTTGATGTTCGCCTGGAGGAGGCGTAATGGGGCCACTATTGGCACTCCATTTCAGCCCCCTCCCGGGCCCCTTGTGCGGGCCCCGCTGCGGGAGTAGCAGCGGTGGCGGCGGTGGCGGCGGCAGCGGCAGCGACGGCGGTGGCGGCTGCGGCGGTGGCGACGGTGGGGGTGGTGGTGGTGGTGGAGGGCTTTCGCCTTCCTCTCCCCCTGGCCTTGGTGGGTTGGGCGCAGGCCTTGCTCCCAGCCCGGTGATCGGCGGGCTTGCCAGCCGCCGCACATGCAGCGCAGTGCGGCGTGGCGGAGCAAGCCGCGGCCATGTGACCGGGCTGACTGCAGCGGAAGCAGAGCCCGCTGCGGTCCACCTCCGAGGTGCATTGCACCGACACGTGGTGCCCCACGTGGCAGCGGAAGCACCTCAGAGGTTTGGGCTCCAGCAGCTTGACCTGCGCTGACACCCATCCCACCAGGAGCCTTCGGCCCTCCACAATAGCTTTTGCCGCCGTCACAGGGCAGCTTACCATCATGGTTCGCATGCCCGTGTGGTCCGGACGTAGGGTGCCCGCCTTGACCTGCTCAGCAGGGCACCCACCGGTCCTTGTGACGGCGGCCACCACCTCCTCCTCGGTTACCGAGTCGTCCAGACCCAGGATGCGCAGGTCTGCGCACTTAACGGGCCTGGACACTCGGACCTCGTCCGCATTCAGGGACGCTCTGAGCTTTTCAGCCAGAGCGTCAGCGGACGAGCCACTGGCCTCACCGGGGACCTCCAGCACTCGCGCCCCTGTCGCGGTGACTTTCAGCCGGAGTCCCCCGGTGATCCCCAGCTCCCCGAGGTTCACCGTCGCCTTCGCCTTTGCGAGCACGTCGCGGTAGGACACGCCCTTCTTTTCCGCGTCCGGCTGTAGTGTGATCACTACAGCTGCGGTCTTCGGGGCGCGGAGCCTAGCCGCGATGCTTCTCGCCTTCTGCTGGCGCTTCCGCTCAGCTTTCCTCGCCTTTTTGGCCGCTTTCTTCCCCTTCTTCTTTTCCCCGACCACCTGCCACCCGGCCTCGGCCGCGGCCGGCTTAGGAGGTGGGGGTGGGGGGAGCGGCTGCTGCTGCGGCCGCCGCTGCTGCTGCGGCGGCGGCTGGCCCGCCGCTGGCGCTGGCGTTTTCACAGGCTTTGCCGCCGCCTTGCCCTTCTTCTGGGCCACCGCCTTCTTGGCCGGCGCCGGTTTTGCCGGAGCCGGCTTTTTGGGGGGGGCCACCGCAGCCCTGCCGGAGGGCTGGCTGGACGGCCCAGATCCGGAGGCGGCAGCCACAGCAGCATACGAGGCCGCCCTCGGGCCCGGGGTGGCCTTGTTAGCTGCCAAGGGGGGCCGCAGGACAATGCCCTCCAGGACGGAGAACCGCGCCTGGAAGGCAGCCAGCTCCTGCCGAACCAGGTTCAGCACCTGGTTCTCCACCAACGCAGGCTGGCTTTGTCCCTGCTGGCCCCCCCTTTGGGGCGCCTCGCGGGAGCCGGACTCACGCAGACCGGCCAGGTCTGCTCGGAGCTTCTCGTTCTCCCTTTGGAGAAGCTCCGTAGCGGCCGTCAGGCGGGCGACCTCCTCCCGCAATTTCCTCACCTCGCCCGGCGGAGACCTCGCGTAGGCGGCCTCTGCTGCCGCCAGGATGGAGGCGGAGGCCGCCGGTATGGCCCCGAATTTGGTGGAGGGCTTCACTTTGTGGGCCACAACCCTCAAAGCGGCCTCCACCTCCGCCGCAAACCTGGACTTACGCTCCGCATCGGAGCCGCCAGTTGCATCCGCCTCGTCACCAGAGGTGCCCGGACGGGACACCTCGTGACCGGCCACCCCCGGGGGCCGCCCCTCCTCAGCGAGCCGCGCCGCGCTTTGGGCTGCTGAAAGGCCCCGCCCCTTGCCGCGGATCCCACCACGCCTGTTGGTGGGGATCTTGCGGGCCGAGGCCAGCTCGCCTTCGGAAGACGACCCATGGTCGCCCTCCGGCCAGGACCGCTTGCGGAAGAACTTAGAGTTCTCCGCAGCAGCAGTCCTGGTCCTCTCGCGGCGAGAGGAGCTCTCTGAGCCTCCTCCCGCGCTCACATCACTGGATGCAGCGTCGGCCTCCGACCGCGCATCCCTCCTCTCCTCACCCTTGCCATCGGCAATGTTTTTTGTTGTGTTTGTTTTGTCTTTGTCCATTTTTGTTCCCACGAGTAGTGGGGGAATTAAAAAGTCCGTCTGGGGTACCCCCTGTACCCAGATAAGCCTGCGGATTTTAACCCATAACCCGCCAGAGGGTCGGCTGGTACTCTGGCGGGGGGACGCACTAGCGACTGATCTACCCGTCAGCCATACATCCCCTCGCGGTGCGGCGCCGCTTGGGATTCGGGGTAACTTTTTATAGAGGTTTTCTACCTCGCGGTCCGGGCGGCCAAGCCAAGACCCTCGGTCCCTATCGAAGCCGCGAGACGTGATCCACGACACTCCGATGATGGGATTACGATATACGACGGGGACAGTGAAGGACGCAGCCCTTCACTGTCTGCCCGGCGGCAGGGTAAGTGCACACCGAGCCCGCCCTTGCTCCTCCACTGCGCCCTCTGCTTTTCAGAGGGTCGCGCGGAGGAACGCCCCATTGGTCCAGTCTGGACCCCACCATGTCAGAATATTGGCCACGACAGTAACATTCCCCGAGGAATAAGAATCTCTTCCCATTCATCGGGGAAGGATACTGCCGCGCCCAGGGTGCACCGTCCACAGCAGCTGCTGTTCCCTCCAGACGTATCGAGAGGGACCGGCAGCCACTGGGCCCACGAGGAGGTTTTCTGACCAAGCACCCCATTAGTCTATACCCTCAAGTTATATCTACAACGTTTAATATTTAAGTTCACTCTTATAACAACGAAGACTAAATGACTACGATTTACCCATTAGTTTTTAAATGATTTCTTATTTTATGAGAACAAAAATAGTTGTACTGTATGAATGATAACTGTAAATTATTATCCAATCAATTTGTAAATTATAAAACTTTGTAGTAAAATAAAATCAAGTTCTGCTAAATAATAACAAAAATAAATATTATTAAATGATTATTAAAGTATTTATTTTTTCTAGATTTTTTAATTCCATAAAAATTTTACTGAAACAAAATAGAATCATACTTTATAAAACACATGACGAAAAGCACATTTCGTGCCTAGGATTTAAACTTCCAATCTTTAGCACGGCAAGCGGTGTTGAAATCTTCGGTCTATTTAGATGTTAAAAACTTTTCGTAAACGTTAACCCTATTATTGCTTGTCGTTCTGAACAATAATAACGTTTTATTGAAATAATATTAACAACATACTTTTAAAAATAAATACTAATATAAACTTATTTATTCACCAAAACAATACATTAATATAATAAAATGTTTTTACAAAATACAAAAACCTACTTGGGCTATCATGGATTTGAACGCACATATCTTTTGGGGGGTAACCACTTAATGAAGCTTTGTGTACTAAATGATTTCAATAATTTTCATGTTATATGGAGAGGTAATAAACAGACAGGCTTACAGACTGCTTTCACATGTTCGTCTCATATGGATTTGTAACAGTGATTAAATAAAACTATGAATCTTTGGACAATTCATATGTTTTATACCTCGTGATACATGTTTCTTAGTATCGTAATCCAAAGCAAAATGTTCACTTTTAATATGCGTTCGAATGCTGTATACAGATAATGTAGACATGTGCTTCCTACTGAAAAAACACCTTAATTCCTTTAAAATGAACCTTATAAGGGTCAAAATAATACAAGAACTTTACACGCTGCTAGCCCGATCAAGAAACATCAATATATAAGAATAAAGTCTTACAAAAATGTTCTTCGCTTGCTCTACACTCTGCAGCAAAGGAATTGATAGTCTCGCAGGGAACGACTATTATAGAACCATTATAGAGTTTATCGATGCCTGGGAGGCAGACTCTCCTTTAATAGGGCTGTGTAGAGCAGTGTAGAGTCCTCGGAAATGTGCACAAGGAAACGTTAAGACGGGTATGTATGTTGTCATAGTATATTCAGTAAATATGAGATAGGAACCCGATAGAATTTAATCATATGTATTTGCAAATTCTCTGGTAAGTCTGCGTCTGTCTAGAAATTTTGTGACAATGTTATCGAACGTTTAAAGAATTTGGTACAGAAAATTTTGAGAAACAAATGAATTGAATTTTTTTATTTTGAGAAATCGCCAACCCGTCTCTGTATGAGAAGTGGCCTTTGCCCAGCAGTGGAACCGTAATATGCTGGTATTATTATAATTTTGAGAAAAGATAGCTACTGTGTTGTGACATTTTATTAGTGGCAACGATGATATCAGATATACACCTACCACTGCTTGTCTCTGCGTACGCAAAGGTTGACTGGTAGAAAATGCCTATGGCATTAAGTCCGCCTCTGTACTTTGTGCTTGAAGTTTTAAATAAATAAATAGTTATAAGGAAAATGAATTTTAAATACATATGCTGCCAAAACTGTTAACTCTTTGAGATCCCTATTAAAAGACGTCGTCGGAATACGAAATTCTTTGAAAACGCTTACCTCTTGTCTAAACTGTCAGGAGTAACTTCAACTTAACGTAATAATCATCGTCATCATCATCATCCACAGCCCGACTTCACCCACAGCTGGGTATAGGCCTCTCTCTGTTTGTGCCAAGCTCCACGTTCGTGTGCCAACCTCAACCAGGATATTCCTCCGATGGCAATAACAATGTCATCTACCCATCTCGTCACCGGACGACCAACTCTTCTCTTTCCAGTCCTTGGTCGCCACTCGGTGTCCTGCTTAACTCCATTTGAGTTCCATAACGCGATTTCCAATATAGAAGACCGTTGTAGGTGTAGCGTTAAAATAATAGGAGTCAATTCTTATCGTTTTTTACCCAATTGTCTGTCAACTGAGATAAGCCTCCAACTATGTAGGTATCCAATTTCCATTCAATATAGTTTCCAATTTCTACTTATTTTGGAGTGTCTCGCACCGAGTTAATGTCAAGCAAGTCTCGATCCAAAAAATGGCAGACATTTCATTTATTTATCTTGAGAGCACGTAGCACTCTCATTTCCTTTCGAAAGAAAGCTTTTTTGTTTCCTTTTGAAGTCCAACTGTAAGAAATGAGTGATGGATAGTTGTGACAGAAATGGCGCCATCTTGTATCGCAGAAAATAATCACTGTTAAGGTCAATAGTAGAAAGTGTTTGAGTAAATTTACATTAACTTTATAGACATGCACTTAAAGAAAAAGGAGCGCCTCCATAGCCGGCCGGTTACGCATCGCCACCAACAGTCTCCTGAGCGTGTTCTCAGATCGGTGGGACTCCCCACTGCTGCGCCACTGGGTAAGGATCCATACCGAATTTAGAAATTAAATTATTTTTTCCTTTTTACTAACACTAGTTAATAAGTTATTTTCTTGAAACTATCACTATGGACTTGTGTCTGAAATAAAGAATTTGAATTTCAATAAAAATCTTAAGTTCACTGAAAGACAACGCTTAAACTGCTGTTTCGAAACCTGAAATTTACAAGAGTTCTTTATATACAAAGGTGCGCTTATTAAGGACTTTGTAAACAAGTTCATATTTTTTCCGATGTTAACCTATCGCCAACGGATACACGGTTTCATGTGTATATCTCACATTATAAACATCTAAATTTAATAAAAAAACATTGCCAACAACATTCGTTTCAGCACTAAAAACTTTTAGCTGTACCCCACATCCGACTACCACATATTTGTTCGCTTGCAGGCATTGGTTTGAAGCTCAAATGTTTGTTTAATTTTATTGACAATTGGCACCCACAACACAGAAAACCCAATCAACGGTAATTATCGGTCGGAGGTCAATTTCACGATAAAATAAACTGGGGGCCTACCACCACCTGTTATAGCAGTATTATTTTAATGTTCAGTGTGCAAAGAGGTGGAGCTAGACTGGAGCTAAACTGGGTAACACTGCTGGTAGAGAAGATGTTAGGCCCCAGGTAAGTCTGGTGGTCGCGAGCGCGACTGCTGAGCACGAGGTCCTGAGTTCGATTTCAAGGTCAGGTTAAGTGTTGTTGATTTCGTTCAGGCATATTACTTAGTAGCAGCTACTGAGTCTGGATTTGTGCCCGGTTTGTGGTTTTAGGCTCGGCGTCACATGGGACTTAAACATAACTTACGAAATTTGTGTATTATTATAAAGGTACACCTACCTGACCCTTCGGAATTACAGGCGTGGTTATGATGTTATAAGAGGCAGTGGTGAGGCTCTGTATTTAACAGTGTTTCAATTGTAAACATAACATGTTTTGTATGGTAAAGGTAAACTGTCTGAATTTCAGTGTATGCTGAAATGGACTCAGAGATCACAGATATTGGCGTATGTTATGCACGATTCACACCTAACCGAACGTGTGAAGGTTCAACTGTGCGTCAAATTCCTTTAATGGTGAGTAAAGGAATTTGACATTTATGTGTGTGATGATTGAGGTTTATATTTGAATGCAATTTAGAACTCTGTTACTGAGCCAAGAAAAAATATTGCTAAGGAATGAAGTTAAGCTCATGGTCCATTCTGGTTGTAACAGAAAGGGTTGAAGAATACTGATTTTTATTGCTTAAATATAAAAATGGAAATCATAACAAATGGATATCTTACCAGACTTTGAACCCACAAATCGTTAGGGATCCTTAGACCTCCACGCCAAGGGTTGCCGACCGATAATTCAAAATCTATCAAATCCCTACTGAAAAAATGTTATCGTTGGACCCCAAAATATTACCAAAAGATTTTTTCATCTTTACAAAGGGTTAATCCGGTCATTCCCCTTGGAAAACCTTTACAAATTCAATAAGTAAAACTTTCTTATACCTGTAGGTATTTTAAACAATATACGGTAAAGTAAGCTTTTGAAGTCACAAAAACGAAGATCAAACGATACAAAACAACATAATCGTTTCTTTCGTCATACCGCGTCAAAAAATGATTTTGATTCTGTGTGTTGACAATATCTTGCCTTTTTTATATCAGCCTGCTATGTTCCACTGCTGGGCAAAGGCCCCTGTTTGCAATTTGCCCTTTCCGACCAATCCGTTAAGAATAAGTACAGATCGACACGCGAGCGTTTCTAGCTATCTTGCTTATTCATACTAAAATGCAGAATACTCTTTTCAGCATTAAACACTTTTTCGCAACCTAATTATGGTGATACATTTTATAAATCTTTGACAGAATGGACTCATTGCCATTTTATTTTAAATATCGCTATCAACGATAAGATCGCCATTCTACCTAAGGGGTACCAAAACTACACAACTCTTTTACAATATTGCTAACCCTTAGGGGCTGTCTCCACGAGCGAGAGAATTGCGGCGATATTACGTATTTGTATGGGATAATATCGCCGCGATTCTCTCGCTCGTGGAGACGGCCTCTAAGAAAGTGTATAGAAATACGTGGCAACGACGATAATATCGTCGCGATTCTCTCGCTCGTGGAGACAGCCCCTAAGGGTTAGCAATATTGTAAAAGAGTTGTGTAGTTTTGGTATACAATGAAGTATATTATCTATTATCTATATCTATTTAAATTATTCACACAACTCCGTTTAATTACGCCAACCTCAATAATTTCACCTGCCAATACTGATGTAAATAATTAACTTCCAAATAATTAGAATGTAATGATTAATTTGGGAGGTATAATAAGTTCAATATGTGGGCCCCATAATTATATAATTATCAGAAACGTGAACTTCAATAATTATAATTAGGGTAAATAACGAAATTATTAATTTAACACGTTCAAAACAAGTAAGCGTTTTTAATTGTTACAATGTATTTACTTATTTAATACGCGTTTTATCGCAAAAAATATTGCGAAGAGATACTTAATTTGATGTACAGAATGCCTTGTAGGTGATAATTTAAAATATCTAAAATCGAATTGTTGCTAGTCCACTAGAAACAGCTGCAAATTACAGGGCCCATAGGGCCTATCGTAATTCGCATAACCAATTTTTTGGATGGGAAATCATCAAATGACTCCTCCCACTCTGGGCGGAGCGGAAGGGAGTGTCAGACTTTTACTGACTAAAAACCATCCATGTTCCTTCTTTTGCCCTTTGTATTCCAGGGCCGTGGTATCTCTTTCGAACAGTCCCGCAGCCCTGGCAGGCATCCCCTCCTATTTACGGACATCTCTTTGAGGCACGCGTGGAAGACGAACATGAAACTGCAAACCTGATCAAATTATTTCTTACTAAGGGATGTGGTCTCTGCATGCAACGTCATGGAAAAGTGTATTTAAATAACATTTATCCATGACGTAAACGCCAAACATTACACAGAACCAAAATCAGCCGCAACTAGATAACATAATTAACATAGCATCACGTCTCCCCAAAGGGTTACAAAGATGATATCATATCTCGCCATTGATTTTTAAACTCCTTATAATATGGAGCGAGCTGTAACTTTCCAACTGAATACCCAATCGCTTAAAAACACAACAGCTACAATTATCGAAACATATAATAATAACATGGCGTCCAGTTATCACAGTTCACGTTCCGACAATTTGGAAAATGGCGGGCGCTGGGGTGGCACGGCGCCGACTATTTATCACCCACCTCTCTGTTCACCATTGGAATGGATATCGGACGCTAATTTACGCACCGATTTATCGCAGGACAGAATGGAGGAAGAAAATCCACTCCCAGTAGAGTTCATTGTGGGTTTTTTTAGACAGTACTGTTTTATTTAGATAGTACGTTTGTTATTTAGACAGTAGCTTTGTTATTTAGACAGTATCTTTGTTATTTAGACAGTACCTTTGTTATTTAGACAGTACCTTTGTTATTTAGAAAGTACCTTTGTTATTTAGACAGTACCTTTGTTATTTAGACAGTACCTTTGTTATTTAGACAGTACCTTTGTTATTTAGACAGTACCTTTGTTATTTAGACAGTAGCTTTGTTATTTAGTCAGCACCTTTGCTATTTAGACAGTACGTTTGTTATTTAGACAGTACCTTCGTTATTTAGACAGTAACTTTGTTACTTAGACAATACATTTGTTATTTAGACAGTACCTTTGTTATTTAGACAGGACGTTTGTTATTTAGACAGTACCTTTATTATTTAGACAGTACCTTTGATATTTAGACAGTACGTTTGTTATATAGACAGTACCTTTGTTATTTAGTCAGCACCTTTATTATTTAGACAGTACATTTCAGACTTTCGGGCCACCGACTGACTACCTGTAACGACTGTCAAAAATCGACAAATAACAGCCGGGACCAACGGCTTAACATGCTTTCCGAGACTCGAAAACTCGAAACTCGGTATGTAATGGGCGGTCAGCCATCTACGGACCAACCTAGGCAAGCACGGCTTAACTTTAAGATCGAGCCGAACGGCTGTTATTATTTAAGTATTGGAATTGAATAAAATTATTTAATTTTCCAGCTGAAAGTTTTGGCATGTGGTGAAGCCAATTTACTGTCTTTTAGATCGTTAAACATGTTTTGATTAATCAGGGACATAAATGAACAGTTTTCCAATTAATGTTACGCGAAAATCAATTACGGACGTATTTCAAAAGGTCACGTTGTAGGTAGTTGTTTTATTAAAATTATTTTTCAATCGTGTATTTTATTTTATTTGAATAATACTACTAATAATTTTTACGGTTATTAAAGAGACTTCTATGTATAGAAGTCTCTTTAATAACCGTAAAAATTCATGAATACTTAACATAAAATATTCACTTTCTTTTGCATCAGATGTTATTTCTAACTTTAAGCCAACCTTAAATTTTACTCAAAAATACATTCGACAAAGTTATTACTTGCTACGTGTCTAAAGAAAAAGATGTAAAAAAATGTGTAAAAAATACAGGGTGTAATACTGAAACCTGTTGTTTGATTTGTGATTTACAGTTCCACTAAGAGGTTAATTTATCAGATTTTTGCCTAGGTTATGGATGGAAGATATTATTAATTGTTATAGTCAGGAGTTTCCTGACTATAGGGCACTTCTTACAATTTGTCTTTTTGTTATTATTCTATCTTCTTATTTCTGCAGAAGAATCTATTTTTAAAGCCCAGTGAGACAAGCTGCCAGAAATTCACAACATAAATTGCACAGCCTGTATATCGAGGTCGTTCTACTAGATAAGACGATATATGGTACTTGGACCATAATATATTCTTATTGAAAACACCTCATCACATATTCATACAATATATCTTTGGAATAAGACAATATAACCAAGATATCTCTGTGTTTTGGAGACATATTGCCAATGCATGCCTAAATTCACACTTTTTTAGATGTGGTAGAAAATAAATTCAAATCTACCAGAAATGTTGATACTGTGATGTGGTTTAAGATAATGCTGGTAATTGCTCAACACGTTCTAATCTGCAGAACAAGAGATTTAGTAGGTGACTTGTCTTCCTAGAAAAAAACGGTAGTAATGAAATTCATCGTGAAGAAACATCAGACCTAGTGGCATAGAGAATATAGTCTTTGCCTAGTGGCAATCGCCGTCTCACCGCGTCGTATTTCAAGTTCCAACAAGATTAACATTAGCATGTTGGTAGCTTGTATCATTCTTTACTTTGCCAACATCTTATTCGCTGATAAAATGAGAATCTGGGATTGATCTATCTAAAGGATCTACTGCTTGTCGCCAACAGTCAGTACTCGCTTTTGCTTTGTATGAAAAACAGACATTTTCCTTTGCAGTATGATATTATTTTATAGAATTTATTCGTATAACGTGGCAATATCGCAGGTGAAGACAAATTAATTTTATTTTCCATTAAGTCTGGTTTGTGAAAGCGTTGATTTTGCACGCCATTTTATTTAACTGGAATAAATGCACAAACGTGTCCAATTTAGCAGTTAGTTTATCAACCGTTAAAATTTCGACAGTCGATAACAAAGTTGTCTTTCTTAACAATTCAGTAAAATTCTATTATTTAGTGATTTCACTTTTAAACACTGTATGCATGGACGCACACTTCTTACAAATAAAAGTGAAATCAAAGTTTTTAATTTATTTTCCATCCACCCGCATTGGCACTTGCAACAGCGTCGAAATATCGGGAGCTCACAATCATGAACAATCACGGCAGATATCCCATAAGTGACAGTATCAGTTTTGATTTCACTTTTATTTGTAAGAAGTGGGCGTCCTTAAATATTCCTATAAAGTGTAAGACGGTTTTTGCATCTATTGATTAAAATTATTTATTCATGTATGCGACAATAATTAATGATTAAACGAACTTACCTGTAAGTGAAGTTCGATCATAATTATGTGAGGTGTTTCGTTCGAAGAGATTAGATATTACACTTGTAGTCACACATACAATGTCGCCACTAATGCACTCAGTTTAAAGACAAACAAAAAAAAAATCAATTAAGATGTGGGTAGACTGACCCCATTCTATAGATTTATTGCGTTCAACTCATCATTTAGTTCAGAGATAAGTAATACTATACTCATTTCGCAATTTGGGGTGTTAAATTCGGGAGGGCGGGATGCTAATCTCTTCGAACGAAACACCTCACATAATTATGATCGAACTTCACTTACAGGTAAGTTCGTTTAATCATTAATTATGCTTCTGTGTTTCGTTCTCGAGATTAGATATTACACTTGTAGATATTGAGAGTTATTTGTGAAATGAATGCATTTAGGTGAAAGATAAATCAATAAAATATTGAAACAACAAAAGATTTAATCATAGCTAAACCACAAAATAATTATATAATTAGAGAGGCATTAAATGATATCCCTACATTACACATTTCTTTTATAATTAAACCTAGGATAGGTTGTTACAAACAAACATGTAAGAGATTACTCAATTACCATCTATTAAAATGCTTCTAGCAAATAGTTCTCTAGAATTAGTTGAAATGGCCCTGTTATAAAACTTAGCAAAAATTGTAGATGTGCCCGACCAGCCGGCAGTTTTTCGAATTAAATCTAAATTGACACCCATTTTCTAAGCACGTACTGGCATGTCTAGTACTGTGAGCAGAAAATTCGGTAACATCAATTCCACTGACTTGTATGGTACCCTTTATCCAAATACTTAGTGTTTGAGCACAAACTTTATTATGTGGCTTTTTGGTGCTAATAAACAGAAAAGTGTGATTTTTACGTAACGATTCCGTTACACGTAAGTAATCTAATAATTTAGCTGGGCATATTTCGGGTATTTCCTGAAAGTATGGTAGTATAAGCATTGGCTGGTTTGATTTTATACTAGATGTTTTTATCAAATCAGGAATTTTAATAGATATTTCATTAGTAGAAGTACTTATATTCTCAACTTTAATTTTGGATAGGGTTTGAACCCTGTGGGCTGTAACAAGTGTAAGTAAAGTAACCAATTTTCTTGTAATTTTTTCTAACTGTAACTGATCGTGGGGTACCCAACTCGCCAGAGTTTCTATGACTAATGAGGTATCCCAGGTCGAGTCGTATTTGGGTAAGGGTGGGCGAAGTCTAAATAACCCTTTAAATAATCTTTGTACCCGATCATCTTTACTGATGTGATTACCTAAAATTAAAGTCAGTGCCGACCTGCAACTGTTCAATGTACCATATCGAGCACCAGAATCAAATAAATCAGTAAAAAAATAAATAATTTTTGGGATAGAGGCTTCATAAAGATTAATGTTGTTTTTCATACAAAAAAGAAACCATTTTTTCAAACAACTATCGTATTGTTTGATGGAATCGTTTCGGATAGGGACGCCAACATGATGTGAACCGATGCTGGAGGAATACTTCTTCTTAGTAGAGATTCCCGCACAATACTCCGGCAACCAGGGTAATCCGCTTGTGTATCTGAGGGTTGCTGGAATGAGAGATTATTAGTCGTTAATTTTAATTTTTGCTTTAATTATACAATAATTGTGATGTATTTTTTATGTTATTATGTCCAAAGTTGATTGAAATAAATAAATATTATTATTATTATTACTGTAAAGCATATTAAGTAAAGTTTATTTTGAGTGAAGATTAGGTACATACATTGTTATAATTATAAGGTTGTATCGTTTTAGTTATAAGTAATTTTGTGTTAATGTATTGTGTAGTTATTTGTAATTGTTAGATAATAATAGTGTTATTTAAAATAGTTAATATTATATGTAGGCTTAGCTATCGCATTAGGTTTCTAAACCTGTAATGATAGTTGAAAGAGTTTTAAATAAATAAATAAATAAATTATTAATTCCTTAGAAGAATGAAATGTCAAAGGTTTACTTTCTAAAAGCTTAATAAACAAGGGATACCACGGCTGTGACGGCCATACCGGGACAACAAGTATTCCTCTAGCTTTTTTTGTTTTTGATTTTCAAAAAAAACACAAAAAAATTGAAAAACTTGATGAAATCTTTATTGGAATCGATAGAACGATCAATATAATTTAATGTTTGAAGATGATTTCATGCAAATGCTGGCCACGGCTCCGGTTTAGATGGCCCATTCGCAAGGCCCAATTTCGGCACACTCTCTCCAACATATCAGCCGGTATATCACGAATAAATGCTTCAATATTGGCTCCCAGTGCGTCAATCGTTGCTGGTTTATCCCTGTAGACATGAGCCTTAACATGGCCCCACAAGAAATAGTCCAAAGGCGATCACGATCAAGGCGGCCAATTGACGGGCCCAAAACGTGAGATAAACTGTTCACCGAAGGCGGCTCTCAATTGGGCCATTGTTTCGCGTGCCGTGTGGCATGTGGTACCATCTTGTTGAAACCACATGTCAGGCATGTCCAATTCTTCCATTTTGGGCAAAAAAAAATCACCAATCATCACACGGTAGCGCTCGCCATTCACAGTAACGTTTCGGCCATTGTCGTCTTTGAAAAAGTACGGCCCGATGATGCCACCGGCCCATAATCCACACCAAACAGTACATTTTTCGGGATGCAGTGGTAGCTCTTACAATGCTTCTGGCTGGTCTTCACTCCAGATGCGGCAATTATGCTTATTGACATATCCATTCAACCAGAAATGAGCTTCGTCGCTGAACACAATTTTTCGATAAAAAAGTGGATCTTCCTCCAACTTTGCCAATGCCCATTCACCAAATGTTAGACGTTGTGGGAGGTCGTGTGGCTTCAATTCTTGCACCAGCTGTATCTTGTAAGGTTTTACACCCAAATCCTTTCGCTAAATTTTCCACGTAGTGGAGTAACAGAGGCCCAATTGCTGCGAACGGCGGCGAATCGACATTTCACGGTCATCACTAACACTGGCGGATACAGCCGCGATATTTTCTTCGGTCCTCACTCTACGTATGCGTGTTCGTGGTTTAATGTCCAATAATGTAAACTTGGTTCGAAATTTAGTCACAAGCTTCCGAATAGCTGCCTCAGTAGGCCGACCAAACTGCCCATAAATTGGAAGAAGTGCGCGATGCACTCTCTTAACCGAGCATGCATTTTGATAGTAAAATTCAATAATTTGCAAGCGTTGTTCGTTCGTAAGTCGATTCATGGTTAAATTATAGACCAAACTGAACAAGTTTGACAATGGCACAAGATACGATTCACGCGTGATCTGACAAAAACAGTGTTGCCAAAAAGATACCAGCAAAAAAATCACCCGGTACTTTTAGTAAGTTTTGTTAAATGGGGAAACTGCACACTTCCCATGCGATTTATATAAGAAATAGCAGTAGTATTGTCTATTCTTAAAATAATTTGACAACCAAATAAATTTTTAGAAAATATTTTTAGACCGATAAACGCAGCCATTAATTCTAAATAATTAATATGCTGTTTTCTTTCCTCCTGACTCCAAGTACCACTTGCTGTTTTTCCCTCACAAGCTACACCCCATCCCGTAGTTGAGGCGTCAGTCTGAATTTCTAAATTGTATTCATAAAATTTTATTTAGCAAACAGATTTGTCGATGGAATTTATCCACCAATCAAAATCAGAATCTAAAGTAGACGATATAGTCATAAACTTCTCATAATTATCATCGCCTTTTAGACTTAAGAATTTACATCGCTCAAACTCCTTAGTATAAAGCGTTATATTACTTATAAAGCCAGCCATATTCAATGGCAGGGCAAGCAGATGTTAAAAGTCCTACTAAGCGAGCAAAATCCCTAATTTTACATCTATTGAGGTTTTTAAATTTTAACAACTTGTTCTTAATTTTGAGACGTTTTTCAACAGGCAAGCTAATTTCCATTGTTTTAGAATCAATGATAAATCCTAAATATCTACATGAATTACTAGGAATCAAACAACTTTTAGCTTCATTTACAATGAAGCCCAAGGAACAAAGAAATGTCTTTGTAATTTCAACATTAGCAACACAATCGTTATAGCAATGTGATACGAGGCATAAATCATCAAGATAGATTGTTGACAGATTACCGGTACATCGCAATAATTTGACAACAGGTTTCATGATTTTTGTAAAAACGTAAGGCGCGGTATTGAGACCAAACGGCAGAACATTAAATTCGAATAGATTATCTTTCCATTTAAATCGCAAGTACTTTTTAGAATCTTCGTGGATTTTTATTAAAAAATATGCATCCTTAAGATCAATCGTGGACATATAACAATCTTTTGAAATAAGTTTAATAATTGTCCGGAGGTCTTCTAATTTAAAATGCTCAGTATTTATAAAAACATTCAAACTTTTTAAATTTAGAATGAGTCGAGTTTTACCGTTTGGTTTCGGCACCAAGAACATATTTTTGATATAAATTTACCGTCAGAAGGTTGACATTTAGAAACAGCTCCTATAGAAAGAAACTATCTATATATAGCCTGTTCAAATTCATATTCTTCAGAACGAGAATATTTTTTAGACGGTGGTATATTAAGCTGATATGGAGTGTGTGTAAATGGAATTTCATATCCCTTTATCCATGATAGTACAGCTTGTTCCGATGTTATTTGTGACCATTGGTTATAAAAACCGGCCAAGAGCGTGTCGGGCCACGCTCAGTGTAGGGTTCCGTAGTTTCCCGTCCGTCACAATAAGTGGGACAAGAATGCTGAAAATGCGTCTGTTGGTCATTGTCTGTTGGTTATACTTTAAGTAGCACCCTTACAATTTCTTTTTAAATATTTTCGATTTACTAAAACCATTTCTACCTTTTGCTATCACAACTTTTAAAAGTTATCTTGTGAAGGCATTTATTAATAAGTACCAAGTACCATATTCCTTTGATAGATGTCGTTGCATGTCTCATTCTTGATCATAATGATAAAGTTCTTGAAAACTATAAATTCATGAATTGGGTTACTAATTAATACATAGACGTGCCAGAAGTTTTCGATGGTAATTTTGAATTGCGAGAACCTATTTTAATAATTATTTTTTTGTTTGAAAAAAGATACGTTCAGGATAATAAAATATTATGTAAACGAAGTTAAAAAAAAAATTCGGGCAAATGAAACTTGACCTCTGGATTGTATAGGCGCTCATACGATTCAGGGACCAAATTATATTGGTTAACTGCAGTTTCCATCTGTTGTTTCCATCCAAGTTCAAAATAATTTTCCTAGAAAGTCCTTATAAAGTTCTACTTTTCAGATTTTTTTCGTATTTTCTAAACTTATGGTTCAAAAGTTAGAGGGGGGGGGACGCTTTGTTTTTTACTTTTGGAGCGATTATTTCCGAAATTATTGACATTATCAAAAAATGATTTTAGTAAACCCCTATTCATTTTTAAATACCTTTCCAACAATATATCACACATTAGGGTTAAAATTAAAAAAAAAAACACTTCCCACTTTACATATAGGGGGGCTACCCTAATAAAACATTTTTTTCCAATTTTTATTTTAGCACTTTGTCGGCGTGATTGATACACATATTGGTCCCAAATTTCAGCTTTCTAGTGCTAACGGTCACAGAGATTAAGCGAGGACGGACAGACGGACAGACAGACAGACAGACAGACATGGCGAAACTATAAGGGTTCCTAGTTGACTACGGAACCCTAAAAAACCGGCCAAGTGCGAGTCGGACTCGCGCACGAAGGGTTCCGTACCATTATTTATAAAAAACCGGCCAAGAGCGTGTCGGGCCACGCTCAGTGTAGGGTTCCGTAGTTTCCCGTCCGTCACAATAAGTGTTCCCACTTATGAGTTTAAAGGTGGGTATCCATACTATCCATTATGTTCGCGATCCAGCAGCGCTCCGCGCTCCTGCAACAGCTCCCGGTAGTGGGTACGTGCGCGAACACGGAGCGTGCATTATTGCACGCTCCGCGGCAGTCGTTCCGACTCGTGACGGTTTTTAGCGCGAACACAAAGGGGAGCGCATGTAAAGGGCGCGCGACAGATCCATTGGATCAGTTGCAGGAGCGCGGAGCGCTGCTGGAGCATGAACATAGTGGTAACCCAACTTAACAAATGAAACTTGACCTCTGGATTGTATAGGCGCTCATACGATTCAGGGACCAAATTATATTGGTTAACTGCAGTTTCCATCTGTTGTTTCCATCCAAGTTCAAAATAATTTTCCTAGAAAGTCCTTATAAAGTTCTACTTTTCAGATTTTTTTCGTATTTTCTAAACTTATGGTTCAAAAGTTAGAGGGGGGGGGACGCTTTGTTTTTTACTTTTGGAGCGATTATTTCCGAAATTATTGACATTATCAAAAAATGATTTTAGTAAACCCCTATTCATTTTTAAATACCTTTCCAACAATATATCACACATTAGGGTTAAAATTAAAAAAAAAAACACTTCCCACTTTACATATAGGGGCGCTACCCTAATAAAACATTTTTTTCCAATTTTTATTTTAGCACTTTGTCGGCGTGATTGATACACATATTGGTCCCAAATTTCAGCTTTCTAGTGCTAACGGTCACAGAGATTAAGCGAGGACGGACAGACGGACAGACAGACAGACAGACAGACATGGCGAAACTATAAGGGTTCCTAGTTGACTACGGAACCCTAAAAACGGCAAAAAAATCATATCTGTTTTATGGGAGCCCCCCTTAATATTTTTTTTTTTAATTTTTAGTATTTGTTGTTATAGCGGCAATAGTAATACATCATTTGTGAAAATTTCAGCTTTCTAGCTATCACGGTTTATGAGATACAGCCTGGAGACAGACAGACAGACAGACCGACAGACAGACAGACAGCGAAGTCTTAGTAATAGGGTCCCGTTTTACCCTTTGGGTACGGAACCCTAAAAATGACAAAGCCTGCCGGCATAATTTACCGTGGTGTCTATTGGCGGTTGCGCGTGCTGCTGCCCCGTCGAGGGTGCAGACTCCTTCGTTCTCCGAGGCGCCGTCGGTCTGCGGTACGGCGCTGGCTTCCAGTTTAAATTTCTGTTGGATGGTGGCGGCTTTGGCTTGTTCGATATAGCCTTGAGCTGTGGACCTGACTTCAACTCAGCTCCTGACTTATTGATGGCCTTAGCCGTTCGCAACGTCTCAGCGAGCTCTTATCCGAAGAGTAAACTATCAATTTTAGTCAGCTGCACCTGATCCTTTAAATCTTTTTTTAGTACAGCAAGTATGAAATTACGCCTGGTGACAGAATCATTATGTTGACAGTCGCACAAGATGCGCCCGGCGTCCACAAGAGTAATCGCAATATGTTCGGATCTTTTGTCTCGAGAGACAAAAGAATAGTAACGACTTCACTTAGACATGAAATAGCGCTAGGAATCTGCTTCTGTTGTGATCCTCCTTTTCGATAGCAGCGGCTTCATCAGCTGATAACTGGAGAAGCGGCTCTTATGTCGCTTCAAGTACTTTCGACCCCTGCAGTGACTCCAAGCATACAGCGCTAGTTGATGGTACCGGCTCGTCAAGCTTCACCGGTAGGTATTCATTATTCTCCGATTCCAAAATTGTGTTATCTGCAATTGGAAATTATAAAATACTGAACATTTCCCAATAGGAATATGAACCGTATTTGTATTGTAATAACAATACAGTGTTTCGCAACGATGGTCGTTTATGTAGGTATTTCACTTTTTATTATGAAATCGATGCATGATTTTTAACAAATTACGGGTAAGATGAACTCATAGGCGTTGCATCGTGAACCCGAGTTTTACGAATGCATAATTGTTTCGTGGTTATAATTACCTAAACAGGTAACAAGATATTATGTACGTGATCAGGCGTAGGTAGGTTTGTACCTACAGATAACAGCGGGTAAGATGAACTCAAGGCGTTACATCGTGAACCCGAGTTTGAATAAAGGATAAGTTACAACTCGTGCGTAGCATCGTTAATCCATTAATCACCAATAAAAAATAAAATAAAAATACCTTGAGGTGTTGACAACATTGGCTCAGAATCCGAGGATGATAAAGATCTACGGCGTCCTTTTAGTAATTTTCTTTCCAACTTCTTAAGATTCTTCTTAATACAACTATATGAATCCTTATCATCACGTTTCCTCTTCGGCATTTTGGTTTATGAACACTAAAAACACTAAATTGCCGAAAAAACACTAGAACGCAAATTAGAAATACAAAGTGGCGAAGCACTGGAATGTGAATGATGAGTTGAACGCAATAAATCTATAGAATGGGGTCAGTCTACCCACATCTTAATTGACTTTTTTTTTGTTTGTCTTTAAACTGAGTGCATTAGTGGCGACATTGTATGTGTGACTACAAGTGTAATATCTAATCTCGAGAACGAAACACAGAAGCATAATAATAGTAATCGTATTTATCCAAGTAAACCAGTCTTCAATTACTATGCGGCTGTAGAAGCATAATTATATTTTACATGCAATTATTGCCTCCACGTTTTAATTATCTTGTATTGCCGATATCACGCAATAATTCGATAGCTTATAATGAAAATAAACGCTTTTATTATTTAATAATTCAACTGAAATATTTCGCAGAAAAATAATGGCCCCTCGAACAATTCCTTTGAAACGCTATAATAGCAATTAATTTGCCAAATTATAGAAGTTTGTAACTGAATCCAGATTTTAATTACCAGCTGCTTTAAATCAGGCTGAATTGAATTCCAGCTAAATTGTACATATTGGCATCATTAATATCTATAATGACTCATTAATGGATTTTAAAATACGTAACAAAGTGTCGTCAAGCGATTCTGAAACAGACAAACGAATTTGTACATTATGTATATACACTCGAGAGCAACGAATCCGGGTCACTTAAAGAATCCTAAAAATCTCGGAAACTAAAAATGCTAGGTTAATGCAATAAATTGTATTTAATAGACAATGTAATACTCCTTAAATGAAGGCATTAAAACTTCTTAGTTATTGTAAAGTTATATCATAAAAAATCAAATTTGAAAAAGGGCCACTTTCGAAGATGGAACTACGAAATTACAGCATTTGGTTTTGCTTTTGTTTGTAATCTGTCATTTATGTGGGTACATAAACCATGTTGATAGTGCTCTATATTCATTATTCAAGCTGAAATTATGTCGCTTACGCCTGAAGAATGCACCAGAATACTTACAATGCTGGAAACCGGCCGGAGTCAGCGCGATACAGCCAGGACTGTCGGTGTGTCGCTGTCAACAGTACAAAGAGTTCTCCGACGTTACGAAGAAACTGGTTCTAACCTACGCAGACCAGGAACGGGCAGAACCAGGTGTACCACAGCACGAGAAGACCGATACTTGGTGAACACCATGCTTCGAAATCGCTTTCTCACAGGAACTGAACTCACAAATCAGTTTCGACGCCTCGGAGGAAGTAACCCAAGTGCATGGACAGTAAGACGTCGGCTTGCTGAATCTAACTTAAAACCCCTTAGACCTGCAAACGGCCCTAAACTGGAGCGTGGGCATCGTATTTCAAGACTAAGATATGCCCAGAGCCACGTAAATTGGAGTATTGAAGATTGGTCAAAAGTTATGTTCTCCGACGAATCAAAATTTATGCTCTACAAGCACGATGGAAGACACAGAGTGTATCGAAGACCAGGGGAAAGATTCAAGCAAGCATGCATCGAAGAAAAAGTAGCCTACGGTGGTGGGTCTGTACTTGTGTGGGCCGGAATTTCTTCTGAAAGTCGCACAGAGCTGGTGATCATAGAAAACGGCTCTTTAACTAGCGTAAGATATGTGGAAGAAATCCTCAATGATCACGTTGGTCCATTTATGGTCAATTTAGGTGAGGATGCTATATTTATGCATGACAATGTCCGACCTCATACAGGTAGGATTGTGAATGACTACCTTCAAGAGATGAACATTACTCGTATGGAGTGGCCAGCGCGCAGCCCGGATATCAACCCGATCGAGCATGCTTGGGACGAGCTAGGCAGATGCGTAAAACAACGAAACCCTCCCCCAATCACGCTTCGTGAGCTCAAAATTGCTCTCACAGAGGAATGGGAGAATATTCCCCAAAATCGTATAAGGAACTTGGTGTACAGCATGCCAAACCGCGTAAACGCAGTAATGGAAGCACGAGGAGGCAATACGAAGTATTAAAATTCAAGAAAATCGTAATAAAGTTCAAAAATTTCATGTTTCCTATTTTTGTTTTAAGGAGAGATCAGCAGTTTTTTCTTTGTGCAATTTTGTGTTAATAAAATGTATGGCGACTCATATTTTTTTTACTTTCATTTAAGGAGTATTACATTGTCTATTAAATACAATTTATTGCATTAACCTATCATTTTTAGTTTCCGATATTTTTAACATTCTTTAAGTGACCCGGATTAATTGCTCTCGAGTGTATTTCATGTTGAAAGCAAAAACCGTTTGATGAGAAGTCATCAGTCAACAGTTTACTGAGATATATAGATTTTTATGTACCTAACTACCTAATTCTCATTCTCATATGATTAATCTTACTTATACGCCTTTCTTTTCGTTGGTATGAGACGAAAATAACCTTAGAAATCACGTAACATCGAACTAAATTGACACATTCACAATCAATCAAAACAGCTGATAGATTTACAACTTGTTTAGTTACAAGTTCAAATTGTGCAGAATAAACACCAGGGCGTGAACCATCACCTCTCATAACAGTATTACTTCGAAGGTGCTCCCTCACCGGGAGCATTCGCCTGTAATGTAATAGTTCCGACTCGAACATGTGAGTGAGGAGTACCTGTAACAATAACGTTTTGTTTCTGTACAAAATCGAATATTGGATTGTTACACTACAGGCAAATAGTTGGGCAGTGTGGAAAAGTGATAGAGCTATGTAGGACGTCTAACCCATGCCCCGGGCGTTGGGGGCCACGTGGTGGCTCTCGGCAACCGTAGGCGCGGGCCTGTGGACGGTGAGTAAAAGGCTAGCACGCCGTCCGTCAGTCTTATGACGACAGGCCGTGTCGACGGCGCGTTCGTGTTCCACGCGCGCCTCAAAGAGATGTCAGCAACAGGAGGGGCCCGCAAGGGCCGATGCCTGCCAGGGCTGCGGGACTGTTCGAAAGTGATACCGCGGCCCTGGAACACAAAGTGCAAAAGAAGGAACATGGATGGGTTTTAGTCAGTAAAAGTCTAACAGTCCCTTCCACTAGGCCCAGAGCGAGTCATTTGATGATTCATATATTGATAAAAAAAGAACGACTAACCCCTTAACTTCCACGTCATAGGGGGCGAATCTATTGCCATCAACCGGGCACAAATCCAGACTCCATGGCCAGTACTGAGAAATTACTGTTCGACTACCCAATAACACTAACATTTCCCGACCTAGCCGGACCCAGGACCTCATGCTTAGCAGTCGCCACCGTGCAGCCTGCGACCACTAGACCAACAAGTATTAAAATAATACTGGTACAAACGGTGGTGGAAGGTTTGTTTTATTTTTATTGCTTTTTTTATTTATATTTGACATTCTATTTTTATTAATGATTATCACCGAAAATTAGATGAAATATTATTATTATTTTTAACACAATTTGTTTTTTGAATTTGTTATTCTATTTGTATTATGTTTTTCAATCGTAATGTTAGTGCTGCTGTTTTGTTTTATTTTACATTTTATTTTATGGAATTTCTACACAATGTATATTGTTTTGAAATAAATGACTATGACTAGGTCCCTAGAAGGGCGTGCAATCAAATATGTAACGCAATAACATGCCACAGTCACCGATGTAATCACTGATTCCTTTGAATGCGGGACGATCGACTTCATAATGTGGAGCGAAGAGATGCTGAATATGGATGCCGTGTTACCATGCTGATCGACGGGTGTAAAGAAGTTTTAAGAGGGACGTGTAGCGGTGGAAATAGATTGAAATGCGAAGTGCTCAGAAGAAAAATATTGAACAAGAAATGAGATAAAAAATAGTTAGTTTAAAGGCTTTTTTACATTACATACGTGAATGAGTGTATGCTCAAACCGGTGAAGGATAAAATTGTAAGGAAACCGGCTTATCCTAGAACATGCGATGACGTAATCGTGACAACTAGCAACCTGCACTAGACTCGTGTGATGGAATATGGCCCACTCCCTCTCACGGTGAGGAGGCCTATGTCCTGGCCATGGGAACATAAAGTGGGGCGTAAAAAGGGCAGGTACCCACTTTACACAGGTAACAAGGTACATAGTATAAATCGTAAGTAATTAAACGTAATCTAAAATGGAATGGTCGTACAACGAAAAATGCATGTGCATATGTGCAGTAGTGCACTCTCCACGTCTCCACCTACCATTACATTCAAATACAAACTCGAGTTCTGTAGTTACATTGAAAATACTACAGAAATGTTGACCTATTCAAAATATTGCAGTGAAATATTTTATTCGGAGCTTGATTTAGCAAATTTGCAAAATCAAACTCCTCGTAAATGTATTTCGCCATTTGATAGATTGAAAAATAAACAGAATCGAAACGAGTTGATATTCCTGATTTTATTGAAGCGTATTCAGTTTAAATTATATACATATAATCTATGTACATACGGCCACGCCTTTTTTCCCGGGTTTGTGTAGAAACTACAGAACAGGTACTCCTTTCGTCTCGTCCACGTTCATACATCTAGTCATACACGCTCGCCAGATGAGAGTACTGAGCACATAACATTTCTCAAGAACATCACCAATAAGGTCAGAGTATGGTCTTTCTAGGGCGTCGTCACGGCGTTAACATCTGTCAGTTGTAACAGTTTGCATAAAAGGTCATAATGCACACACGCACTAAAACTAACAGAATGACACAAAGTAACATCACGCGGTAATCCTTGAAGAGTGGTGTAGGTACACCTTACCTTAGAGGTAAAGTACTATCGATATAATATATCCACATTTTGGCAGTTATGTTTAAGTCCTTAGCAATACGAGCTTATTGCTATGAACAGGGCACAAATTAGCTCTGCCGGCTGCTTTTAAGAAATTCCTGATGGGAAACCTAATAACAATTTATTTGCTTGACCTAGGAATCGAACCCAGGACCTCGTGCTCCTTAGCAGTAGCATTCGCTACCACTAGGCCAACGAGTGCATGAGTGTGTTTTGAATATTATAAATAGGAGACATGTGAGTTTGTATGCAAATATACGTTGAAAATGCAATATCAATGTTGAATGGTAGTGAACTCGGCAATGTTAGTTTCTTTTTTGCAACCGATTTTGTTAGCGAGAAATATTACAACAATAGTGATTTATATTGCTACTGAATGTCAAACATAAGGTTCGTTTTACAGTGTGTTAAAGTTTTAACGTCAGGTATTAAATTCCGAAGTAGGTATTTGCGCAACGCAGTATAGTTTGTTTAATGGCAACGTTAAATCTTACACACTCTTTTGAACTGATAAGTCAATCTAAAATGATAGGAACCTACAAGACTTCTCATAAAAGTGCACTTTATGTCATTAATTTCGCTTTCAAAACCGAAAACACAGTGAGGAGACCACCCCTGTCTTCGAACCCTTGTGTCTTAGCAATGAGAGGGTTTTAGGCCGATTATGCAATGAATCAGTTTTTATGTATACCAGCACTCTTAGCCATAAGACCAGTGAAGCATGGCACAACAACGATTCAACGCTATGTAGTGAATGCTGCGGATGATGATGCTGAATTGGACACAGATTTTGCATTCTAAACCTAACATAAAATCGCCATGTAACCATCGTCAAACTACATGGACCATAATTTGACAGTAACATATCGACGTTCTATCGCTCATCGCAAATTCGGTCGCTATCCGAACACTGACGAACATGTGACATATATTAGACTGCTGATGCTGCTGTCATCGGTTCAGGCGACGAATGTGTCAGTTGAAATGCTCCAGATTTGAATGTAGTAATTGCTGAAGTACATGAGTACTTAAGTTCATTTCCCTGTTTAAATGTATTGGACAGGTTGTCTTGAATTATAGCAAGAGAACTTAAAAGATTTACAGCGTTGTTATTGGAGATTATTAAATCCATTCATATTCTAACAATAGGTACTCAACCTAGACCTTCAAATAAAGGTCAAAATTCTATAAACTTTACTGAGCACGTTCTTTGCCTTAGACCGGTTTCCATCTCTATTTTACACTCGTATTTTGACAGATGTGCTACAGCGACAGGAATATCGCTTAACCTTAGTAAACTTATAAGTTTGTTTCAGTGTTTCTAGTCAAAAGTAGTCGTAATTTATACCGGACTCGTCCAGAATAAATCAAGTTTAACATTACAGAATAACCTTCTTACCTACCTACTGTTTAAGGATCATGTTCCATCAAAAGGCGGTATATAGAACAAAAGGACTCAGTGGGGGCAAATTCTAACAAATTAAATCATTATAATCACTACTTATATATCGAGAACACAAGAGTATCGTGCCAGAGCTTCCGTCAAAACTGAGCTGAGTTAATCATTCAACGTTTGAAGCTTAATGTTATAGTACATTACACATTATTATTACTACATTTTAACACAATAATTGGAATGCAATACTTTCGGAGAATCGGAAACTAGTAGAAATAGAACTTCAAAACTTGGTGCAATATTGTGCTTTTTTAATTTTAAATAAATTAAATTAATTTTTTTGACGGGAGATGCTGGATATTGTCGGCAACTCTCATTATGTGAGATAGCATGTGGGCTACCGCATGAAGGTCAAATAAGATGTGACAAGAACTTTTGAAAATGGTTTTGTCTGTATAATAAACTCGTTAAACTATCGTGGTTTTATGCGTAAATGCATAAAAATGTTGGAGTCAAAAGTTACAAAGTCAAGATACGCCAAAGTAATTTATACTTTATTATAAATTCATCATGCATGATGGTAATATCTACCATCTATGATGCATTTATTCGTAAGTGTCTCCTTTTCAAAGAAGTAGTTAAGACCGCGCCCTCAGTAAGCGACAGCGTTCCTAACCAAAGCGATCATCGCGAGAACATGCGACAGAGGCGCCTTCCAGTTTCGCACCAAATGAGTGACATCTTGAACTGATCACTTTGGTTAGGACTCTAGGTAACGCTACACTTCTTAGTGTGTGATGTGCATTTACCAAACGTCGATATACATACTTCAGGGACAAGTTATGTTCCTGAAGAATATCGATCTCTTGTTATTTATGTATTATCAAATTATCATCGCTTGTTCGATCTCGTAGCTAATTGTACGTTCATCGGGATACCACGAATATGGCACTCTCAACCTGACAATAACAGCTAATTCGTGGAAGAGCAGTATAGTATTAATAATAATAGAGATTTCTGCGGCTATCTGTTTCTACGAATTATCTCAGCGCTGAACATACTGTTTGATTGTAGCGGACTGCTTTGTGTAAGGCCTTATGGCTGCGTTCTAACAAACTAACTATAAAACAATTATTGTAGATAGAACAGAAATGCACGTGCGTCCAGAGTCTAGACAAACACAAAGGTAGCTGGCACAGTACACCTAGAATAGAACCCGTTACACGTGCTTAGGTCTTAACCCTTTCATAGAACAGCTGTGCTTGACTATGATTGAGACGTGGGCGTACAGAAATATAATATACTAGCTTTTGGCCGTGACTTTGCTCGCGTTATGGCCGGGAATTATCCCACCTTCTTTTATATGGCCTACCCAGGAATGATGCCATTTCCAATTGGTGATCTGCATCCAAACTTATAAACACACAAACTTTACTTCTTTAGAATAAATAAATAATAAATATCCCTGGACATTTCACACAGCACCATCTAGTCCCAAGCTAAGCAACCTAATGCTTGTGTTATGGTGGCTAGATGGCTGATAAACTACATATATACAATTTTTTTTTTGTAAATACATACATATTATAGATAGAAAAACACCCAGACCCGGAACAACTACTTGTAGGTCATACAAATATTTGTTCCGTACGGGAATCGAACCCGCGACATGCAGCGCAGCAGTCAATCGCTTGACCACTGCGCCAACCGTGCCGTCAATACGAAGAATGTTGAAGATATTAAATAATTTAGATTCTACATTTACACATCATGAAACTATTCACGTTAGTAGAATTATGCTTTTCACAACAGAAAAAAGGTATCATTGTAGTATTTTCAAGACGACTATTTCTGCCGCTGAACAGGTCTATTCGTTGTATATGGCCTGAACACAGATTCAACCTAGTTCAGGCAATAATCAACTGTGGTCTGTAAATGTGCCCCTTTTTATAAACAAACGATTATTATATTATTATCTTCCTTTATTTTTTAAATGTTTTCAAAAAAACATAAAAAATCATTTACAAATATAAAAAATAGTGGTCCACCGGTGTCGGGAGCAGGGTCCAAGGTACCGGTGGTTAGAGCTCCAGAGACAGGAACCTCCTCACAATGCGAGCCGTATCGAGGACTACTGCCTTCTGAATCAGGCCCTTGATCCAACCGCCTAAGGAGAGCTTCGATAGATGGTCATCGAGGCTCTTGGCCATAAGGCCATTGTCCGTTACGACAATCGGCACAATGATAGCCGAGTTTACATTCCACATGTCGACATCCTCGTGTGCTAAGTCGAGATATTTTATTTGTTTCTCTTTCTCAGCTTTCACGAGGTTCTCGTCATGCGGAATGGTAACATCGACTATCATTACGCGGCGCGCTGATCGGTCTATCATCACTAGTCCTGTCAGTAATGATAGACTGATGCCAGTACAGCGTGACATGGTCTTTCTCGAGAACTGGGTCGGGCACATACTTGTAGTACGGTACCTCAGATTCCACAAGTTTATATTTCAAGGCAAGTTGCTGGTGAATAATCCTGGCTACTTGGTTGTGCCTATGTAAGTACTCGCCGTTAGCTAGACGAGAACAAACAGAAATAATATGTCTGATGGACTCACCCGGACGGTGGCATGCTTGACACACGTCAACCGTCCCGTCCTTCCTAATATGTTTCCTGTAGTTGTTCGTTAATATAATTTTATCCATAATCGTACAGACAAAACCTTCAGTTTCCCCAAAGAGGCCGCCGAAACGTAACCAGGACACGGACGCTAGAAAATCTACATCCGGCCCATGAAGAGCCCGGTAGAAGGGCCCGTAAAGCTCCTTACCTTACCATACTTCCTTGCGGTCATCATTAGTAAGTACTACAGGTTTGCGCCAGTTCTTTTTAGCCATGGACAGCGGGGTGAGTCCCTTGTCCACTGCGACCATATATTGGTGCATACCCACTTCGGCTTTTAAAAAATATTCTCTGAGACTGCACACCTTGCGGTTGTGCAGGGTCTTCGTGTTTAAAAAGCCAAGACCCCCGCATGCTTCCGACATACCCAAATACTTATAACTTTCGGATGAGGAGAAGGATCTGAGGTGTATGGAATCCGAGAGCTGAATTCCCCCGGATTCCATAATCTCCCCTCGCTTTACATACATGACTGGACATTTGTCCACACCAAATTCTATCCTGATGGCGCTACTAAAAGTTTCAGTTACTTGTACTAGCTCCATCAGTTGCAATTTGTTGGGGACAAAGAGTTGCAGATCATCCATGTTAAGAAGGTGAGATATGACCTGACCTGGCAGACGGGCAGCGACCAGATGCTGCGCCAAAAAGAACTCGTGACGGTATCATCTGGGCGGCACACGTCTGTCATATTTTGCTCGGGTCGCTCCCATATTCTGCATACCCACCTCTCATTGCTCTGGAACATGCGATTCTGCGAGTATCGATCAACCCGCCACTTATACCGCCGAATACGGTTCGGCCATGCATAAACTTTCTTTTTTCTTTCTCTCTTCTTTACACGGGACATGTATTCTTGAGGACTGATTTCAGCCCCGAGAATGCCCGCCTCACAAAGCGCATCACACGTGGTCGTGTATTGCCCTCCCTGAAGCAGAATAGTTTACCGATGAGTACCCTGGCCCCGTCGATACGCTGCGGCTGGTTTTGGTCGACTAGCTAAGTCACAATTTGGGAATTTTACATTAGCTAGACGACATGCGTGGATCGATAGTCGTGAAGTGCGTCTTCCAGTGCACTCCTCAATCGGTCGTTGCACTGGCTACTTACCATGACAATCCTATCATCTTCCTCTACAACAGCAGGGTTGGACCGCGATGGGGTTACGTCAATAGCTGACGCTTGCACCGCGGTTTATGACGAAGTCAAGATGATACGGTTGCACAGTACCTCTGAGCGCAGCCTATCAAGTGCGGCATCGTCCAACATGTGATTGCGTTGGATGACCCGCACCTGATCCGACAGTCGTTGGGCCGAGACGTTAACAGTTGATTCAAGATCCTGAAACAAAGACAGCATCCTAACACAGTACACGGTGAGGTTAGTTCCCCCCTCTGTAGACCCGTAATATGCGCGCATGACATTTTCGTTTATGGACTGAGTCCATCTCATGCGCTGCACACAACCACCGGTAGCGAGGACCCGGCTCGGGGCCTGTTGGCCCCTAAGTCCCAAGCTCTTCGATGGCCGGCCTCCCCCCTGCCAACGCACAGTTGTTGTGTTGAGTTGGCGCTCGAGCTCGACGCAACTGCCACGGCAGGTGTCACAGCACTCACGACGGGGCTGGATTCCGGCGGCGGGTCCGGAGTTGGTAAGCGTGCACGTCGGGAGGCAGCTCTCTTAATCATTTTTGGTTATCATCATCTTTTTAATTTGTTTCGTATTTTTATTGACAGACGTCATTGTTGGTTGTCGTGGTAAATCTCTTTGTCGTGGTATTATAACTATTATTATTTGGAATTAAAAGTTTTTAGATATGATGGGCACCTGTTTTGGCCAGCATGTCACTAAATGTACTTTAGAATATCGACACACTGAAAAAAATACAATCTCAAATTGATCATCTCCTGCCTGCCTTTTGCCAATTATATTGGGGTCGGCTTTCACTCTAACCGGATGCAGCTGAATAGCAGTATTTTACATGGAGCGTATGCCTATCTGACCTCCACACCCAGTTAGTACTGGGTAATACGATACCTCTTTAGTTTTTCTACAATCCCAAATTGATATCTAAATAAAATGACACGACATCAACGCATATTCATAAACTATCTGTTATCGTAAAACGTTTTATTGTAAGACATCACAAACCATTGTTTTTCACGCTTAAAACGAACCCTCCAAAAGAAAATGAACGAAAAAAATACAAATCTAAAAGCCTACCTATAAGGAAAGAAAACCTCAATCGAAGTTAGGACGTAGTTGGAACATTCAAATACATAAATCTTTCGGGCGACGTTAAGTTTTTTATGCCCGACCCGATAAGTAGCCCGCTCCCTCGGGCATACTTACACATTCAGAATATCTTACGAACGCGCAGTTGCGACTAGTCGGACGACAGTTTGTCTGCGACTTGAATTATGGCCTAATATTTTTATATTCGAGCATTTGTAATGCATGTCTTGTGATGTATGGTGTCCGGGTAGCCGGATAGGGTAGGGTACATAGAGTAGTTTGAGCTTTATTGTATGTGGTTTAATTAAATAATTAATAAGATCATTCAATCAATCAACTCGGACTGTCCCACTCCACTGGTGAACATAAATACTTTATGCCTCTACTATGCTGCGCCACAGCACCCTTTCGTCTTCCACATTCAGGTCCTAGCCATCTTTTTAAAGTCTTCAAGTCATCTATGTTGCGGACACTACACTTGCCGATAAGAGACCTCCAATCCAGACCTCGTTTGCTCCATCGATCTTTCGACAAATAGGCATGGCCCACTTGCTACTCCAGCTTCCTAAGATTCAAACTTTGTCGGTAGCTCCAATTCCTTACTTATGCATTATTTTCATTCGATATTGGCGACACCAGTAAAAACTCAGGTTCTAATGAGTCTTCAGTGTGCGCATTGCCCACCACTGCTGATTTTACCGTACTATTTGGTTTCACGAGCAAGAATAGAAGTAGTCCTAGGGTTACAGCTCCTGATTGTTGGGACAGTTATCCTACGTTTTCAAAACTTACGTAAGTTAACGTAGTCTTTGTAATAAAGTTATTTTGTAACGTAGTAACTTGATTGTTTTGTCAATTATGTAAGAAGTTTAACCTTTCCATAGCTTTAGTCGCTTCTTTTTTTTATTTGATACAATATATTTTAATTACACAGGACTACAATAGATCGTGGAAAAGACCTACCGAGAAAACCACGTTAATGTTCCGTAGCATTTAGCAATATAATAACAATATTTTACCGCTCATTCATCAGTCAATTTGGACACAACAGACAAAAACAGTTACAGCTGCAGTTTCACAAAAAAGTCCATATTTCAAAAACTAAATATCAAATCTTATTGAAACCTTATTATAGAAATTAGAAGGGGGGACACATTAGACGGGGAATTTAAAAACAAATATCTCATCAACTATTGACTTTTTTAGAAAGTACATAAAATACAAAATTCCAAAATTCTATTAAGATCGTAGTCTCCCTTTTTACACGACTGCCCGAAAGGAGTGTTATGTTTTCAGGGTTGTATGTTTGTGAGTTTCTTTATTCCACCATAACTTCTAAACGGCTCAACCGGTTTCAATGTATGGGATATCATTAGAAGCGTTGAGTTATTCCAGATAACATAAGCTAATGAACATTAAAAAAAAAATAAAGGGCGTGCCTTGGTTCATGAAAAATCGGAAATATATTGTTTTTTTTCATAAAAATTTGACTACGTATACTATCATCGTCTAGAGCTTGCTTAGTAGTTACATATCAAAAATATGTAACAGTAGTATTCAATATTCATTCGTTCACTAATAAAAACAGAAAATAAATAAGTTATCTTTTGCGTGATATTGATTTCCTAAAAAATAAAAGTAACCTTTTTTTTTTGTTTTTGGAGGGTGGGAAATCATCAAATGACTCCTCCCGCTCTGGGCGGAGCGGAAGGGAGTGTCAGACTCTTACTGACTAATAACCACCCATGTTCCTTCATTGGCCCTTTATGTTCCAGGGCCGCGGTATCTCTTTCGAACAGTCCCGCAGCCCTGGCAGGCACCGGCCCTTGCGGGCCCCTCCCGTTTGCTGACAACTCTTTGAGGCGCGCGTGGAACACGAACGCGCCGTCGACACGGCAAATAAAAGTAACCTTTCATGGCACATTGTGCGTTTACAAAAATATTGTTTAATCACTAAAAGGTATAAAATTAAAAAAAACAAATAGTTGAAAAACACGCCTGCCATATCAGAAAGTGAACTAAAAAATTAAAAACAAGTTACATGATTTTAGTGTTGAATGCCCACGTGGTAGGTACTAAATAGATTATAATATTTACTGTGCAATTAAAACACCATTGTGCCCAAAGATTAAAACCATCCCCCGACTGCAATGAAAAGCTAATCTTTTCATTGCAGTCGGGGGACGGTTCCTTCGATTAGTTCTTTACAGGTCCCCCGACAGATAGATATACAGGGTGACATCGAATACATGCGACAAATTTAAATATACAATAATACGTGTTGTCAAGAAACTGTATAAAATATCAAATGTAAAATTAAAAAAAATATTTGACTATGAACGGCAACGTCTAATAACATGAGTACTCCACGACGCGCGACAATTATTGAGCACTGCGATGAGTCGGACGAGATTTTTTGATACTTTAATTTTTCTTATTTATTTTGCATATTAATTTTGCTGGAATAACGATAATTCGTACTTAAATAAAGATAATAACATCAATGGACCTTTTGATAACGATAATCGCGTATTTTTTTTTTAACGATTTAGATTGTAGAAAAAACAGTTTATATTTACTATGTTACTGTAACTGAAGCTCCCATTTCATTTTGTCGCATTAATTCAAAGTCACCCTGTATATAATAGATACCTTTATAATCTCATCTCCCAAATCAGCACGTTTGAAAGCGAGTAAACACTTCTAGCTAGTTTAATGCTCAAAAGTGTAGAGCGTCGCAAAATAAGAGTAAAAGCATAGTTATTGATTCTCTAATTTAGTTGGCGCGGGCGAATGGAACGGTACTCAAATAGGGGCGAGTCCGGGCGCCGCCGCCGCCGGCGGGAGGCTGGTGCTCAACTTCATTTGCACGGTTAAAACGAACCTCACTGCTTTATCGGGACTGGATGTAGGTGATAAGATGCAGCGAAACAGCGAATGCTGTATATATTTTAGAGGATATTGTTCTTATCTGCTCATAGAACACTTAAAAGCTTCAATGAAGAGTTGGAGAAGTGACTTGCAGTTAAATGTTTGTTCTTATGCACCTGCCTCGAAAGAGGCACGAATTATGTGCCCATTCCTCTTACTTATTCATACAAGTTTGATCAATATCTAACGCTTTATAAAAGTGTACTTATTTCCAACTCATTTGATGGCAAAAAAGCGTTGTTTTTTTTTTGTTTTGTTTAACAACAATGGTATGTATATTTGAAGAGATTTTCAACAAAGTATTTGAACGATTTTACAGCGCTGTATTATAAGTTGTAACATTTGAAGTGTAAAAGATCAATATATCTAAGTAATTCGCCTCAGGTCTGTGAGCTTGAGAGTCCTCACATTCACAACTATCTTTCACAGCTTCGACGATCAGAATACGATATCAAATAGAATTTCTATTGATATTTTCGCTCCGTCAAGACGTCTCGAGGATATTTTTAAATGTCAAAGTTCTAAAGCAATTTCTGTGAAAACTTTTAAGTGGGACGCGAGGGATCCGTGCAAGTGACGCCCCTTGAGCATTTGTTAGAAATAGGCAACATTTTATAAAAGGTTCGGTATATTTGCAAAAATCGCCGTCGGCAGGGATCGAGGGACGGCGGGGCGACAGATAACTGTCGGGACATTTGTCGGTTTGTGTCGAGTTTTGCGCGTAATTTTGAGGGTAGTTAGGAACCTACTTTTTGTTGTTTGCGGTTTTATTGTGACGAGGGAGATGTGTGTTTGCGAATGTGAATGTCAGAATTAATTATATATGTAATGCCTGCTAAATAGAATGGTCGAACACTTTTAAAATACATTAGGGATTATAATTTAGTTAAAATCAACAAATGCTTTCATACTTCTTATTCTAGAAAACTCAGCATAAGCGGGATTATTGGTTCGTTTTACAAGTTTATAGAGTATGCAGTTTCAATTAGGTACTTCCAATCCTAAGAGCTCTTTTCGTTAAGAAGGCTAAAGGTAGACTAGTGGTACTACAGTGCAGGGCTGTTTATTAAAATGTAGTTCTTAGTAAAAGAGAATCAACAAATTAGTTAAAGATTAGTGAGAGGTTATTACCAGCCGGAAGAAAATTACTATCTAACATTCTTTGACACTAAGCTTTGTAATATTTTAAACCACTAGAAACATTAAAACCTGGTAATATTATAATTGCGAAGATGTTCGCGTTTTAATCTAGAAATAAATCTGCCGACACCATGGGCCGCAATTCCAATTAAGATATCTCTGCCTTACGCCATCTTGCTCACCCTCATCCTCAATCATTAAATGCATTCCTCAACGTGTACGTAGGTGGTATACATTATACCTAGGTACACCTAGGTGGTAAATGCATTATGAATTGGAGCAAAATAGTCTCTTTATCGCATTACAAGATCAATTTTGTAACAACACGCTTGTTATTCCCGAAGGGTTTGGCAGAGGTATACACAATAGTACACCCACATCATATATATTTTATCGCCATGATAATATTGGAAAATCTAATCATTTTAAAAGAGTAAGTAAGTAGTTTCTTGCCGGTTCTTCTCCATAGGAAACGACCAACCTGCAACGTGCACCTTTTTGTCGACGTCTCATAAGTAGTATAGTAGTAGTATGTAGGCCTATGTGAAATAAAAATATTTTGATTTGATTTGCCAGTAATGTATAAGTCTCACGTATCAACGTTGTAATCTCTTAGAAAACTTTTACGACCGAGTCACTAGTCTTAAGAAGGCATTGTTAAGCACGACCGATTTATATCGGTAACCGAATTAATCGAAGTCTAATAACTGGCAACTGTCGAATATTCACGCGACGGTGCCGTACCTCCGACGGGAGTGACGTTTATCACCCGGCACTGACCCGGCTGACGGAGCTATGGAAACGGCTCGTGGAAAAAAGAGGAATGCACGATGGATATGGTTGTATTGTTGCCCTGTTCCCAAATTCAGAACCGAATTGATTGACATTCATTATCATACCACTTTAGGTAGGTACAAGTTCATGCTGTTAGAACAAGGTGGAACATTCCTGGTACTCCTTAAAAATTTGATTCATCGACTATACGGGTATTGTGTCTGGTTGGTGTCTGACCAACGCCTGTTGTATTGTTAGGTTTCTGTATAGGTACGCGTTACTCATGTGGATAACACTGCTCGCGCCATGCACGATTTTATATGACGTCAGGTATGATGTGTAATTCGTATGTGACATTACAGATGCCACCGCCCTGCCCATGCAGTATTGAAATAAATGGCCAGTCAGCAAATTGCCAACACGAGCATGAAAGCGTGGCCCACAACGCATTCACCACAAGTTATATATTCATCTGATAGTTTGATTTTCAAATACATTACAAAGTGCCTCATTGGTGTAGTTGTCGTAAGCGCGACTGCTGAGCTTGAGGTCCTGGGCTCGGTTTCCAGGTCGGGGAAAGTGTTATTGGGGTTTTCCTTCAGGAATTTCTCGGAAGCAGCCACGGAGTCTGGATTTGTGCCCGGTTGATAACAGTAGGCTCGCCCTCTATTACATGGGACTTAAACATAACTGGCGAAATGCGGGTGAACTTTTAGGGACACCTCTGCCTAACCCTTCTGGGATTACAGACGTGATATTATTTCATGTTATTACGAACTATGATGCACATACTTAATCAAATCAAACGTGGACTATCCTATTTCACAGCGTGCGCTGACATTTTGCTTTCAACAAAAACTCTGTATCACAGTTCCGATTTTTTTTCGATTTTATTAAGTTTCACATCTGACTTACTAATGAAGTTACTAACAGTCGAATCTTGTGATCGATTTTTCAGTGAAGCCCCGAAATCGGAACGTGTTTGGTAGTTATTCCAACTACATGCAGAAACTGGTGAAAAATCTTGTACTGTCGCTTACAGGAAAGCTTAAAACAGTGAACTGATGATAAATTACAGTAGTTGCATTATTATGCGTTGGTAGGGGTAATCTGACGAGGGAACGAGACCCGTAACTGTAAGATTTCAGGAAACAGTTCACTGCGTTCTATGTTTTAATAACAACGCCCATTTTTTTACCTTGATATTTTTAATTTGCCGTCTACGTAAAGCCTAAGTCGCGCGGTCTTTACATCGTCCGTGCAAAATTTAATGTACCTTTTAGAATGCAAATATCCGCAATATTCCTTGAAGCGGTCTTAAGAAAGACATAAATGGCGTAATTTAGAGGTTTTGCACTGTTCCCCCGAGGTTATGGCCGCCGGTGGTTTATCTAATGACGCCTTGTATTCACGGAGCTGATCATTTTATAAGTTAATGAGTATCATTTGTATTTTCTTTTGTGTTTTTTATTTTTATGCTTTTGCGTTACCACAGAAACGCTTGCGGTTGACCTGGGATAAAAAGAGAATATATTTTTTACATCTTCTTAGAGGCAGCAAGCCAAATTTATATTGCTGTAGGTAACCGTGAGTGTTTCTAGTCTTAACCTAACTTCTGCAGTGTACAAGTTTATCTCTCACTTAATAAAAATCAGGTGGCGATGTCATGCGACTTTGTAGATTAGAATTAATCTACACGGATGAGTACCTGAAGTTTCTTAGTACGCATAAGTCAGCCAAGAATACCTTGGAACAAACTAAATAGCAACAAAGAAAGCACATTCCCTTGGAATGCCACTTAAGTTTTTATTAAAAAATACAGCGACACCATTTGCAAACCTCGGGAGAAAAACAGGTCGACGATCTCGAAGTTTCTAGAAAAAACTCATTCACACACTTTAGTTTGAAATTAAACTATTCTAAAAAACTTATCCTTTCTTTTGAGAACTACGCTGCTTGAATCTTGAAGTGTTTTCGATTTAGGATCATACGAGTACAATATCACAGGAATGAGATTGGATACTCGATGTAAGTCGTGTTTATTGGCAATAATCTAGGAATGAAAGAATATAGTGTATCGGTTTATGAGCCCAGCTTATAAGATTAGAAGTTACAATGCTCTCGAACTGGAATGCGGAGGATCTCTGAAAGGCGATATTTTACTAGAACTTGATTATGTTATGCGAGACGTACAAATGTTTAACAGAGCGGGCATATCACGTACAATTGTACAGGATGTTTGATGTAGGTATTCGTGAGTCATATCCAAAGGTATGTTAGAACAAAGCCTGAAGGGATAGTGGAGACCATGGGAAGTCATAGCTAGGGAACTCGAAACAGTGCTTTGTGTAATCGACACATACGCCTTCCCCAGACATGAACACCTGATATTACAATACTGTCGAATGAGAACACGATCATACTGTTTGGGACTCTGTATGCCTATCAATAAACAGTCAGTTTTTGATATCACCGACGTGCGGCATGTCATACTGGAAATCTTTTCACTTTTAAGAGGTCTAGTGAATAGTCACAAAATCCGACAAACCAGACATAAAATATATTACAAGTTTACAACTATGCAAACTTTTCTCTTGCTTTATTAATATTCCTAGCACTTTCATAGTTCGTTAGAATCCACATGCAATCGAATTACATTGTCTCAACGTCTCGAGGATAAGTCATCTTAAATCTAACAGTTTACAGTTTTACTTCTATGTCAATGGCCAGTTGATCGGCGACAGATCCTCTGAACTTATCGAGGATCCAGACGAGATATTAATTGATACACGGATCTTCAATATTCCTTTACATTGTTGTAGTTGTAGAGCAATACTAGTAGTTGGAGCAACTTGATACCGAAGTGAGGTTATTGTACTCGAGAAATTCGACAACTACTCCCCGGGAAGGATCGGGGAATCCGTTTATTGTTTAATGTAGATACTTAGATTGAATCAGACGGAAATGTTCTTGAGGGCTGTCGCCATATCGGGAAGGTATCTGACAAACACAGGACCTGAACAAAGCGCAGGCCACACCGCCAGCAAGTGAGCGGGCGAGCGAGCGTGCCGCGCGAGCATCGTTTGACCTCTTTTCATACTTTTGTTCACACCGCGAACTACCGAGCTGAGCTACCTCAGCGATACAAACGATGCGAAATATCAGCGAACGAAAGCAGCCAGCGATGCTATTCGTTTACCTCGCCGGCCTCGCCCGGTCCGAGACGGAATGAGACGGAACGCTCCCCTCGCTCTCCCGCCCGTCCACTCGCTCGCCCGTCCGTTCGTAGTTTTCGGTGTGAACCCACATGGTTTAGCACGACAAAGTTTATATAGTTTCCATCGCCTCGCTTCGTCCGCCGGCGGTGTGGCCTGCGCTTATGAGACTACATTTTTGTTTATCAGCTTGTTTACTGATTATTGTGTAATAACATACTTAAGTCAGCTTTCCGAACGAGAAATAGAATTGTTTCTCGAAAACTAACACGTACATAAAATTAGGTACGAAACAGCTTCAATAAAAACGACAAAATATAATACGCGACAGAATATCCAAAGATAACGCTGCTCTTAACCGTCTACTTTATAACCCTGCCAAGATTCACAAAAGAAAACAACTACATAAAACCCAATAAATAATAGAAAAATAACAAAAACGAATCTCTCTAGCGATTACAATCAGCACGCTCGAACTGTTACATAAACAACGGAAATAAATCATACATTCATTCGTTCATTCGTTCGTTCACGAATGGGATCGGACGTGATTGGTTCACTCGGACAATGTATGAATTGGTGGCGCCCGTTAAACAAGTCGCCGGGGACCATTCAAATATTTGACTGCTCATCACATGACTCGTTAATATCTGAAATTGTGAACAGAGATGGGGTATGTAGATACTATTTTTAATTTCAGAAATAGGCACGAAGTGGATGAAAGATTAATTCGAAATGAGTTTGTGAGAATAAAACGTCGATTTCATCAGTATGTTTTCTGATAAACTAACTCAAATGTATGTAAGGGTGGGCAATTCATAACTGGAAATCACTCGAACCATTCAACTACTCCTGCATATTATTGTCGGACAGATAATTTAAAAAATCACTAAATAGTATAGGTACTATTTAGTGGTAGTTTAAACGGGCACATAGACAAACACCAAAAAGCGACTTTGTGTTTTAGGTAACACAAAGTCGCTTTTCGTGTTTGTCTATGAGACCGTTTAATTCGTATAAACTATGTACAGACGCCAGCACATCAAGCTACCCGAAACTGTCAAATATTCCCAATCAACCTATGTAGAACCTAATGCTTTAGCAAACAATTTGAAAATCTATTAGAGAAATTTGACAGATTGTAGTAGCTTGATGTGCTGGCGTCTGTACATGTACATAATTTTTATTGCTGTTCTCCGAAATAAAGTTTAAAGTTTAAAAGTTTATTGACTATTAAAAGAACAACCTTACATACAAATCTGTCATGATCGTTCATAGGTTCTGACGCTGAGTATCCTTAAAAAAATCTTTGAACTCTGAGAGCTTAATCAGCCGATGGAAATCAAAAGTGAGAATATTCAAAAACCCTCGAATTAAATGTATTTAGTAAACGTGTAGCGGCACTACAAAAAGTACTACAGCAACATTGAACAAAAAGTACTACAGCGCCATCTATGACGCAGAGGACAAACTAAACATCTAAATCCTGCATCGCGCAAGTAAAGATATTCGCGACTTAAGACTATATAGAAGAACCCGACAACAACTGTCGGGCAGTAGCCCACTAGACATAACACCCGTCTGGTCGGAGGATCCTCCCTTTTCTACGGGGGTTGAAGAGCTTTACACCCTGTTCTTCATACCCCCAAATTGGTGATCCTGAAATGGACGTCAGCGCAGCCTTCGAGCAACGTGACGTCATCAACATCACTTCCTCAAACTTCCTCAAGCTTCCTCAAGCTTTCGAGCAGCGAGTCATACAGCCAGCCATCTTCAAATGGGTATTCCTGACCATCAGCATGCAGCAGAAGCATTCCTGGTCAGCACCCTCAGCCTCATCAAGCTACCTTGGCACTGCAATTTCGGCCGGTTGAGTGCTCATCCTCCCGGTCGACGCGAGCAGTCAGCCACATCGCGGCGCTGTACTACGTCCAATGCAACGGAGCACATGCAGCGCCGACCCCGACTCAAGGGGTTCGCACTATCGCCGCAGACAGTTCCGACTCACCGTGAATAATGCGGCAACGACTTTCTACTGGCCTGCCAAAAACATCACCAGATGTTACGACTCATTCTACTACCGACCCTGGTCTCCGGGGGGGAGTGATGTAGCGGCACTATAAAAAGTACTACAGCAACATTGAACAAAAAGTACCTACTACAGCGCCATCTATGACGCAGAGGACAAACTAAACATCTAAATCCTGCATCGCGCAAGTAAAGATATTCGCGACTTAAGACTATATAGAAGAACCCGACAACAACTGTCGGGCAGTAGCCCACTAGACATAACACCCGTCTGGTCGGAGGATCCTCCCTTTTCTATGGGGGATGAAGAACTTTACACCCTGTTCTTCATACCCCCAAAAACGCTTGAATTTAATGTATTTAGTAATGGAAGGAGAAAGAGTATGCGCTTCGGTAATCTTCATGTTTCTAAATTAACACAAACGTCGGCAGCAGTGTGATGTTAAGCTTCTGTTTGGTGTTTCAACGCATCGTAGTGTATTAATTGCTCACTTATGAAATCTCCCCACTTTGGTGCACATAGTCTTATTTTTATGTCACTCAAAAGTTTTGAAAAGACTTTAGATTTTAGTCGTAATTCAGGAATATCCTAACCATGGTGGTGGTACATAAGAGACATATACTTCCATGGTTGTAGCAGCTCGTGCATACGCGGCTCCCGATCAGGCCATGGCCGACTTGCTGGTGTCCAAAATATCCCACCTGCGATTTAGAGGACTTACTGTCAAAGTCGCTAGTGAAGCCGATTGTGACCTGGGTGCCAAATTATTAATTTGATAAAACGTACCATCGATACGTGAGAAGAAGATGAACAGGGCAATAATATTAGATCTCGTATTTCCGAAGATAGGCCACGATTGCCGAAGCGTATGCTTTTCTAAGGACTCTGATGAACGGGCAAATAAAATTGATGCGTAGACGCAGATCGATGTAACAAATACTGTCGAAGCAAGCCCTTCGTCTGTTCACCATATTTGTGTTGACTATTATTAATATTTTTCTCCGAAGTTCACATGCAAGTGCAGTCACATCTAATCATTAAAGACGTGCCGCGAGTTAAACAGTTACTTTTACGGATATAATTCCTCTTCACTCTGTGTCTCTCTACAATTGTAAATAAATCCTGTCGGTACCAAATAAATAATCCGGCCTCATCTATTTACCGAGTGAAAGAGATTTCTAATATACATGAAAAAACATAATTATAACGAATGGGTTGCCTAAGACTATTTAAAATTGCGAAAATCGTGAGGCTTCACTGATTTTACTTAGACAACGTTATACCATCGTGTTTGTTATAATCTTTTATTAAGTACAAGTAAATTATCTGTTTTCTTTAAATACATATTTTAGTAAAAAAGCAGATGAGTGTTTAAATAGTATCAACTCATCTACCTTACAACCCTGTACTAGGGACAAAAAGATAGACAACCCAATAGATTCTTGGCCCTTATGCTTTGTAGTTTAATTCAATTTTGATTTCGTTTGGTTTGGATAACACAAAATTAACGGAACTACCGTAAATTTTAATAAAAGGTAACCTTGACTTACTTTTATGGGGCAACCCATTCGCAATACTATATTTATTCATTTACCTAAGTCTTAAGATTGATAAAAATATTGTTTTCATTCGGTAGACGGGATGTTGAACTAACATATCCCGCCTGTAGCTCCCGAAGGTAGAGGTGTAGCTAATAGTGCACCCACATTTCGCCAGGTATGTTTAAGCCCAATGAAATAGGAGGCAAGCCTATTGCCATCAACCGGTCACAAATTCAAACTTCGTAGCTGCTGCTGCCCGACCCGGGAATCTATCCCATTACCTCATGTCATTGTGCGCTACCGACCACTATACCAACAATAAAGTCTACGCGATTTGCGGTATTAATCCTTTAACATCTTGCAGACCTATCGCTAAAAAATTAAAACGATCTAAATTAACAGGTTTTCTCATCATCCAGGCTTATTTTTGTTTTTTAAACTTCTTATTTCTTTGTTGCATACGATTTACATTCAAAATGTTTAATTTAAAACGATAGCAACAAAAATCAAAAAAAAAAATTAGGAACTCTCAGTGATAAATTTAAATCCAAACTGGGTATGGATTATCGATAATTTGCAAATATAGAAGGAAAAAGACTTCTGTTCCCTATTGTACTTTTTGGAGAAATCATCATCATTCCTGTGCCCTTGTCCCAATTTATTTGGGGTTGGCGCCGCAGGTCTTCTTTTATAATTTTCTATTACATTTCGGAGAAATATTTGAAGAAAAAAAATGGGAAAAATAGGAATACAAACGATGTCAATCTAATTAAAAATATGGAAATATCACAGCATACATTTTTTTAAAACAAATCACAAAAAGTGAAAATAGTACTGGGGTTCGAACATGCAATCCATAGTTTATAGAGCGACCATGAAACCGCTAGGCTAATTACTCCGTTGACAAGTTTAAAATAGCTGCTCTCATGCACGTCATGGCTAAAACGTCAAACAATTGAAGAATACTGACATAATGCAATATTGCTCACCCCCTTTAGCCAAAAGCTTGATTATATATAGCCTAACATTCGAAGAAGCCTGTAAGGAATATTTACGTAAAATTTGAACAGAATGTATGGAGTAATTTTTACGCCAAGTCGGAACATCGATTTGGTTTTTTACGATTTTATTATATGTAATAGATAGATATGGATGTTAATAAGTTTTCTGTGATATTATAGTTCATTTCGATGAGAGTATTTCTACAAACAGAGAGTTGAATCGCGTTCTCCGAAATTTTTACGTATGTCAATATTTTTTATTAAAAAGAAAGTATCGATGAGTTGTCAAGTCGTAAAAACCTTGCGTGGCAGAAACGCGTTGCTTTTCATACGTGTAGGTATATGTGTGTAGATGTCCCCATACCCCACGCTTCAATGAATTTCATCTTCCAAAAAATAAAAGGACTATACCCAATTCCACATAGCCCGTCAGTCACATCCAATGTGGCAGGTGTCACATTTCACAAAAGCCTCGATTCAGAACAACGCGGAAATTAAAACACTTCGGGCCACACTGCGCGAGTTTCCCAAGTCGTTTTTAATATAATCCCGGGGCCTATCAAAGTAGGTAATCCTTATACATACTTCAAACATTATCTTCTTGGAAATGTATAAGGAAACGCTTACCTTAAACAATTTTGAGCGAAGGCTTTTTCTTTTGATCTCGTTTCTTGGTTGTTCGTTTTGTGCTAATCTGAAGATTGGAAGTAAATTAAGGAAGTAAGGGAGCTTGGACTCTGCATAATGATAAACTGTGGACCAACTCTTGGGATTAGTGTTAAATATTACTAAACTGAACACACAAGCCAAAATACCCTTGTTCAATAAGCTTACTCCATTCATTTTTTGCTCATTATATTAACAGTAACTGCTAGTGTTAGAAAGCACGGTCCAACAGGTTCTCTTAGCGCGTGGTCAGAATAACTAAATCCGACATCTTGTCTTTCCGTGACGTTTCACCAAATAATATACACGTGTAAACCACCAGTCAGGTCGTCGAAACGGTACGAATCGCATCATAATCATGTAATCGTAAATTACGCGATTATTCCAATAATCCACAACTTGAACCTCGCTCCCGTCAAACTCCTAAATCACGACAATACATCGAATACATCATAATTTATGAGCGACCCCAATTTATCATCAATTCCTAATTTGAGCTACATATTAGATGATTTGTTTACCCATTCTATTAATTTGACACGCTATTAATATGCTGAATGTTAAATATTAAATATCAGCACACAGACATTGGTACCTAACCAATTTCAATCAATTCTGCTCGGATTATTGGTGTTCCTAGGATTGAAACAAGTTGGATATCAAACCAAAATTATTTCCACATTTTGTAAGGTCTCTGAATCGGGTCCGTGCCCACTCGACCCACTTAGACTCGACCCGAAGAATAATACCAGATATTTTACCACCAATTCAGTGCCATTTGTAAAGTCAGGCAGTCATATTTTAATTCTAAATAACTTATTTTACATAGAATATTTAATATTTTGTTCATGATAATAAATGGTAATTTATCCTCGTAGTCAGTAATTTCATTAAAAAATGTAGCTTTTACAAAGATAGCCTCTTCTTCGCTTAAGCCAGTTTTCTGGAAACAATAGACAGAGCGGGTCGTATCTATATGATAAGAAAGTAAAGTATGTAGGTATGGTTAGTTTGTTATTTAGAATGCAGGTGAAGGGCGTTCTCAGGACAGAGTGCGTAAAAATTATAAATTAATTTCGAATCAACGTGCGTGTTTAATTTCAAATTAACGTTTTTTAATTTAGTATTTTATTAAAAAGGATAAGTACTTACTTGTTTAATTATATTATTGATTTATTTACCCAAACATTGTTTCAATTTTACACTCTCTGTGGTGGAAGCGTTAAATTGACACTTTTCTGTCTGACTATACATCGACGTTTTTACGCCTATCAAAACAGAAAAATCCAGGTATTATTCTTCCGGTCGAGTCAAACCGGGTCGAGTGAGCGCGGACCCTCTGAATCTATTTTAGACAGGAATTACTATCAATAGAATAAGTAGCTGCGTCAATAGCAGATAATGATATTTATTTAAAGGATTTGATTCTGACAGGATTGATAGGTAAAGAAAAGTTCATGACTTTAACGTCGCGTCCTGCGTGTCCTGTTGTTTGTTCATCACAGGACCTGATAGATGTTACTGAAGGCGCCAAACTCGCGGCTCAGTTCTGGGCCGACTCAATTTAGATTGCCATGGACACGCTAAAACGAAGAAGTTCACGACATATCACATAGTAAAGCATTCATCGAAACAAAATAATCCAACACACGTGTCTGCTACACATCCAAGTAATTGTAATTCCCCCCGAGTAGGAGTTGCAAAGTCAACAACAAACTAAAGGAAAAGGCTACACCGCCGGCAACAACTTCACACGTCTTTAATTACCTTTTCTAGCAACGTTAGGTGTTGAGAAGTAAGCTTAACTATCTTGTGGATTCCAACTTTACATGAGGATAGAGGAAGTATAGCAATGGTGTGTATACTCAGTCATCACTCCTTTTAGGAGTGACGATTACGACCCAGCGGTGCTCTCTGGTTAATCCTTCCACCTTGGTATTATTTTTTCTCATTTTGTGGGAAACGAGGGAATTGTAATAATTTCATTTAATGGGGTCCTAGTATTTCACGAAATCCACAAGCGGTTGGTCAACTCTTCACGTGACCAGAGGGCGGGCCTATTTTTTGGCCAAAAAATCAGCATTCAAATCAAAATCAAATCAAATCAAATTATTTATTTGCCAGAAACATGGTATGTATGGTTGTTGTTGTTGGTAGCATTGCCATCCAACGTGGCAATGCTACCAGCCTTCTGGGCACTTTTCGTGTTGACAGCGATGCAGACAAATTTTTGGACGCCCTGTAACTACTTGTATATATTTTTATTTCTATTATAGTTTGTAAATAAATTAATTATCTTAAAATAAACCTTTTTAATGTTTGGAAATAAAGAAGTATATCAGTAATTAACTTGTGAGAAATGATGAGCTTGTTTAACGCATACGAATTATGTTAAATAGCGTCCACAGCGTGTGATTGGAAAGGCATGATGTCTAGTACTGGACTGTAAATTGATGATGTAACCGTGTCTTCTGAGGCAATGTCTTTTCAAACTACTTGCTCGAAACTTGTTCTTTTTAGGGTTCCGTACCCAAAGGGTAAAACGGGACCCTAATACTAAGACTTCGCTGTCTGTCTGTCTGTCTGTCTCCAGGCTGTATCTCATAAACCGTGATAGCTGAAAGCTGAAATTTTCACAAATGATGTATTACTATTGCCGCTATAACAACAAATACTACAAATTAAAAAAAAAAAAAATATTAAGGGGGGCTCCCATACAACAGATATGATTTTTTTGGCGTTTTTATAGATAATGGTACGGAACCCTTCGTGCGCGAGTCCGACTCGCACTTGGCCGGTTTTTTTGTACCGCTTTGAGGTTTTGAACGAATTTTGCACACTAACATCACGATGCCTAAATATTATTAATTTACTACCTACCTATGTATTTAGTTTCAAGTGCGTCCTTTTTTAAATCCTAATTCAATATCTGTTACGTTTATAAACAGTCATTCGTTTTTATTTTTCATATAAATTCAGTTTTGATGCCTAATCCAGTGTATAAAATAATTCGAGTCCGCACTGAAATATTTAATTAATATCACCTGTTTCAAGGATTCCTAGAAACATAACTTGGACGTGTTGCTTCATTGGCTCTAAATGAGCTGAATATTACTTAGAACCATCGCCGACCGATAGGAAGTACAGTGTGTTCGTTTTCGAGATCGAATTTCAATCGAAATTATTTCCGTCACAATGAAAAATAATGCATTTTCACGGTTTGGTTTTCGGTGTGTCCTTCAATTTCAGAACTTTTAATGGGCATTAAATAAACTCGAGGTTTCTGTTCACAGGGAGTACGGGCATCCTATAACAGTTGAAGAGAAAGCCGTTTATTAACTTTTTGAAGCCAAAAGAGCTAAAAAAATCCCGTCAATTCCGCGTAAAATAAGAGCACCAATTTGTTTTTAGAAGTCCTGGAGTGAAGACTATGTGCGTGGGTGTGATGCAGCTTGGGAGGGGCCTATGTCCAGTAGAGGATTCTAATGCGAGGCTGAGTTGATTGAAAGAATGACTTTTTTTGCAGCTGATGATGTCTCCAAACCACATAACAGCTTTCTGACAACAGAAGTTCAAATTGCGAACCTTTTACTACTTTTATACGCCGAGATTTCGCCCCATGACTTACGTCTCATTGAGCATTACTTCAAGCTCACACCCTGTATGTGCAGAATATTTGTGAACAATGTGAAATGTATTAATTGCTTCGCTACACGAGTTCGTAATTAGCGAGACGTGTTCCTTTGAATATAGTTGTGAACGAGTTGTCGACTGTCGAAGGAACTATTAGGATCTGTGGAACTACATAGTGGTACCTTCAGTGACGTGGGGAGAGGTTACACAGTGTTATCCAAGTAAGTAGTAATTGTAAAAGTACCATTCACAGCAGTACCACGCACTGGGCCTCCATGGTGGATTAAGGCCTAATTCTACTCACAGAGAAAAATCGCATGTCCCTGAGGTGGGATCGTTACAAGCTGATTATCATTTCAGACCAGAATCACCCACTTTTGAGTAAAGCTCTCCCCTTTCTTCTGTCATTCTTCTCTGTTCAGTGCGTCTCTCATCCATCTGTTTCCCGCGATTTGGACGATATCGTCAAACACCTTTGCTTTTGGACGGCCCTGGTTTCTTAGACCCAACCTTGACCACCGTTCGATCAAAACTGTACACCAAATGGTTAGTAATTATAACAAATTATTATAATATAATGTAACATATGAAACCTAAGGCGGTTTTCATCAATGGAACTAGAATTCAATCAGTAATTCGAAACGGGGACCCTGTTAGTGTAAATATTCCAAAGGAATCATGACACTGACAGCTAGAGATTGATCTTTAGATGTATTGATCGCGTTCAATTTCGTTGATTAAATCCGCCCTTAATTGCAAATGAGAAAAGGTAAGTAGAGATTACATGACAGGTTCGTTGGCATTCGGATGAAAGGTGGAATAGAAAAGCTAAATTAGTAAACCAGCTTAACGGAATAAACTTTTCCTAAAAAACAATAATCAGATACCTGATCACGGTCAGACGCCACACGTCAGTTACCAACTGAAACCATAAGCGAATGAAATATTCATGAGCTCGTAACAGCGGAACCGAAAGGGAATATGCATAGACCCGCGCCCTTCACTCACAGGGACGAGGGTCTTAGCATACACTATAGATACATAGTTTGATTACCTACAATGAACATATACCAGTTAAAAATAGCACACACTATCTTACTTACTATTTAAATTGCGAAAATTTGTGTTTCTCCCACATAGACGGCAAAATTTCCACGCGAACGAAGTCGCGGGCAACAGCTAGTTAGTGATATTTTTAGCATGGAGAATTCTAAGACATGTGACCTACAAAAATATGCAAGCACTAAGCATCCTTAATGGTCAACTCCGCTACTACTATATGTATTCAGCCTATAAAATTTCCACTGCTGGAACATAGACCACGGGCCCAGTGTGGGTTGATAGATGTTACAGTGTTTTCGAGTTTTTTCGTTTTAGGACCAGTTAATAGACCAGCTTTTACCAGTTACCACCTTACAGACGGGTAAAAATTCCCACTTCTGCTGTTCTCGTATGTTCATGCTCATAAGTAGGAACGTGCTCTGTTTCATTGATAAAATTGACGACTGCATAACACAACACACTGCTCCGGACTTCTATCACCCAAACATGGACGGTGACAGCAATCAGCAAGTTTTTAGGTTGCTAAAGGAACTCCGATGGAATACAAAACGGCTGTGCTATATCGACAGCACATCCCAGGTGATGCACTGGGGGTAGTACCCCAACACCCCCGCGGTCTTCGGCTCACGTGACCACTACATAACACCATCCTCCCAACGTCTCGCGAGATGCTGCAAGTTCCAAATCACAATATTGCTTCTTCCCAGTCACGACAAAATAGGTTGAAACTTCTTATCTGCTTGTGATCTTAGAATGTAGCTTCTATTAGAGAGGACGGTAAACATTTGTGAATGAAGACGTTTTGGTATTAAAAGAGGTTATTAATTAAGCTAAGAAAGTAAATATTTATAAATTGTAAATAATCTTTTACACGTGGTCTTGTGGCTGGTGACGGAATATTTGGATATTAGTGGATGGGTACAAATATAATTAAAGAAACGGGAAAAGCCTTTTACAAAACTGTTGCATGGCAACCAGTATCTGCTAAATTCTTAAAATTACGGCACGAGTTCAGAAAATTTACCTCGATATTATTTAAACTGTTTGCTGTATTTGATTCCCGAAAAAAATTGGTTAAATGTAACACGAGTGAGAGAGTTCAAGAGCTTCAAGCCTAGTTTGATTTGTCGAAGGGCAGGGAGACAGAGTAAAGGACAGAGAAGGCTTGTGTAGCTGTGGACTAGGAAAGGCTGAGTTGGATGTTTGATTAGTATCGAATGAATAATTAAGGACACGTGACCACAGAAATCGGTTACAAAGCATAATCACAAACATTAATATTATGTATAAATGTGACCATTGTCCCCTGATACCGAGATTACATAACCCGTCATCAGGTAACGTTACTCGACTGAACCCAACACGGTCAATTCGCCGAACCGAACAAAAATTCTGCAACATTTATCAACAACGGGTCAGATTCCTGTGAAAATCGTGAAATTTGCGACCCATTAAAGTATCGGTCCGTTTCCGTCCGAATGGCCTGATAAATGGGATTTTTTCTCTAATTGTAATTTAGCGGATTATTAAAATTTGTGATTATTTTGGGCGGTTGATTTATTTTAGTGATGACATTTTTTCGTATCATTATGACAAATATCTCAAAAATGTTAGTAGAATGTTTTGCCATTTCAATAATTTGTTTTAATTTCGGCAAAAAATAAATTTAGGTTTGGTAGCAGAATGCAGTACCGCAAGAATATGCACATTCATGCAATGTGAACTTATACTTATTCTGCATCCAAGATTCTTTTCACCGCCTTTGCCGCAATTGTTTTTCAATCATAAAAAATAAAATATTTATAAATCACGGAATGTTGATAAAACTCCAATCCTTGACGGGGAGAGGAAAAGTCCATGAGACACAGATGCGACTGTATCACAGCCTCCCTCGAGACAAGGATGAAAACAGCGTCTCTTTGATATCACTACAACTTCAAATCAAGCTGAGGTTGAATTGCATACGAATAAAGTGCTCTTGAAACAAGAAATTACGTCACTCAGGATTTTATTTAACTTAACAAACAGAGGTGTTGCTGTGGTGTTCGTTCAGTCACTTATTTTTTTTAAGTTTTAACACTAGGAAGTAGCGAAGAGTGGGAGTTTAGAGGAATTGTCTTATGTTCCCTAGGAAAATAATTGTATTGAACTAAACCGAGGTAAAAAAAATAATATGCAATTGCCAAAGGTAGGTTTATTGGTTGGTTTGGTTTATTTGAAATACGAACTTAACGTCACCCGAAAGTACTGAGTCTGTCGGACTGTCTGTTACCTTTTCACACCTAAACCGCTGAACAAATTCGGATGAGATTAAAGTAACATATCACACATTACATAATTTTAATCCCAATAGTGCGTTGCCTTGGTAACATTTTCTTCCTTCTCAAATGCTAGAATCAAGATAAACAGTTCAAGGCCAACAATTAATTGAGCTACTGATTTACACCGAAACCTCTTACTGTATCAAGACGTCGACCCAATTAACTTACAAATGTCTCACATTACAGGATCCTATTAGATTGGAGCTGTTAATTGCGTGTTTTGTTACCTTAAACTCAACTCCTTAATGTTACTCACCCTAGTGGGGCTCGATGGACTATAGATAGTAAGATAGGTCATCCACAAACTACGGCTAGTCTTAAAGAAAATATTATTTTTATCTTTTATAGATGATCTGAGGAGAGGAGAGGTACAACAGCGAGAGAGGTGGAGGAATGGGGGGAGGTCTTTGCCCAGGAGCGGGGGAGTACAGGCGGATTTGGATGAAAGACATACAAATAGACGATGACCTAATTTAGGAGACAGGATATTTTAATCCCAGTAGTATGTTTTCGTAGGATAATTTCCGACCTCCACTCACAAAAGCAAAGCTATCATTTTATATTCGTTACTGTTTGAGAAGGGTAATAATAACAAAGCCTCATTAGGATTCAAATAATATTAGATTAATTTAAATGTTTTGAGAAACGGACAGCTTTTGATGGATCACTTAGTATTTCGGGTAACCGTAATTAGTACACTCATTTCGCAGGCAGGGTGACACAATTGTTAATATCCATGTAGTATGTGTACATAATAAAATCTATTTTATCTATGTGTTATCAAAGATGTTTGCTAGACAGTACCATGCACATACAAAGACGACACAATCATGTTATCTAGTACTGCAATGTATGGAAAGCTATGGAAATCGTAGTAAAGAAAAACATTAATACTCATCCATTTTTCAATGATCATTCATCATCATCATCATTTGCATAGCAACTATCTAGCTAGCTCCCAACTATGTTGGAGTCGGCTTCCAGTCTAACCGGAGGCAGCTGAATACCAGTATTTTACATGGAGCGACTGCCTATCTGACCTCCATTACCCAGTTAGTACTAGGTAATGTAATAATTAATTTATTATATACATTTACTAGTGGTTTAACTGGGAAGGAAAAGTGGCGCAACAAACCATATCTCTCTATGGGAAGAAACTGTCTTATTAATTAATGTACTCCGAAAATACAAATAAGTACCCACCTATAACACTATTACGTACTATTTGTCCGCAAACACAAGCAGAGAGTATCACAGATGTCATTGTGTTGGTAGCTGCGTGTGGCCGGGGAGTTAAAATGTCGCCGCGCGCTCTGAACGCTCTGATATAATCATTGCTCTGTGGCCGCGGGCAATGCGGGGACGGGTTACCCATGATTGAAATAAACTAGATGTGATATTTTGGCAGGGAAAATATTTTTAGTAAATCTGGTGTAAAATATTGTCCTATGCCTGCCTGCCCTAACGTACTGCTTACCCGTCTGGGCTGGTGCCACCCGAAACGTATTTATCCGCCTTGAGAGCGCCCTTAATCACTGATGTAATCAAAAAATGTGTTTTTATTATAAGGGCCGTATACAGTAAGTAACAAAAACCCTGTTGTTCCTTTTAGGGACGTATACATTTACCTACAAGCACAACATTGATGAAGTTATAATTAAAAAAAAATAAGCATTGGCCAGTCGAGAGGCCAAAATCAAATAACTATTAAAATCGACACATTCAAAAAAATGTTTCGAGTATCTGATTTTACAAGTACATCTTTATTTCGCTAAATAGCCGAGCTCGGCGGCTTCCTTTGACGCGACAGAAGATGCCTAGAAATCAGTTAAACCTTACAAATATTAATAATTAATTTTTTTTTTTTAATTATTTTTGTTGACCGTTTTTTATAAATGACTTCCTTTATTACGTGTGTATACCGATTCTTAAAACGTGGGTAGAAGGAACAACACGGTTTTTGTTACTTACTGTATATTTTCAGCATTCAGTAAAAAGTTGTTATTTTCATATTACAAACAGACATTTCAATTTTATTTATTTGTGTAGACATGTTTTCCTGCAAACCTTTAAAATATTTCAATCGTATTTTTAACTGCCAATGCCTTTGGACTTGCAATCAATCCTGTCAGATTTTTCTTGACTTAGTTTTGTCGTAGGCTTGAATCTGCACAGACCGAAGATCAAATTTCTTTGTTTATAAAATCCAGGGAGGTAATTTAGTAATACTTTGTCAACCCCAACGCAGTTCATTTTGACAAAAAATACGATGACAATATAATATCCATTACGTTGTGTACATTGTCGAACAGAAGAATTTATCACACATATGATGCAATGGATTACGAATTTCTTTCACAATCCTTCGGATTTAGATAGAAAATGTGCCACGAAATTGAGGTGTTGACTGAGTTAAACATAACACATAACTGTTATAGCATAACAACATAAGACAGCAGACGTTTCCAGCAGCTTTACAGCTGAATTTGTAAGATGGAATCATCCCCTGGGGAATCCTTCTGAACGTATTAAGAGCTCCCGCGTGCTAATGTTCGCTCCGGTATCGCAGGAAACTCTCTACGGCCACTGAGCAAGGTGGATGCAACAGTATCACTTTATACAGATTATGGCCTCGATTTAAGCTTTTGAAAAAACAAGCGTTAACTCAAAAAGGCGCCAAAAATAAATCCCTACGTCTATTATACCGCCGCGTACGAACTAAACTGACATATTGAACATAGCGATAATAAAGTTAACGTATACGAACCCATCAACAACCGTCGGGCTCCCGGACATAGCCCACCAGATCCATCACCCGTCTGGTCGGCGTTGATCCTTTTTCTATGGAGGTTAAGGAAGTTTACACCCTGTTCCTCATACCTCTAAACCTATATGAGATCAAAGTTTCATACATCTACCTGCCTTTTCCCAACTAAGTTGGGGTCGGCGTCCAGTCTATCCGCATGCAGCTGAATGTCAGTTTTTTCCATCGTGCGACTGCCTATCTGACCTCCATAACCCAGTTAGTAATGGGTAATACGATACTCCTTTTTTAAGATTGGTTGTCAGATCGAAGTCTCTTTTAAAAACGAAAAATTGGCAGTTCACGGGTTTTGACTTTTACAAAACTCAGACAATGTTTAATTTGCTTGTAATACCATTTCCATCGACATCTTCTACACTCGAGAGCAATGAATCCGGGTCACTTAAAGAATCCTAAAAATATCGGAAACTAAAAATGCTAGGTTAATGCAATAAATTGTATTTAATAGACAATATAATACTCCTTAAATGAAGGTATTAAAACTTCTTAGTTATTGTAAAGTTATATCATAAAAAAATCAAATTTGAAAAAGGGCCACTTTCGAAGATGGAACTACGAAATTACAGCATTTGGTTTTGCTTTTGTTTGTAATCTGTCATTTATGTGGGTACATAAACCATGTTGATAGTGCTCTATATTCATTATTCAAGCTGAAATTATGTCGCTTACGCCTGAAGAATGCACCAGAATACTTACAATGCTGGAAACCGGCCGGAGTCAGCGCGATACAGCCAGGACTGTCGGTGTGTCGCTGTCAACAGTACAAAGAGTTCTCCGACGTTACGAAGAAACTGGTTCTAACCTACGCAGACCAGGAACGGGCAGAACCAGGTGTACCACAGCACGAGAAGACCGATACTTGGTGAACACCATGCTTCGAAATCGCTTTCTCACAGGAACTGAACTCACAAATCAGTTTCGACGCCTCGGAGGAAGTAACCCAAGTGCATGGACAGTAAGACGTCGGCTTGCTGAATCTAACTTAAAACCCCTTAGACCTGCAAACGGCCCTAAACTGGAGCGTGGGCATCGTATTTCAAGACTAAGATATGCCCAGAGCCACGTAAATTGGAGTATTGAAGATTGGTCAAAAGTTATGTTCTCCGACGAATCAAAATTTATGCTCTACAAGCACGATGGAAGACACAGAGTGTATCGAAGACCAGGGGAAAGATTCAAGCAAGCATGCATCGAAGAAAAAGTAGCCTACGGTGGTGGGTCTGTACTTGTGTGGGCCGGAATTTCTTCTGAAAGTCGCACAGAGCTGGTGATCATAGAAAACGGCTCTTTAACTAGCGTAAGATATGTGGAAGAAATCCTCAATGATCACGTTGGTCCATTTATGGTCAATTTAGGTGAGGATGCTATATTTATGCATGACAATGCCCGACCTCATACAGGTAGGATTGTGAATGACTACCTTCAAGAGATGAACATTACTCGTATGGAGTGGCCAGCGCGCAGCCCGGATATCAACCCGATCGAGCATGCTTGGGACGAGCTAGGCAGATGCGTAAAACAACGAAACCCTCCCCCAATCACGCTTCGTGAGCTCAAAATTGCTCTCACAGAGGAATGGGAGAATATTCCCCAAAATCGTATAAGGAACTTGGTGTACAGCATGCCAAAGCGCGTAAACGCAGTAATGGAAGCACGAGGAGGCAATACGAAGTATTAAAATTCAAGAAAATCGTAATAAAGTTCAAAAATTTCATGTTTCCTATTTTTGTTTTAAGGAGAGATCAGCAGTTTTTTTCTTTATGTAATTTTGTGTTAATAAAATGTATGGCGACTCATACTTTTTTTACTTTCATTTAAGGAGTATTACATTGTCTATTAAATACAATTTATTGCATTAACCTATCATTTTTAGTTTCCGAGATTTTTAACATTCTTTAAGTGACCCGGATTCATTGCTCTCGAGTGTAGTTTAGCATTACTTTAGTGTAGCATTTTAGTTGTCTTGTCTGTGTACTGAAATATTTTCACTTTCCCTAGTGGATTCGTAGCAGAGGATTCAGGCCTCTATTAAATTATAGATTTAATGAAATACTTCTTATGCAGTTGCTATTCCCGGTTCAAAAAGAAGGTGATATTTAAGATCATAAAAAGGATATCACCATATATACCTATTTGTACTTTCAGGGCTGACTATGCGACAAGTTTAATACTATCACATTAAACAAACAATTATAATTGCGATATTTCAGTCAGTTTCATCAACAGGCTTCACAAAATCTCGACTTACACACGTAACTTTTAATTACCGTTAATTATTTTACCCTCATTTAATACCTGCTAATTAGCAGTTTTTAATTACAAAGTGCGGCTGGTGGCGGCGTACGGCGTGCGAGCTTCGTACGAGTACAATACGTATTGTTGAGCTGGAAGTTTGTTTACTGAGTTTCAACTTTATTGTGCACACGTGTTACTTACGTAAACATAATATAAGGTTTCATGTGCCTTATTTTGTTTTTTGTTTATGTTTGGAGTTATAGATGGGGGGAGCAAAATTTCAAAATTTTGATGTCATTTGTCATTTATTGTCAGGTAGAGTAAAAATAGACAGAACAAGTCGGTAATAGGCAGACTGGAAGCGACTGGAGACTGTATAGGGTGTTGTGGCGCAGGATACAAGAGGCGGCAACATTCTATCCAGTACAGCAGTGGACTGTGATAGGCAGATTTGGTGTATACACATAGTGGAGCATGAGGTCAATAAAATTTTATAGCACCATCGACACGAAAAAGAGTAACGAAATTGGTAAAATCTTTCATTGAATGATTTGGCCTCTTTACGTGCTATTTATTTCATAACAATTATAAACTCTTACTCGACTGCCTTGTTGGTCTAGCCAAGCGCTGCTGCCAAGCTTCAGACAAAGTGTTATTGAGTTTTTCCACCAGGAATTTCTCATTAGCAGCCACGGAGTCTGGATTTGTGTCCGGTTGATGCAATAGTCCCCCGATTACATGGTATTTGAGAAATGTTAGGTACACCTTGCCTATTACAGGTGTGATGTAATATCATGAGACTCTTTGCAATAGTTTACCCAATTGTACAAGTGTATTGTTCTAGTTTATAGCTAGGACTCCTTCATTACATAGCTATTAAAGTTTTGAGCAGAGCATGCAGTTAACTTGAAAGTTGGTAGCAGTTGGAGGAAATTGTCTCGTAATGGGTGAATTAACCGCACCGAACTACTTCCGGAACTTTTATATTACTTTCTTTATGCTCCATGTTTAATTGCTAGAGGATCATTAAGTAGCAGTGGTCTATTTCTTGCATTTTAAAAAGAAATGGTTGGGGTCTGTCAATGCGGGCTGTCGCTGATAACCAGCGTTGTGTATTTGTCTCGCATGGTGACACAGTATCATGCTGAGCAATCACCGTTTTGCGTCAATGTAACGTATTTGCTTCGCAAAGAAATATAATCTTCTTTCTCGTTTTTCTTTCACCTGTACTAGTTATGGATAACAATCGTGGTGATACCGACTTGAGTGCCTTGTACCCGTTTTCACTAAAACTTGAGCGATATCTTATTGAATGGCGGTAGTCGTTGTTAATTGTAGGCGATTGAAGTCGATCTTTGTGTGTACTTGGAAAGGCCCAAATTTTTCTGGCAAACGGAGGATATAGCAGTTAAAAGTACATTTTCTCTGAACGCACTATGTGCGCGTGAGTTGACACAGAAAAGAAAATAAATCGTTACTGTAGTAGGTAACACCTTACTTGAATTTCCCGTGTTATAGACATTTCGTACAGCCTTAAAGAATGGTAATTGTGATTTGATTATATGGTCAAACTTTTTGGTTGGTAGTCATTTCATATAAATTAATTTCCCTAACTCACTTTAATCCAGACCTTTGTAGAAACCAAACTATACTGTAAACCCTAAGTACAAACCCCACTTTCATTATGTTATCTACAGGCAAACATTATTTTGGATCACCAGATCCTGACTCCAAAGGTCGATTTTCGACGAAAACGGAGACTTGATTTCTTCAAGATTACTCTGAGGTCCTAGATGAGAGATAAGACTGGATTACGGCAAAAATCAGGGGTTTCTAGACTAGACCTTATCAAATGATCTAAGTTTAAGACGGAGACACTATTTCGGTAAAGGCCTAATTTCAATCTTCTCTCTAGGAGCTACGTTTACTAGTGTTACAGTTGTGAGGTCAAGAGAACAACAGATAAAAGATCTTGGGTGGTTGGGTTTGGATAGTCGTGTAGATAAGGTAAGACACAATGTGACTATTTCAGTCTTTAAAATCATGAATGGTCTACAGTCGCCAATATACAACGTGAGGCAGAGTAGTGAATAATGCCAAACTCGACCAGCGTAAGGTGGGAAGACCTCAAATTAAATATATTTGAATTGGTTTACTTGCGCAAGTAATATAATAAATTTATAGCAATATATTTATTTTCACATAAACCTCCATGACTGTAGGCCAGCAAGTGGACATCGTCGCTGTAGCTAGCCTGAGGGCGTCCCACCTTACGCTTGTCGATTAGTGGTCTCCACTCAAGAAGCGTCAAGTTCATGGTTCCAATTGCTAGTTGCCTATCTAAAAAACTCTCTGGTTAAACAATCAATCAATTCAATTTTTTCGGCAAGGGTTTTTAGTTTTTAAACTGGCTCTAAAAACTGGATTTTTACCATATATTTACTATTTGTTTTGATTTCCCGATATTTCGCCACTGTTGCAAGTACCATGATCACGGATAAACTGGATTTTACAATACTGTCCAACCCCATTTAGTTTTAAAACACAATTTTTCTTCACGTGCCCTTCCCAATCTATTTGAAGCATATCTTCTTCATCCATACTTCTACATACTATTACTTATAAATAATCAGCAGTCACATTTGGATCAAATAGGTATTAAAGTATTATAATGGATCAGCTGATTACATTTTCATAGTAACGATGTTGGTCCCACACAGAAAACGGTTCAGTTTAATAGTCTGTAACACACTGTTTAATATAGCCCCAGCTTTCTGATACATGCTGAATAGTACTAGTCATCTCTGTAGTCATCCTCTTCTCTTCTACCAAGCTCATGTAGACACAAATTGTCACAGAAAAAGTCTGCTGTTTTTCTATCCGCTAAGCAGGATCGTGTGCCTCGAAGGGTTTATGCCGCGATTATATCCCAAAGAGACGGCTCGCTCCAGGGGCTAGCGGTGTCTAGTAGCGTAGCTGAGGATTCCGGAGTCTGTCAGTTTGTACGATTTATCGTGTGAACGAAATATTTAAATGTGATATTTTTGAGAGTTTTCTTTTAGAGCAGCACTCTGAAATTGTATTGCAAATTATGGCTATTTGGATATGCAAATTATGATCGCTTTTGTTGAAGGATGAATAGTCTTTATTTGTGCACGGTTGATGGCAATAGCCTCACCCTCTATTACAAGAAACGTAAACATAACAAATGTCGCTGTACTATTAGGTACAGCTCTGCCTAACCTTTCCAGGATAATAGGCGTATCGTCTACATTTCATTTTTCCTTTTGCAGGTCTGCTGGCAGAAATTTCTTAAGAAATAAGCAGTACCTATGTACTCATATTATAATGTTATTTTTCTGTGTTGTTTACTGTGTTTACATATGTAAATAGACCGGTAGCCGACCCCAACAAAGTTGGGAAAAAGCTACGCAGTTGATGATTTTTGAAGGATTTGTGTCTAAATTTGCCAAGTTGAGTGAGTATTTTAATAATTTGAAGCCTAAAGATTTATCACATCAAGACATCAGTAAGACAGAAAGACTATAAAGAGGAAGAGGAGGAAAAGTCAGTAAGGCCGTACAGCAAAATGACAAGATTTACACGTTACAGTTTTACGAATCAATTAGTTATTGCAAGTAGATAACTTAGACATTTAAATATACTTACGAATTGATACACGGGATATCGTAAGTTTATTATATTACATCACATACAACTTTCTAAAAAAAAGACAGTTTTTTTTAATTCATCAAAAATACTTTCAATCAATATTTTCTTTCCCAGAGTTTCACACGTTACTCTGCGCCAAATTTCCAGCGGGTAATTTCTTCGGAAAGCGGAACAGGATTCCTTTCATCGCATCGATTGTAGAAATGACGCGGTTACTTAGCGGGTGAATGGGTGCGATCGGTTCATGGGCCTGCAGAGTGAACCCACACGAGTGCCGTGCCGTGAGTGCTTTCTGGTTTGAGGGCTGGCGTATACGAGAAGGCACCTTGAGCTTGACTGCTGCATCTGTTCTTAGTGCAGAATTTTGTGCAACAGTTTTAAAAGACTGACGGACTCAGCGACCTATCCTTTGCTTCCCGAGACCAGCAAATTCCACCAACACCAAGTCATCGGGCCGTATTGTTACCAAATTAAAGTGGCATCGTGCAGTGCATTACACACAAATTGTGTAGCACCTCAATCAGCTAACTCGAACATTTACCGCAGCACTAATCATTTTAAGGGGGCCATAATCTTCATGCTCGCAATCGCAGCATGGTGTTAAAATGCAAAGAGAAGGTTGCGGGTATCGACTGGATGCGAGAAGGACAGGAGGAGTCGATGCGGTGACGCTTGGAGAAGGGAGCACAATGTCCGACAGTGAACATCTTTCGCCTGAAATGACGTAAATGATTGATCACAGCTATTGTGGAGGAATGAGGAAATTATCATGAGTTAAGTTTTGATAATAAATGTGGGGCTATAAAAGTAAGGAAAGTCAAAAAAAACGATGATTAGTCTGTGTGAAGGATGATATCCGTGTCAACGGCGCGTTCGTGTTCCACGCACACCTCAAAGAGATGTCAGCAAACAGGAGGGGCCCGCAAGGGCCGATGCCTGCCAGGGCTGCGGGACTGTTCGAAAGAGATACCGCGGCCCTGGAACATAAAGGGCAAAAGAAGGACCATGGGTGGTTTTTAGTCAGTAAAAGTCTGACACTCCCTTCCGCTCCGTCCAGAGCGGGAGGAGTCATTTGATGATTTCCCACCCGAAAAAAAAAAACAAAAAGGATGATATGGCAAGAAAGAAGGTGACTGCTGAGATGACAAGTAATAGACAATTAGTATGGAAGTAGAAGATGATGTTGCTTCGACTCCAAAGAAATCCGGGATAAGAGCAAGAAAATGATAATGGTTGAGCACAGCTATATCTGTTAACAAACGCAAGTATATTTGACGACCCGATGCTAAAAAAATATCGCCTTTTTAAACAAAAAATCTAAAGACAACCGCCACAAGCCTCGTTTCGTATATTTCCACGTAATGCGCCTCTTTCGTCCAATCCGTACTTGGGTCACGCGCGTTCGGAGTACAGACTCCTTTTTATCCGCCTGACTGATATACCGCCATAATAACTTATACAGGGTGTGGTTTATTTGATGTCGAACCGGACTTTTTATACCACTCGCTGTTAAAGCAATTGCTTAGGTATAAGCGTTTTGTAATACTTTCTGTTATTATTAGTAAGGGGTTATGCGTTTGATTTCTTCGTTGATTGTTTTTTGTTGATACTAATGTGGATTGATAGTTGGTTTTTTAATTTTAATTTGGCAGGCTCGCTTTTCACAATCGGAATTAATTGTATCTAACAGTTAGTTACCAACCTTTACTCACCTCATTGTCCTACCACTCTGAATCGGAGCACACTCGATTCTAGTTTCTGTTTTGGATACCTCTAACACCGCGACCCAAACATTGATGCTTTAAAAAGGTACAGAAAACGTTCCTGACATGACTTTTCCAGAGGTTATACTACTTCTTTCCCAAAATGTATCTTATCTACTATCTGTTAGGACTGTTGTGATTTAATTCTTTGGAGATGAGAATAAACTTCGCTCATGGTAGCCTATAAAACCTTGCGTAGACTTTCCAAAACTCCAAGGCCTTTTCTGCCGACTGTTTGTGCTCGACACAGGGCTCCTTGAGTACCTTCACTTTAGAATCTACGACATCTCTTAATACGCCTCCATGGTACACTATATTAGCTAAGGATCTTATTTTAGACTCGCTCCTTAATCTGGCCCCCAAAACTCAAAGATATCGAATGAAAGGTTGCACAGGTGAGAGAGCATCATCAAAGAGTTTGATATTACAAAGCATTAATTAGCGAACACGTCTTGTTTCTGAAAATCTGACCAGTGAGCCCAAGGTTACGGAAGATTGAGTTAATTTGGTCTAACGGCTCTTCAAAGCTTAATGTCGGTGAGGTTTGGGCCTTTATTAATTATTTTAGACCTGTTAAAGCAACATAGTCTTGTTTTGAATAAATATGATACGTTGCATTCAAAATTCAAATTTATTCATTCATTCTCATGCGGAATCATTGTCCGCAGGAAATGCCTCGTAAGTACATGACTCACTAAATTTGTTCTTCTTTTGTTACTAATCCTAGTGTATAAGTTGTAGTGTATAAGGCGTTTTACTAACAAAAATGGTTCCTATGTTGTCCCAAATAAAACAATTTATTATTATTATTAAAATTCATACTTACATATTACTTGGGAAAGTGATTGTCTGTCAGTGTGTTATCTTGTCAAAACACAACGGTAGAACAAATTTCGAAGAAAAAGTAAACGAGAAACTGCATTAGTATTACAAGCGATACAATTTTTCCCTGTAGTTCTCGGATAATTTCCGAGATACACGCGGGCGAGGCCGCGCGCTATCGCTAGTATGGATGGATTGTGTAAGAGATCGGAAGATCGTGGTGCGCCGAACAAGGTCAGGAAGATGATGGTGGTGATACTATCTACCGTTGCATTGGTACTTGCCAGCCATCGAACTTGTGAACCGGTGACCAACCTTACCTACTGACAACAAGTACAACCACAACATTATGTGTATCCTTTTAGAATAGAATAGAATAGTCATTTATTTGCTCGGAATGTAGGTATTACAATAAGGTGGTTACAATATTAAAGAATCCTTGTACATTCTACCATTTTGGCATGCAAACATTGATGCAGTTCATCATCAAACATTAACACAGCTAAAATATATCAGCTAAAAAATCGGATACGGAGTAATAACATTTATTTAATAAAAGTACAGTTAGTTTCTTTTTGAAAGGTGTTACTGGTTCCTCTTTTATAGAATTAGGAATGTGATTAAAAATAGCCGGTGCCATACCAAAAACACTTTTCCTCAACAAAGCAGTCCTATATCCAACCGTGCGTAACAAGTTTCGGTATTGAGATCGCAAAGTTTAAACACTGATTTGTGAAAGTTACTTGAGAAGCAACGCAAAACCAACGCACTGTTTCTCATCAAAATAAACTAAAATCCTAGCAATTTCTAATTAGCCAACTTAGTACTACAAGTCAAAACTCGAAGTAGCACAGTAATAAATTCAGTAAAACTAACTTTAAACCAACTTCAAACATTGGAAGTAAGGAACCCGTCCAAATTGTTCGTACGAGTGCGGTGGTCCACTGTCCAGCGGTGGGCCTGGATAAACTGAAACTGTCGGCACTAAATAGATAAGTACAGAAGCACAGCAGATATTTTTAGTATTAACATACAATATTTCAACTAGGAACAAATGCTCACACACAAAAGCAAAACGTGTACACGAATTCTAGCAGACCAAAGACGCGTTGAATGAGCGCGTACGTAAGTTGTCGACATCTACAATTCGACATGCCTGTGTTAGTATACCCTTATGTATATGAAAATATCGGACTGTTTAACAACTCTCAATATTGGCTACATTAATAATAATATAATCCAGCAACGTCGGCTGTCAAACGTAAAATAACATTGACGTATGGCGACGTTGCATTTCAAAAATATTACCACATTAAAATCATCGTAAATTAATATCTTGAGAACAGAAAGGTTCTAATTTCAAATAAACTTAATATAGATTTTCCTATAGGAAAATCTATTTATACCACGAGGTATTTTATACAAATAGTTTTTAATGTGGCTTAAAAGGCTTAGTTTCCGAACGAAAGATAGTTGTTACGTTTGAATGATCAAGTTAAATGTTTATTTACTTTAAAATGAATTAGTAATAATTAAGTGATATTTATAATGTCTCCCAGATCTTATTTATATACATAAATATATTATTATCCATGATATTAGTTATTTAGATAAAATGTACGACCATTTGCTTTATTATGGCGGAAATGATGTATTGAGTATTTGACGGGTATAAAAATAGATGTTGACGCCAATTCGGGGGCTTTATGCTGCAAGTGTTCTAAGGGTTAAGACCTACCCTGAGTGGTGTATTGTATGTGCCATGTGTATAGTATTACGTTTGAAAGTGACCTGGTAATGAAGATACCAAATGTGTAAAGCTGGAACCAATTTGTATTACCTTAAGGATCTACAAGTTATGTAAGTTATTGAATATTATACTATGAATATTACTGATAACTATGTGTAGAAATATGTGTATATATGGTTTATATATATTGCTTATTGTTTACCTATACGGATAAATTGCTATAATTGAAAATGGGACAGGACAACGTATAATGGTTCTGGCATAATACTTTAAAAGTTGTTACCGTGGAGTTTCTTGTCCATTCTTCTCCACGAGGACCTAGGTTTGCGAATGGACGTAGCTTGATAGGTAATTAACGTTGCCTATAAATATCTGACAAGCCAAATTGAAATAAATTAATGGTCTTGTCTTTCTATGCCTTTTCTTGATAAAACCCTTTTCCCTACACACCTGTTTAAGAGACACTTTTAGACACAGTAAATAACAAGTAACCATTCTGACACTTCAAGCTTGATAATCAGTGGATATTAATGTATATATATATATATGTATAGGTATATATATCTATATATATAGTATATGTGTACCAGCAAATTTCTAACATCAGAAGTGGGATAGTGCTCAGGCTTACTAATATGATTTCTAATGGTTTTCAATTTGAAATTTTCATGATCAATGTTGGAGCTATTGGTGTGATGCTGAAAGATGAGACGTCTGCGGATCGCCAGCTCGATTCAACAAGGATGATAACTAAATGCTGCTGACTCTGACAGGGGAACTGAAAAGCTGCAGAAACAGTTTCGAAGCCATGTCATGGATTAAATGGAGCAGCAGTACGTAATAGCTTATGTCGGTAAGGCCTTTAGAGGCTCTGCTTTAATATGTTACCTGAAAAGTTAGAAATGAAAATATTTTAATGTATAATTTACAGAAAAATAAGTTCCATCTTTAAATAAGTTAATGAGATGATAAAATTGAAGATTGTTAAATATTCAAAATTGGTTTCAGACTATTTATTTGAAGCTTTGCTTATTAATTGTTTAAATGATAATGCTAATATTAGTTTTCTTGATAATTCTGTCACAAAAATGAGACTGAGAATAGGATATATAAACGTTACGTGGTACGACGCTTGGTACTCACAAAGATGAGTTGGGGAATAATATACAAGTAACTTATATTGGATAATTTCTATCTAATGTTAAATCGTTTTGAGATAAATTACAAAACTTAATGACTATTTAGTACTTGAATTAATCAAGTGGGTAAACAAATATTCTTTTGATACGATAAACTAAGACATCATATTGTTTGTAAATTATTATGTCAAAGATTACTGATAGTTCCCTTATTTTACTTTGGCTTAAAAACAATTACTAAAAAAAAAAAAAGTTAAGAAGCTGAAGATTCTGTTCTGAATGAACAGTCAGATTGGCCGAACGTTCTGTGGAAAGTACAACAATCAATTAACACAACTGTACAAAAATCCACAGGCTTTACCCCTTTGCGATTACTCATCGGAGTAGACGCAAATATTCCGTTTGCCCAAGCTCGTTTAGACGACGTACTTGACGAAAATGATAGACAAAATCCAAATAACTTAGAGGCTGACCGAGAAATAGTTAGACATGCCTATTAAAAATAACAGAAAAAATAAAAAAAAGGTTTCGACGCCAATCGTCGTAACAACGTAAATTTTAACGTAGATTTGGTGTATGTCTCAAAATCAAATTCATTTATTAGTGTGATTTTTGGTGCATTTTACATGACATCTGAATAATAAATAGTTAGTTTCTCAAAAATCTACCTTAGAGGTCACATAATCAGTAATTATTATAAAAAGAATAATGAAATCAACAAAATAATTACTTACAAAAAAATAACACAACAAAACCTAAGACAGAAAATACAAGCAAAACATAACAATTGAGTATACATTTAAACAATGAATGGAAATAAAGATGTATTACAATGTCAAAATTAAATAAATATCAATGTCAAAAATTAAACAGATATCAAGGTCAAACAACTTACAATTTATCAGTAAAGATAAATGTCATAAATCTGAAAGCTATCATGACTTATATTTATTGACTTAGGGTTATATATTTATGACTGTTGATATATAACATGACTTACTGCTGGACAGTCCTGGCGCTAGGTGTTAGTTTGGATCTCATGTACAGCAGGTGGGAGCCCTAACATGCAAAGGTCAGAGACATATCACTTACTAAATGATTTATCATGACTTATGTTTATTGACTTAGGGTTATATATTTATGACTGTTGACATATAACATGACTTACTGCTGGACAGTCCTGGCGCTAGGTGTTAGTTTGGATCTCATGTACAGCAGGTGGGAGCCCTAACATGCAAAGGTCAGAGACATATCACTTACTAAATGATTTATCATGACTTATGTTTATTGACTTAGGGTTATATATTTATGACTGTTGACATATAACATGACTTACTGCTGGACAGTCCTGGCGCTAGGTGTTAGTTTGGATCTCATGTACAGCAGGTGGGAGCCCTAACATGCAAAGGTCAGACACATATCACTTACTAAATTATTTATCATGGCTTATGTTTATTGACTTAGGGGTATATACTTATGACTGTTGACATATGACATATTACTTACTGCTGGACAGTCACTGATACTGGTGTTAGTTTGGATCTCATGTACAGCAGGTGGGAGCCCTAACATGTGAAGGTCAGGGGCTATAATACAAATTACTTATGACCGACTGTTCGTTAAAAGAAAGACATACTTGACCTGTTACTATTGAACTATGACATGATCTTTGTTTTTAAGGCTTGTACTTCGAGAGCGAAGCACAGTTCAGTATGGCCGTGATAGATTATTTTCAAACTGATTACTGTTTTTGATGAATATTGATATACTATCTGTCGGGAAGGTACCGAAAAAAATATAATAAAAAAAAAAAAAAACAAATTCAAATGAAACTAAATCGAAACTAATGAACTTTTTTTTTTGACTGAATGTGTTTCAGTTTAACAAAAAACATCCAATCGACACAATGACAATTGAACAAAAAAAAAAATGTTTGTCTATTTTTGTAAGTTGTGCAATAACAGGTACTTAAAATCCGATTAGAGAAACGATATGATTCACTTTTTATTGTGAATTCAAAGAACAATAGCAACAATGATAAACTAGCTTATTTGCAATGATATTGTCAGATTGACCGAGCGATAACTTTTTGTTTGATTCTACAGTTAAATATACTATTGATTACGATCTAGGTACATTTTATAATTATAGTCAAAGACATAGACAAAGACATAGACAAAGACAAAGACATAGACATAGACAAAGACAAAGACATAGACAAAGACATAGTCAAGACATGGTCAAAGACATAGTCAAAGACTTAGTTAAAGACATAGTCAAAGACATAGTCAAAGACATAGTCAAAGACATAGTCACAGACATAGTCAAAGGCATAGTCAAAGGCATAGTCAAAGGCATAGTTAAAGACATAGTCAAACACATAGTCTAAGAGATACTTAAAAGTAAAATTTAAGGGACCCAATGAGATAATTAGCATATTGGAAAATGACGGGTTATCATTAAGGTGTGTTGGAAATTTGAGAAATATAACAGTTGCCAAAGAAAAACTTATTATATGGCTTGATAATTGGGTTAAACAAAACGCTAATGCAGAAAATGTTGTATAATGTGTGTAGTTGTAATGTTATTATAAATATGACGATTGTAAAAAAAATATATTATAAATGAGAACGAAGGAAGATATTATGAAATATATGTATATTATGTGTATGAATGGATTATTGTACTATGAGCTTTGTCTTGACTGTATTCACTTGCGGCGGGTTTCGCCACATACTGATTATGTTTAAATGATTATTTAACGAAAATTGTATGATTAAGTTTTGGACACACTATTACTTATGTGTGATCATTGTCTTGTACTTCGAGGACGCAGTACTGTCAGTCTGGCCGTGTTAGTATACCCTTATGTATATGAAAATATCGGACTGTTTAACAACTCTCAATATTGGCTACATTAATAATAATATAATCCAGCAACGTCGGCTGTCAAACGTAAAATAACATTGACGTATGGCGACGTTGCATTTCAAAAATATTACCACATTAAAATCATCGTAAATTAATATCTTGAGAACAGAAAGGTTCTAATTTCAAATAAACTTAATATAGATTTTCCTATAGGAAAATCTATTTATACCACGAGGTATTTTATACAAATAGTTTTTAATGTGGCTTAAAAGGCTTAGTTTCCGAACGAAAGATAGTTGTTACGTTTGAATGATCAAGTTAAATGTTTATTTACTTTAAAATGAATTAGTAATAATTAAGTGATATTTATAATGTCTCCCAGATCTTATTTATATACATAAATATATTATTATCCATGATATTAGTTATTTAGATAAAATGTACGACCATTTGCTTTATTATGGCGGAAATGATGTATTGAGTATTTGACGGGTATAAAAATAGATGTTGACGCCAATTCGGGGGCTTTATGCTGCAAGTGTTCTAAGGGTTAAGACCTACCCTGAGTGGTGTATTGTATGTGCCATGTGTATAGTATTACGTTTGAAAGTGACCTGGTAATGAAGATACCAAATGTGTAAAGCTGGAACCAATTTGTATTACCTTAAGGATCTACAAGTTATGTAAGTTATTGAATATTATACTATGAATATTACTGATAACTATGTGTAGAAATATGTGTATATATGGTTTATATATATTGCTTATTGTTTACCTATACGGATAAATTGCTATAATTGAAAATGGGACAGGACAACGTATAATGGTTCTGGCATAATACTTTAAAAGTTGTTACCGTGGAGTTTCTTGTCCATTCTTCTCCACGAGGACCTAGGTTTGCGAATGGACGTAGCTTGATAGGTAATTAACGTTGCCTATAAATATCTGACAAGCCAAATTGAAATAAATTAATGGTCTTGTCTTTCTATGCCTTTTCTTGATAAAACCCTTTTCCCTACACACCTGTTTAAGAGACACTTTTAGACACAGTAAATAACAAGTAACCATTCTGACACTTCAAGCTTGATAATCAGTGGATATTAATGTATATATATATATATGTATAGGTATATATATCTATATATATAGTATATGTGTACCAGCAAATTTCTAACACCTGCATGCTTTGGTGTGTAGAATCCTTAAGCATGCTTCAGTACTAACTTGTGAGTAAGTTGAGGCTGTCGACTCGAAAAAAGCTGGTAATGTTTAATGTGTGTAGTGCAACATAACAAAACTTTAGTTGACAATCACTCTATCACCCTCGTTGACTTCACAAAAAGGAGTTAATTGGTTTACTGGTTATCTTAGATAGAAGGTTAACACTGTGGCTCCAGATAACGAGAAAATTACACGCTCACATAGACACTATTTTACGTACAGCGAGAACAAGTCCACTCGCGAACGGCATTTGTTTGAAATCTCCACGCACACATGGACACGCTTCAGGTACAGCGAGTGCAAGCGCCAGTTTGTCAGACTAGTTTTTGAGATTGCCGTACGTACGCGTCTATGTGTGCTTGCACCTGTTTACTCTTGTTGTATGTAGTTGGCATTCTGTATCTCTTTACTTTGGCTATTATATTACGTTGAAAAGATAAACTTTTAGAAAGTATACCTTGAGTTAATACAGGGTTGGGGGATTGAATCAGAAGTTAGACGGACTTTTCTAGGTTGAAAGCTAGTGAACTGATTCTCACAGATATAAATATGATGGGTACCAACTTAATGTTTTTAATTATATTTAATTTTATTAGACCATTGGGTAATTGTCAGAATATATTTATTTTATTACGTTAATCATAACCAGACCTAGAAAAAATATCTAAATAATTTAAACCACTCATCATTTTCTTAGCCTTAATTTAATAAGCGATAGGTACCTTGTTGGCGACTTTGAGCAATTAGGCGATAATTGGTACTTAATTAAATGTATTAAGTAGGTCGCATAACGTCTTAAAGGTCGTGATTTTGCATGTTGATGATTTGATCACTTCCAGAGTGGAAGATCCAGGCACTTCTTCAGTATTAGATCCCGGCACTTCTTCACAACTAAAACACTAGGAAGTGACGAAGGGCGGCAGTTTTGGGGGACTATCTTGTGAATTCAAGGTTGTATTTTAATACTTCTGGTAAACCACTTAAAATACCCTAACAGGTCTAAACTATATATTTTAAGAAACTACCTACTTTGACTAATTTTGAGATTCAATGGCTAGTTTAATTAAAAGCTTAATTAGACTCATCTTTCATGGGGTACTGTTTGAGATAGTTAGATAGGTGACAGAATACGTGAGATTAGCTCCTTCTTATTTAGAACAACCTGGTTTTCATAGGCATGAGTAGTTTTCTTGAATTAAAGTAAAATGGGTCTCCCTTGTTTCATTAAAAAGAAAATGACAAATTGTCACTTCCCAAACAATTTTCCGCATAATTTAATTTGCCAAATTATTACTTAGCAAATAAACTCTTCACAAATAATTGTAATGCAAACCTAATGTTTGGCAAGTGAACGTTTAAACTATAACTTGCTTACCAACTAGTACTTTTACTAATTTTAATGTAGTCAAATATTTCAGTTGGTATAACATATTTTACGCAAAATAAAATAAGCCTAATATTTAGTATTGTCAGTTTACTCAGTTTTCAATTTACCATTTCTATTCAATCAATTCCTTAGTCAATGACAAAAGATCTTTATGTTGCATAGAATCTACAAATTAAATTACAATGTGTTTTGTTATATAGGTAGATGATAAATCATAAATGACGCTCACTGTCGGTTAATCATGCATAACGCTAGCACTCTGCGTACTGTTTGTAGCGGAAGTTTCTTGACATTTCATATCGATAGTCATTGAAAGGCAGAACTATCATATCTCGGAAACTTTACAGTTAGAATACATGCATGTAGCATGCAAACATGCAAACAAGCATACACCATGCATGCAGCAAGCATGCAGCATGCAAGCAAGGATGCAACATGCAGCAGGCATGGTGTCTGTCACGGCTCCGGTGCTGGAGGGCTCCGGCGGTCCCAAACGAGTTTATCGTCGCAGATGGTTTTAACGCTCACCACCGGCACCGTAGCTTCGGCTTGCTGGCCGCCTCGTCCTTCCACCCCTGGGGTAGGGCAGACAAGACTACGTGGAGTCGGTTTTGCAGCGAAATGTTTCTGTCACTAACTTTTGTCGCACAACATATTGGATTTTTAAGACAATGTTTTAATTTATATAACACAGACATCTGACATTGAGATTATACTATCGGGGTACCGCTACAACAAAAGAAAAAAAAATCGACGACAGAATTAATCGAATTCTGCAACACAAGTCTGAATAAATTAAATAGTTAAAATTATAAGTTACAAATATTTTGTATTAAATAAATGATTATATTAAAATAAAAGTTCATTTTTTTTATTATATAATTCCCAAAAAATCTTATTTTTGTTGTCTTTATATTTTTTGTCATAACAAATCATTTGACTAAATGTTTATAGTCTAAAGATTGTTTGCTGTAATAAATCATTTGATTAAAGACCAAATGCCCTAATGACATTATACTTGCTAATATTCTGCCGAGTAAAAATTTGACTAAATGAAAATGTGCGTACCAAAATCATTCCAAATATTGCATTGGTATAAAAAAAGGTTGCAATCCATGCAGTAGTTTTTAGGGCTCCGTACCCAAAGGGTAAAACGGGACCCTATTACTAAGACTCCGTTGTCCGTCTGTCACCAGGCTGTATCTCATGAAACGTGATAGTCAGACAGTTGAAATTTTCACAGATGATGTATTTCTGTTATAATAGCAGGTTTTTGGTAGAACTTGAAATTCCCTTGTCCACTATAGTTGCCCATTTCAAATCTCAGAAATCATCGTCATAATTCCCCTGCCCTTACCTCTACCAGTCTATTTGGGGTCGGCGCAGCATGTCTTTTCATCGTTAGAAGTAAAACTCAGAGATCATGACAAACAATATTAATCTTAAACTACAAATCAAATCACTATCCGTCCGAGCCTAGGCAGCCCTACGCAGTCTCTCGATAATAAGCACTTACCGCCAGTAAAATATCTGTAAAACCGGCCAAAACCGGCGCTGTTAAAGGATTATAGGATTACGAATCTGTTGAAGCGCTTTATTTTTACTTTTTGATGGATTGAAAAATGACTCCTGAAGATACAGTACTTATTATGTATCTTATAACGACCCTTTCACAACCTCGTCTTGCGTCAAGCGATACACGCACGCATCATCATTCCGTCCGACGCTCCGCAAGTTGCGTCGCGATGACTTGTGGCATGCTCTTAACAAGTCTTATCGCAACACGTATCGCTTGAACGCGTAGATCGTGGACAAGAGATAAAACTTCTGCAGTCGGGGGCCACAAAACGAAATAACGACAGTTAAAAAAAAACCCTCGTCCAATGATGGTATTTCGCACGTATTTCTTATTTGTTACATATGTTGGACAATAGAGACAACACAAGTTGTTTGTTGACCGACATTTTGTTTGTTGTTGTACAATTGGTTTCGAATCTGAACCCAGTTACCCGATGTTCGGTGTCCTTTCAGGGCAAACTTTTTGTGGGATGTCTGCGGTGCACAAAAAGTCGGCGAGTCGTGCAGACTTTTTACACAGCGTGTGTGCGTTTCGTTTAATTAGATATGTCACCTTTGGCCATCTGTCGCCAACATAAAAGCTCTGACGAACTAAAAACTTAGGATTTCATTTTATAATTTACGAGCTGATCAACTGTCAACCCTTTGAATCTAGAAAGTGGTTGTACCACCTAAACCTGCGACACGGAATCGCAACTTAGTGCTGGCCTCTGGCGATGCGAATTACGTGAAGAGTCAAGTGCGCTATTCAATTGTTTCCTTCGCATGACTACCGTAGCTTCACAAGTCGCATTGCGTTGACTCGTAGCATGCTCTAAATAGCTTCATTCATTTATTTTCTCACAAACCGCTGCAGCGATGTCGCGAGAAGCGTGTCGCGTGACTGTGTAACTCGTGGACAAGAGCTTACAGACAAAGCTTATGCATTCTACCAGTTTCTACGAAATATCTTTTACAATCGAAGTAGTACGGCTATGGAATGCCTTGCGTGTCAGTAAGACGCGCTAAACTTTCAAAAGTTTCATGACTATAATTTTATTAGAACCCTATAACTAGGCACATAAAAACGGAAACATTATTTTTGGCAAAAAGTAATTTAAGCTTCAGTCGACATTTTTTAACAATGTTGATCCGCACCAAACATCAAAGCCGCCTTTTTTAACTGTCATCAATTATTTTTTAATCCGTATCTGTTGAGTAAGCCAATGTTAGGTACTAGTAGGCACATGTTTTTCTGCCTTACTTCAGTATAACGATATAGGCTGACGGTGTTTACGAAATAAATGTTTGGCTAACAAGTAGCTCTTAGATTTTATGCCTAAACCACTCATTAACTCATCTGCTTGCCTCTCCCGCCATTTTATTCTGCTGTAAGAAAAACGTCTTTTATCAACAAGCTTTCAGCAGAATTGGAGGGACATAGACTTTTCTATAGGTTACCAATCGAAATCTTTGTTTTTTACCAACAACTTTATCGCTACAGGTGTGAAAGGCGACTACCAAAAGATATTTACAAGGCAGATGTGTGGGTAGGAAGACATTCACGGACCAAATTGGTAATTTTCTTCAGGAAAGTTAGGTGCAAAGTACTCGCAACCGGCGGGCGTGTTTGACCAGAGGCCTAGCACGAGTACGTGCTGCACCTAAACGTGTTTTTGAGTCAAAATTACAATGATCCTTTAGACAGCATTTTAGTTAAATTGTTTGCAACAAGCACAATCACTATCATCCATACATACGAATACATTTTTAAAATTATAAAAATCCCACGGCTTCACCCGCGTAAAGTACGATAAATTGTCCCATGGGATCACACTACCGGGATGAAAAGTATCCTATTGTTTATCCAGGTTATAAACTGCCTGTGTGCCAAATTTCCTCCGCGTCAATTCAGTTTTATCCAATATTATTCGCGTGAAAAAATAACAAACATACATCCATCCATCCATCCTCAAACTTTCGCATTTATAATATTAGTAAGATTATGCACGTCGACGAGATTAGGTATCAGTATAATTATGCATGTTATTATAAGGTGTCTTGCCCCTCTGGTTTAAAAAGCTACTCTACACGCATCAATACAACGCTAACGCGATTACAATGTGGCTCCCGGGCACCTTCGCTCCATAATCACTGGCCTCATTACTGATCTCGGGTTAATTACACACCATTAATGCGCTGGCAGCACACTAGAAATTATGATAATTATACATATACATTAACATTGGTATTCCTGCGGTCTGGATTTGCAAGCTGATTAGGATTTTGAGCAGTGGTTGGGAAGTAATTATGTTTTGAACAACATAAATAATTATGATTAATTTCAATATATATTATTGTTCAAATGGATTTAAACGTCTTCTTCATTAAGAAAAAAATAACTCTTTTAAATTGTTATTTGAAAAGGTAGTACCAAAAAAGTAGAGGTTCTTTATGGAAAAGTTTATCCAAGATAGCATTACACTCAAGCAAACAACAGAAAGAGACGGCGCCATATGCAGTTGTAGAGCAACGTTTCTCTCTGTACCACACGTGTCTCTTTCCGTCGTATGATATTAGGTCCTTTTATTAAGCCGTGCCTTTTTTAAATTTAGGTCAACAATGCAGAAATCCACAATAGGTGTGTGTGGGATACGGGTTGAAGAAGGGAGAAAGAGAGAGAACACTTCTTAATAACAAAAAAACATTTATTTATTTACACACCATTAATGCACTTCAAGCACAAAGTACAGAGGCGGATTTATTGCCATAGGCAAACCATAACATAAATTAATGTAGCATGCGCATCAGCCGAAATGGGTTTGATGGCTTTCTGCTACTCTGTGAAGACCGTTTAAACGGTCTTACGAATACGTTAAGATGATCGCAATAGTTCTGTGCAGACAGCAGTAAAGATCTGTGCAGCGTACGTACCTTAGACTGCGACCTGCACTCGTTGACCTCCCAGCTGCCGTTCCTGATGATGATGATGACGATGGTGTTGGATGACGATGAATCTAATGGCTTATCAAAGTTCACTCGAGATGCGCGTTGGTCGGAGGTAGGACACTAAGTCATAGAACAATGTTCTCACGATGGCGGATTCGGTCGTAACCATTATTGATTTTTTTTTTAGCATTATTAAACAATGTTTAATAGGTCATTGTCGGCGCCTCACATATGCGTGGACAACCGCGGGGAGGGCGCGGGACTCGGGGGTACCGAACCCGGCTACGCGACCGCTGATGCGGTCCCTACCACTCACTGAGCTCACAGACGCCGGCCACTCCGGGCATTTCTTTGTACGGTCTTCACTAGGTTTTAATCGATGTTAATTGTGGTATTACACCTATATTTCATACAGTCCACTAGTTTATTTATATAGCCCCAACCGAGTCTATTCATTGGTCCTTCGATTACGCAAAATAATTACCGGCATTGCCGTAATTAACGCCGTCAACATCATCGGTCGACGTGTTCACCCGTGCGGACTTTGACCGCGCGCGATCGCCACGCGGTACGACCACGAAGATTTAAACGAAGGAGTCGTTCCCGAAGCAGCCTACATCGTCATCATGGGAGCTCAGTCATACTTATGGGAGTATAATACTGTATTTGAGTGAGTCCGTTCCAATTAGTTATTTTTTCTGCTTTCTTTTCATGCCGAAAAATCGTCATTTAATCTTCTCATTTTGTAGTGTTCATACAGTGCTTCAAAATAAATGCTTTCCCTTATTCATATATATCACTGCTTGTAAAACACGTACATTTTGCATCAAAACGCGTGGTAATTAGCTAACTTGCACGACGTTAACACGTGTTGACCGCTTGACCTTGACAGTGATTCTCGATCCCTTTCACTAACGCACAGCTGTTTTGCAGTTTTTTATCTATTAAGATCATTAGCTTTAGTGCGTGCAGCTGTTATTTTAACTTAACAATGGCAGATAACTTAAAAACATTGATTAAGAAACGTAGTTCAATTAAATCGAAGCTTACTATTTACAGCAACTATTTAAATTTAGTAAAAAGTAGTTCCGCAATATCTCAGTTGCAACGTTTGGATTTAGAGGAGCGTTTTAATAAATTCGAAACCTTACACACCGAATTTGACGCCTTTCAGACACAGATCGAAGTTCTTTCCGATGACGACGAGTCTGCGTTGGCTGAGCGTGAGGACTTTGACCGTCAGTTTTTCAACCTCGTGGCACTCACGCGCAGCCTGCTCGGTGTCTCGGCCAACGGTGCTGTGTCGGAGGCGGGCTTCAAAGATGCTGACTCAGGTGCACATGTATCTTTTAGGAATTCTTTTGTTCGTTTGCCTAAGATAGATTTGCCTCATTTCGATGGGAACTACCAATGCTGGCTTGAGTTTAGGGATACCTTTGGGTCATTGATTCACGACAACACTAGCATAAGTGACATTAACAAGTTCCACTACCTGCGAGCTTCACTCCAGGGAAACGCAGCTTTAATTATTAAAAATATAGATTTTAAAGCCGATCATTATAATCTTGCGTGGGACCTATTGTGCGAACGTTATAATAACAACCGTATTTTAGTGAATAACCACTTTCAAGCGTTATTTGATGTCGAACCCATAACGAATGAGTCAAGTGTTTCCATCAGAAACCTTGTTAATATTATTAATAAAAATGTCAGGGCATTAACAACATTAAAAAAGCCCACTCAATATTGGGATGATATTATTATTTATTTTATGGTTAAAAAGTTAGATTTAACAACAGGACGTGACTGGGAAGAGCATAGAAACAACACTTTGAAAGAAGATCCAACTTTGACACAATTTTGTTCTTTTTTAAGCAGGAAAGCGGACTGGTTAGAATCAGTGGAGTCCAATCATGGAACATCCGATAGGAGTACTATTGTTGCCTTAAATAATAGCCATAATTCCAACAGAACTGAGTCTAAGCCTAACCAACCAAATAAAAAAACAGAAAATCAGATCAGAGAATCAGAATCCTTCGATTACGCAAAATAATTACCGGCATTGCCGTAATTAACGCCGTCAACATCATCGGTCGACGTGTTCACCCGTGCGGACTTTGACCGCGCGCGATCGCCACGCGGTACGACCACGAAGATTTAAACATAATATTTGTTGAGTTCTAAACACTTGCAGCTATGTATGATAAATTAATAAAACATTTACCATTAAATTAATTAATTGAAAGCCAGTCATGTTTAAATTAAGATTGCCATCGACACGTTAACAAGAAGATGTATGAATTCAATTCATTTGTAATGGAGAGCTGTAACTTATCACCGTGGCAAGTTATTTATTTTAAGCTGACACAAACTGATATCGTACTTGTTACATAGGTATAACTCACCAGAAGTTTAAACGAATGAAAAGAGATTGAATGTAAATAAGTAGTTTACAACTTCCAAATTGAGAGAGCTAAGACTGTTAAGATCAAAAGAGAATTTAAGGTAAGGGGTGTCAAATAATATAATTAAGAACATGTCATTTATTCTCATTACAAATGGAGCACTGTTAACGAAAAGGAGATTGAATTACTTTTAACGTGACCGTTGACCTTATTTCTTTCAGTAGTTTTGCTAAGTAAATAAACAATTAGATGCCTGAGGGATTTAGGAAATAATAGTATCTTTGAGATTTAAACTTGTACATCTCCCTCATTTTTGATTTTGATTGGCCTGTTGGTCTAGTGGTTAGTGACCCTGACTGCTAGGATGGAGGTCGTGGGTTCGATTCCCACACAGGACAAATATTTGTGCGATGAGTACGATTATTTACAGTACATAGTACTCACACATGTGCTATGCAATTATATAATACTAAGAGTTTGATTCTATACAATGGAAATATATTTGTACAATCTTCGGCAGCTTCCACAATAACTTCATATGGTAATCAATTAGTTTGCTCCTATGGTTGGGGACCTGCATTTAGCCAAGCATTTTTATCATCAATTTAATCCCCCAACTTATACCTAATATGGTTGCCTACATAGTGTGCGTTTTATTCAATATTTAAATTTCATCTCATTCAGTTGTAGAATGTGGGGAGGTGTATCCCATGAAAGATGACCTACGAACTGCTAAATTTTATGATGATTTATTTATTTTAAATACAGAAAATATCCACGTCTGTGGTCTGCACGACTCAAGAAACACTACGATATTTAGAATTTAAAACGTCACTACAGTGGAAACTAATGCCTTAGAAACAAACTATGTTCAGTTAGAAACGGTAATGAAACCAGAACTATATGGAGTGAATCAGAGGAAGTTGGTCCCGCCGCGCACCGCGCAGATAACTCAAATGACTTTAATGTCTCTGCCAGTCGCATATCACATTATTTGCATTTTACTGCACATGGCAATTTAGATTAAGAGTTTAGTTCGCGAGAACTTAACTATGTTTTGTCTATGATCTAAGCAGAATAGGGACAGCTATTTTTGTTTCTTAACTTTAAACCCAATCAAAATTTTTCAATTTTGTTGGAAGCGAAAAAAAAGCAAATTAATGAAAAAAAAGTGGTGTGCAGCACAAACTGCGAATGTATTGCTTATTTGAATTCTATTTTCTGGCCACTGCTTCCCTATTTTTTTTTTTTTTTTTTTTTTTTTTTTTTTTTTTTTTTTTTTTTTTTTTGGGGGGTGAGAAATCATCAAATGACTCCTCCCGCTCTGGGCGGAGCGGAAGGGAGTGTCAGACTCTTACTGACTAAAAAACACCCATGTTCCTTCATTGGCCCTTTATGTTCCAGGGCCGCGGTATCTCTTTCGAACAGTCCCGCAGCCCGCCACTGCTTCCCTTACGTGGAGTTCTAAAATTATTCAGCAGAACGTGCGAACGACTACTTATTCCTGTAGAAAGCTACAGGAATAAGTAGTCGCCCATATCCGATACCAAAATAACTGTTCAGTAGTTATGGCGTGAAAGTTAACAGACATACAGTGTTACTGTCGAATTTATAACATTAGTATGGAGTATGAAGTTATCACGTAATAATAATTACGCCCACAGTTCTACACTAATAAAACACAAAACCGAACAGCTCTTAAAACATTTCATAACCTCATAACAATAATTAAAACAATAGCCAACCTAAACCCCAGTCTACACTAATATTACTGAATAAATAAATTACGTTACAGGCACGTAAACATTAATAGGTCCCGATGTAATTAAGTTACAAACGTATGATCAGTTATAGTTTTAGTTTGCAAATTAGAATTAGCATTTTATCGCATTTGGTCACCTCGTTATGTCCGCCTCTATATAATTCGGTTATAGTGATAATTGATAATAGGGGTGTTCATATCGATTTGAGTACAATATTCGGGTTATCTGGTCAACGGGTTAACTTGGACAAGTTATTTTAGTAAATGGTAAAGTTTTTGAAGTAAACTGGGTTAATTGTATGATCGTTTTCATGTTTAGTTCTTTGATGAAATTAATTGTGTTTGTATTTTGATGTCTTGTATTTGTCCTACATTTAGATGCGAGTAGGAATTAAGGTTGTAGTGGATATTTTACAAGCCACTCTTAAAAAGCATTTAAGAAAGAAAACCGTCTCATTGGTACGCATCTTAGTAAAAAGCCACAATTCAGTGCTTAGTAGTCCAGTCTCTTAACTCCTCCATAAATCTCAAAAAGAATTCTTCGAAGATGTCTAATCAGAAATATCAATGCTCGATCAGATAATCTAAAGTAGGGCCAAGTAACATCTTGTTGAGCCACTTATCTCAGCGGATCAAAGTTACCGGTACTGTCGCGCACAGCCCGCTATCAGCGCCCCAGGGATTAGCATCGCTGTGCCTGACTGTACCTACAGATAATGGCGACTGTTCGAGAGATCCTTTGATGGGATCAAATAATTGGAGAGTTTCCTTTTTTTGAGTAAACAAGAAGGACGGCTGTTATCTGTTCTTTGAATTAAGGCTTTCGGGAAAACAATGTAGGTACGTTAGGACTATTTTGTTTTCGTGCGTACTGAATTGCAGCCAGCGCATACCGGGCAGAGAATCTCTCAATGATTTTGCGATTTTTACCGAAGCTTGAGATATCATTATTTAATTTACTGATAGCCAATGCCCACCCAAACCGTCCTGCCAAGAAGCAACTTTTTTGCGCAAGAGTACCTTATATAACGAAGGAGAGCACTAAATAATTATATTTGAAAAATCATCCCCTAGAAGGATTCAATAGGGGATCAAAGTTTGTATGGAAATGCATCAATTCTGTCGAAGGAAAACCGGGCGCACGGATTGCTCTCATTTATTTCATCAAGATAAACTAAAGCATCTTAAAAATGGATTATTTAGACCTATTTAGAAATTCAATTAAATAAATCAGCGTTATGTACTTAGATCGTGTTTGTACAGCAGCCGACTATAACGTACCGTGTTATGCCAATTTATGTCGGATTAAGTCATCTCGCTATTAATTACGCCGAGCCGTTGTTCTGGCTCATAGGTCGAAGATTTTCACTTAGCTGTCTCACTTTGACGGTAGTTTTAAATGAATTACCTATATCTCCATTATCTCGGCGTCGTATTTTGCGTTTGTAGTAGTAGTTGTAGTATTGTAATGTAACAGCTTGCAATCTGTATTCTAATAAGTATCACATAATAATATATATTTCATATGTAAGAAACCCCGTACTTTTAAGATCTCACTGTATGGACTTGACATGTGATGTGGTGGAATGAGGAAAATGTCGTGAGAAAAGTTTTGAGAGTGAATGTTGGATAGTTAAAGCACAGTAGAGGAAGATCAAAAAAACAATGGATGGACTGTGTATACGATGATATGGCAAGAAATGAGGTGTCTGATGAGATGACGAGTAATAGAGAAGTATGGAAGAAGAAGACATGCTGCGCCGACTCCAAATGAATTGGGACAAGGGCAAGAGAATGATGACGATGATATTAACTGTAACATTTTCTACGCAAATAAAGATTATTATTATTGTTCAATGTTACCTATGGACATTGACTCAGCACTCAGCCTGGCTTACGCGCGGCCCACTTAAAATAATGATTGGGTTGCATCTTACACGCATAGGACACAAAGATTTTATATAATAGTGTGTGTTCAGAAAAAGTAGTATTTAAACATTTGTAAATAAATCAGATTTGAATTTTATATTCTTGTCTCATTACCCCTCACTGTGACCAAGACACCTTTAGCCGTCTCTGATCACTCTCGTGAGTCTGCAGGACTGGCAGTGAGTGTACCCTTCCCGTACCTGGAAATCCTGTCTCCAATCCGTTCGTAACCTTAGGTCGTATGGTGCAGACATCCCGAACTTATTTATATATTTATCTATTACATACTAGGTATATGATAGGTTAGGGCTGTAGGGCTTAGGGCTTAGTCGTAGGGTCGTTTGTTAAGGGTGGATGCACAATTATTTTAATTTGTATATTCATTTTGGTGTAGCCAAGTTCTAGCTTTTGTACTAAAACAGGCAATATAGTAGATTTATCAATCAAAAGTTACCTACATTATTACAATACGGTACTGCGTCTCCACTTTAACTTTATACAAACTATTTAACTGACTTCGCTTAATTTTTTTAAACAGTATTATACTTATTTAAGTTAATGTGCACTTTTCCGGATAATTGCTGCAATAAATTAGGAAAATAGGTTTCTTTACTACTTTAGTGCTTAACGTTTAAGAATGTTAAAAATAAAACATTGTGCTGAGGTTTACCTCTACTTAGTTTGTAAATTAAGTAAAGGTATAACGGTAAAAATGAAATACGAGTTCTAAAAGCTTTTAGTACTGAAGCAAGACAGAATTTAGTAAAATTAAATACTTAGTTTCACAGAGCAACCAGACGCATGGAGACGCCTAGGTGGCCGCTACTAGAGGTGAAATTCAATTCATTGTCAACACTTTCCTTGCAAAAGAAATTTGTCACTGATTCCTATTCACGCTTTGAAGGCAGGCTGTGACAAAAGATGTGCGCTCAACGCACTTTACGCGACACTAATTTTATACATATGTACTGCCTTTGTCTTTGTGCTTATACTGGATCAAAACATATTTTTATGTCAAACTTACACTTGATTAAAAGAAATTGCATGTTAATAGATTTTACCTCCATTCCGTAACTTTTCTACACTTTGAAAATATATTTGCCCTGCATGCAAACACTACACAAACTCTTTTTATATTTTTGTTTTTTTTTTTTAAATATATTATTAATGGTTAAAATGATATTGTACAAGATACAAATGAAATGTTACTGGCAATGATATATATTTAATACTCGACGGGTTTGGCGCTGATAGTCGAAATACAGGCTCTGTCTAGTTGACTACAGATGACTACACCACTTAAACTGTCCTAAATTATCTTGTTAAAATATCTTGTAACTTATGTCTAAGTTTCTATAAATAAACTTTTATTTATTTGTTTCTTATTTCACTATCTATCTTATCTCTTACATTGACTATTAAGCAGAACTTCCAAGTATTCTATCAAACATCCAGCTGATTTATCAACACCCAAATAATTTCACGAACGTGTCACATCGTAGCTCTGGCTACGGCGTAGCAGCTGGGTTTGCGTAGCTGCGGTGCTACGACGTAGCAGGCATTGTTTGCGAGCACGATAGCGTAGCTAAGCGTTATCTAAACTAGATATCGATTTACATGTTTGCAGATTCTGTGAATTGCTATTATTTATACTATCTATGCTAACCATATGGATTATTAGTGGAAACATTATAAGCTGGTGGCAAACAGCTAAACTGAAGTTGCATTTCGTGTCTGCCGGTGTGACTGCGTAGTTGTTCTTAATTTTGCAATGGAGACGAAATTTTCATCATCATTCAGAGATTGGTATTTCGGAAATCTCATCTATTTATTACTTAACTTAAAGAGTGACTTGCAAAAACGTCGAGATTGTTTTTATCTCGACGTTTTTGCAAGTCAAAAAGACGTGCTAAGCAAGGGCATCGCTAGTGTGTCATTATTTACCTTTTATGTTACCGTTTATGTTTTTCTTTAATTAGACTATTTTGTTCCACTACTGAGCAAAGGCCTCCACCATTCCTTTCAAATCAAATCATAATTTATTTGTTAACATAGGTAAAAAACCACAGATCTTATGTTTGAACAGAGCGCTATGTTCTGTCAAGAGGCGTACAAATATGGTGTGCAAATCTAGCTGAGAATTACAATCATTTACTAAAATATTTTTTGAAAATCAAGCACAATTATGGTATTAAATTAGAAAATAAATTGAACAATTACATATTATTTAATGCGCCAATAATTATGTCAGACCTTTTTTTTGGGATGGGAAATCATCAAATGACTCCTCCCGCTCTGGGCGGAGCGGAAGGGAGTGTCAGACTTATAGGGACTAAAACCCATCCATGTTCCTTCTTTTGCCCTTTGTATTCCAGGGCCGCGGTATCTCTTTCGAACAGTCCCGCAGCCCTGGCAGGCACCGGCCCTTGCCGGCCCCTCCCGTTTGCTGACATCTCTTTGAGGCGCGCGTGGAACACGAACGCGCCGTCGACACGGCCTGCCCGTCGTCATACGACGGACGGACGGCGAGCTAGCCCATTACTCACCGTCCACCGGCCCGTGCCACGTGACGTCGTTCGTCAATAGTATAATAAAATTAATCAATTAAGAAAAATTTCATTTTTTTCTTAAATTATGTTAAATTTAATTATTTTATGGCATCTGGAATTTTATTGTAAATGCATGGAGCCATACCAAGGACACTTTTTGTTACTAATGAAGTTTTAAATTTACAATAAGCATTTTTGTACTGACTACGAATTGGAACATTTCATACCATAGTAATTTTTTCAAAAATGTTGGGATTTGTTTTGACGGATATACTAATTTTGAATATGTATAACGCCGGTAGCGTAAGTTTTCCAACTCTCCAGGTGTTTTTCTTTCTCTGGCCAATCAGTCAGGAACAAGTCCAAATCGTCACGCCAGCGTTTCTTGGGCCTGCCTCGATGACAACGACCGACAACCGTTATGATTTATAATAATAATAAAATAGATACTATTTATGATTGTAGAACTGAACAATTATATTCAATAAAATGACTTGTTCATGTTACAAATTAGTATTTGCGCGACTACAATTAGCGACAATAATAACCAACAAAATACCGCAAACAAAATAATGAATATGTAGCAATGACTTAAAACCACTATGAATGCAATTGAAATAAATTGCTGGACATCAATTTAATTGGGACATTAAAACTATTATTATTATTTTTAGGGTTCCATTGCCAAATACTGTTCATCAGTCTGTCCCTCCATAAGACACACCCATTTATTCTGAGAGACTGTTTTTGTTATAATATTGTTTGCTGCTACGGAACCCTTTATACGAAGTCTGACTCTCACTTTGCTGGTTGTTATTACGATCATTTTGTAAATGCATTATGTACTTTCTGAGTTTATTTTGAACATCACTGACATTGGGAAATACCTGGACTTTATAAATTAACTAGCTTTTGCCCGCGGCTTCGCCCGCGTGGTTGTCGAAAAATATCCGACGGGAAACGACCTGTGTGCCAAATATCATCCAAATCCGTTCAGCCGCTTTTGTGTTTGCGCCGCCGCGCCGCCCCGCGCCCTCTGACTTCGTGTCCGCGACCTTATATTTAAATCGTGAGAAGACGATCCTAGTTGCAGGATGAGAGCATGATAGAAATAATCTTTATGTATCAAACTTGAACGCTTATACAAAATTTCGTGTCCGTGCTACCAACAGTTGAAGAGTTCTCACTTGAGGAGACGATCCTGGCTGCAGGATTATGGAATGTCTGTCATAAAAATGTATTGTCACTAGAACCAAAGGTGTGTGCAAAATTTCAGCTCAATCGGTTGAAGATATCTGCTTTAAAATTGAGTTGCAAGATTCCACCCCAACAAACATAGTTACATACCATAATCCCCCTTTTTATCCCTTCGGGGGTAGAATTATCAAAAACGCTGAGACATACAAATAAACTTCCATCCCCTATTTTACCCCTTTAGGGCTGGAATTCCCAAAAATCCTTTCTTAACGGATACTTACTCTTTACAAAGAACACACCCTCCAAGTTTCATGTCTCTAGGACCAGCGGTTTGGGCTGTGTGTTGGATATATCAACCAGTCAGTCAGTCAGTCAGCTTACCATTTTTATATATAGATAAAAGAAAGGTATACGTCTGCAATCGCCAACTCGTCTTCAGTAAGCGTGGTGATAAATGCTCGTGCCTTCTCTATATGAGAAGAGGTTTTTGTACTGCATTAGGATAGTAATAGACTAAGAAGTCATTACTATTACGATGTCAAAGCTCCTAGCAAATCTATTTGAATATTTAGGGAACCGATTATCTGTGTTGGCAAGATAATATTGTATCTAAACCCCCTCTTAGGTCCTAACTTGTATGAGTCTGACGTATCAAATCTGTTATAGACACCACTCGGATCTTAAGAGTTAGGGGCAAATAGTCATGCCAATATTACTTATCGATAAGATTATATAGATTCTGAGTAGTTTCAAAAATTGGCTGTTCTTATTTAGCCACGAGCTCCTCCTAATTAATACTTAACTATATAGGGTGTTTTAGAAATTGCCATAGCTTAGGGGTAGGTTCAGTATAGATAAAGTAACCCAGGAAAAATAAAAAAATAAATTCAAAATAAAAACATGAAAAAATTATTGCAAGATAGATAAGTAAGTAATACCAATAACTTTACGAAGTGAAAAACGTTGTGTTGTCAGAACTTTTAACAAGTGAGTAAATAAGTTGATTTTAATTCATTGTAAATACCTATCTACTTGATTCCATTTTAAATGACCCACTCGTTCTTCTACTGCTGCTGAATATCTACTAGTTAAACAACATTTTTTTATTTGTAGGATTAATTTTGAAGGAGATAAGCACGCTAAAGTAGGAAGAAGAAATACTTGGAATTGTAATTTACGTGCCTAGTTACCTATCCTTCACAAGTGCTCCGGCGTAGGTATTTCATTGCGTTCGATAGTAGGTAGGTAACTCTAGGAAATAATTAATTAGCATTTCAACGAAATAAAAACTTATTTTAAGCATTTTTTTAATCAATTCTAAACGATTGCTATGTAATTAGTAAGTAGGTACTATATTAGGTTCATCTTATGTACATTTTCGGTTTTATTTTTACTTTTTTTAAAGGTATTTTTTTAGGGGTCCTTTATCTATACTGAACTCACCCAAGTTATGGCACGCAATTTCTTTAACACCCTGTAGAATCGTAATTACTATTCCCGTGTTTTCTCTAGCAAGTAACTATCAGAACAATAGCATACACTTTATTGTGACCCGAAATTCTTTCACAGCTCTTACAATATAGCTAATTCAATAGCTATATTCAATAAATAATTTGATAACAGCTGTGGAAAATTTTAAACCAGCCTACTAATTCTTAACATTCTTGGAAATCATTACCGACGGTTTTAACCTCAGCTGAGGTAGAAGAAGCAATGAACCCGAAATCTTAACCGTGTTGGGGAGCGCGCGGGTTGATTAACGAAAAATTCGTCAATTACGGTCCTTTCGCGAAACGTGAGGAAAATTGTGTTAGAACGTGAAGAATCAGGTAGGTCTAGTTGTATTATAGAAAGAAAATAATAATTATAGATATACTGTGTTAAAATAAGTTTATGTTCCTAAATTCCAAGGACCTATAATTTGGCTTTGAGATTAGGATTGCAGCTAGGAGGATTTTGAGCTCAACAGCTCCGTCTACAACGAAAGTATGAATGTGTGACAGTTGCTTATGTCATTGTTTTTGTGATTTTCTTGTGCACAATGTAGTAAGTCCGTGGACATATTTATAACCAGTGCGTTTTAGTTAATTTAAAATAAAAGCGGCGTTCACCCTAAACTTATGAAAAGCTTATAAACAGAAGAATCAAGAATCTTCTTCTGAACATCCTAAATGAAGGAAAATTGTAATTAATAAATGCTGGAGAAGCCGCTCAGGCAGGGAGGTGAGGAAGGAGTGGTGCGTGACGCGGCGGAGGTGATAACATTCCTCGTTACGTCGGCCGCGCAGACCACACTCAACCCGTTACGTGACTGCGGCCTGCTCCGCGGTGGAGGGTTACACCGAACTGTAATGTTAACGTTTAGCATTGTTTTGTGGAGTTCCAGGTAGTCGTGTAGCTGTACCACTATTAAGATAAGATCCTTTTTTGTACAGTTATGGAATGAATATTGAACACCACAAGGATAAGCGATTTTAAACACTGGTACTCAACTTTAGCAGGTTGATTGGAAGTCGACTTCAGCATAATTGAGAAAAAAATGCTAGGCAGATGATCATGAAGGATAAGCAATTTTAGACCATTACGTCCATGGTTCTTAACCGTACGTCAATGGTGCCTGAGATTAAATTATCACAAAACTGATGTACAATCACAAATGCAATTAAAAAGTTACAAAACAATGTTTCTGATTGACATCTACTAGATGTTAATCTAGCATGCATATTATAATGTAAAATACTTACTATTAAAAAAAAAAGACAATTAAACAAAACTTTCAAATTGTAAGCTTTTCGAAAAATATTGAAAAAGTTTTGGGAAAGAAAAATATTAAACATAAGAAATATACAAAAAAAAAACAAAAACATATTATACATTTAAGACTAAGTTTAGTCGTAACCGAGGCTACAGAACCAGCAAAGACATCTATTTCACCACGAATAGAGTTGGCAAGAGAAAGCATGCGGTAAATGGGTGAAAAATTACCTATATTAGTTTGACTATGAGGCAGGACGAAAGTCCTTCGGTTAACCTTTTCTAAAAGCTCAGGAGAATCAATTATACCATTTATTAGTTTAAACAAAAACATGAAATCTAGAGATTTCCTTCGTGCGCTCAAAGATTTCATTTTATAATGACTCAGCCTAGAGTTACACGAGTTCAGACTACGACATTTGTTATCCGAGAAACTTACGTGGTATAAGAACCGTCTTTGAATACGTTAAATCCGGTCAGAGTGCACCTGATAAAACGGGTTCCACACCGTACTACAATACGCCAGTATACTTCGAATAACGCTGATGTAAATGGAAATAGTCAGAACTGGTTCTTTAAAATTTTTCATTTCCCTGACGATGAAACCCGACAATGCCATTAATAGAATTAAAATAGAATTTAAAACGGAAATTTTGAGCCCATAATTCAGTGTTGTGTAGGTGATTATCCAGTGGGCTTCTGCCATTGTTCTAAAACCTTCCTGCTACTAAGACAAAAAGTATAATCGAGTATTCGAGTGTAGTAGTATTTTTCGAAATCAAGAGGTTATTTTTTAGATATTTATTGTACCTATCACAATGTTTCCTATTTAACCCAAAGGTTGACTGGTAGAGAATGCCTTGTGGCATTAAGTCCGCCTATGTACCACTATTGTACATGAAGTTTAAATAAATAAATAAATATAATCTTTTCTCTGGCGGGGATGTAGATGTACCAAACCAACAGCATTTAACAGTATTCATTCATCAGAAACCTGCCTAGTTATATCTGACCAATGAATACTGGATTTATATAGGACAAATTCAGTACCGGACGTCCATTCCGTTACCGGACGACGTTTTGGTGGGCACTACAGGTAGTAATCTCGTTGTGTATTTACGGAACATATGGGACTTTGCCAGATTCGGCACAACATAGGACGCTAGGTCCTTATTCCGGAGCACCGGTTACGGAATAATTTGGGACAAACTCCGGGCGAATTTACCGTTTTCAAATTGTTCAAAACATTATGTAACTCGGTTACATGTGATAGAGTTTGACGTGGATAAGGGTTTAGCTGTTGTTTTTAAATGGAAATAAGGCTTTTTTTTGCAGAGAAACGTGATAAAATTGTTAGATACTCAAAGGATTTGTTAAAATATGTTTTCTAGCAAGAAACTTGTTTGCCAGTGCTCGCCTTGCTAACTGTGTAACACTGCAGCAATCACAAAAGCTCAAGTCTTAGTTTCAAAAACCTCCATTGTGTTTACTATCCGTTGAATAGATGGATTTTCCACGCAACGAATATTGTTGATCTGCCAAACAAATTGTCTGACCCAGCGTAAACTATCGCTACGCTAGTTTGCCAGTTGATTTCGAAGGCAAATAATTGTTGATACAAGGCAGTACGAATACGAGATATAAACGTGACGTAAATTCGAACGATTATAAAATTGAAAATACTCGTTTCACACAATGTTTTATTTTTAATATTAACTTTTATTTTTTATTATGCCTATCCCAAAAAAAAAGAGTTTTCGTTTCACAAATCGCTTGAATTTACGGTACATTTACGTGGTGCGTTCCTGCTAGGAACTCTCGAGTTCTTATTCCTATCGATTTTAATTCAATTTCGGTGTGCACCACGGCCGGGTAATCCTCCAGCCCTTAATAAACTCACAGGTAAACATTAACACGGGTTATATAAATTATGAAGATAATATTTGGTGCGCACTATAGCCCGGTTGCGTGGCTATTACTTTTAGCTCGTTTTAGACTTGTTTTGTCTTTGTATGTCCGGATCAAAATGACCTGTTAATGACTGGGTTTTGTCATAAGAGTTTCAGTTTGTGTTTTTATCCGAAAATTTACAAAAAAAAATAAACAATATGACATTGTATCTGTCTATAATTTACTACAGTCTAGACGATGGCAGTACTTACATAATTTATGCCTCGGAAAGTGCGTTGAGCACACATTTTTCGTCACAGACCGCCTTCAAAGCCGTCAGTTTCTAAACGTCATTCATCATAGTGCGAGTAGACAGTAACACGTTTTGTTTATAAGGAAAATTTTCGATGTCGATACCAAATCTAGCAGTGGTCGCCAAGGACTCCATGCTCCTTGGCAGTGACAGAGTCAATTATCGGAATAACAAAAATCAGTGCAGAAGATCCCAGTACACATACAGTACCACGTCTCTGGTTTTAAGATTAGAACTTTAGGGTCTTGATTAATAAAGCGGCATTCTATCTTCGAAAACTATGACGGACGGGACAAAAATGTAACTATAAGACTGACAAAATCTGGCGAAAAGCTTGAGGCACCACGAAATGATTTGAAAGCTGTTGCCACTTTTCCAGCCAGACCCGCTATACACTTGCGCTTGTAATTGTAACAATAAAATCACTAACCCCATGATAGTAGTGTTAATAAAATATATAATTAGTAACCGATCCTGTAATCTAGCTTAACAAACTGTTTGGGTGCGAATTAACAAACGGTTTGTGGCAGACTGCTGCGGCCAATGGATCCGCAGATTTATATTTATAGCCTTGCTTTTATGAAAGCGTTAACCTTTTGTGGTATGTTTTGTGAATATATTTAGACACTAGATATGGAAAAATATGTTTTTTAAACCGTTTGAAGCACTTTTAGAGTCCCAAACTTAAAGTGATAACTTTCACGAGAATCTTACATAAAAGTCTTTTAAGAGGCATCCGTAAAGAGCAACTAATTTCATTTGAAGAGTTAGATCCGTTAGGTACCGCTGACACATAAGAAGCAAAGATAAGGACCGTTGTTCCGTTTTAAGTACACACTTTTGGTTTTACGTCGCATCCGCTAATAAAGTTAAAAACTCGACGGCGCAGTTTTATTTAAGCATACAATTACCTAGGTGTCGCGTATTTTTAGTGAAATTATGCATACGTTGGGCATCCGCTGGACACTGAACCTCGTAACCTACCGAGCAGCCAAACAATCAAAGAAGATGAAAACCCATTCCCCAACTCCAACCACAAAATCATCCATCACAACTTAGATCACGCGTCAAGACAGTTATTATTCGTCGCGCGCGCGTCAAAGCACGTAGAGTAATTCTGTTGGGCGTCTTTGTCGCGGCGACAAGGAAGTTTGCAAGCGACAAACTCGCAAATAATACGTGCCCCAGTTGCCGTCTGCTTGCGATTCCGCCGGCGACTGTCGTATCATCTCGCGTTACCTAAACTTGTAAGTTGTTCGGAGTTGTCGCGTGTTCAATGGGAAGCTTTAGCTAGGTTTTTGTCTGTTTGTTTTTGTTGAATACTATGTTCGCTGTATTTTAGTTTGGAGAAGTGTTGGGCAGGGTAGTTTATTAAATGACTTGAATTTATTTGTTGGCGCAGTGGCTGAGCGGTTGGCTGCAGTGCTGCGTGTCACAGGTTCCATCACCTCACGGAACTAATATGTGTATGATGTTTATGTAAGGGAATTTAATGTTTCTGAACGCACCCACAATACACGAGAAATTTCTAGCATGGGGCAAGGTGTTATAAAAAAATTAATGGTACTTCAAACTCACAAATGTATAAAAGGGGACTTAAAACTTCCATAGGCATTTTCTACCATGTGAATAATCAAGCATCATTATAATATGTAATCTATTCATCTTGGTTTCCGATTGACCACAGTTTAAATAAAATTTCATCACATTTCATCCAGTAAGTATCAGCCTCCTAGCTTGACTTTAATGCCCTTTTTCACAAACACAAAAATTAATGACAAATTAAAAAGGATATTGAAGGCACAAAAAGGAATTTGAACTCTGGACGTGGAGCCGATCCTTGAAAATTCAACAGTATGCTTTTATTTAGGCATTCATTTAGGTGACTCCTAGTGCTAGTGAAAACGGCATCAGCCTCTTTATTAGGCGAGTATGAGCCCTCCCATGCACCGCCATGGATGCATGGATCTTTCATAAGTATCTACTATACAAAGTTATATAGTGCATCCTAACAGTCCGTCTTAATAAGTACATAAGAGGAAGTTTGAAAGTTGCGCCAATTACAGAAAAGTTGAAAGGGAATCGACTGTCTTGCCCTCGATAGGGACGAATCGCATGTAACTAAAAGAGTGTTGAATAATATAAATGTTGATGGATGGAGAGGGAGAGGAAGACCAAGGAAACAATGGATGGATTGTGTGAGGAATAATATGAATGAAAAAGTAACAAGTAACATGGGACAAGGGCAGGAATATGATGATGAGTGCATCCAAATTTAAACATGTTCCAGGGCTCCGAACCAGGCTGCGGGACTGTTCGAAAGAGATACCGCGGCCCTGGAACATAAAGGGCCAAAGAAGGAACATGGGTGGTTTTTAGTCAGTAAGAGTCTGACACTCCCTTCCGCTCCGCCCAGAGCGGGAGGGTCATTTGATGATTTCCAACCCTCCAAAAAAAAAAAAAAGAAAGGGCTCCGAACCAAAGGAAACTCATACATAGGTAGAGGGTAGATAAAATACTGTGAAATAATAGCACTGATCAAGGGTTAATTGGATTGTGGGAGTAGGTACCTATAGTCCTACATACATAATTATACATGTTGGTTCTCAGTAATCGTTTGTTGATCTGCGCAGGTGGGTGTGTGCCCTTTCAAACTAAATAATATCCAGCTGTTTTCATGTACGTCTGTGCCGTGGGTGTAGATCATATCAGTCGATATGATTGAGTAACGATGGTAATTAAATTGTGGACGGTACAAGCGGCAGGCATGGCCGCCACTTTTGAAGTTACTGCAGGATCAAACGTTAAATTGTAAAGAAGCTATTAACCGTCGAGGAAATCTCTCGTGGCGAGGTGATCCTGGCGTGTCTGTCATAAAAATGTATTGTCATACTGGTTGAGTTGCATGATTTGACCATTATATACTAAACTCAATAACAACTTACCAGACAACTTAAAATAATAATATGAAAACTAAACAACCTAACAGCAATTTCAAAGAACTATGAAAACAAAACACTATCAAATACAGGTCTAATTATAACCAAGTCAAAGCGTTTGCTGTAGAAAACGTTGCAATCAGCCGGCCGGTCGCCAAGGCCTGTGGTTGCGGTCCACTGCGCGCCCTGTGCACTTGACACTGACGCGACACGAACTATGCGCGCAATGGAAGATACAAAATTACCTCAAACAGGTTAGCTGCTTTGTCGCTGCAGGGTGATTGATTGCGCTGATTGAAGCGGCTGATAATGTTTGTGGTGGCTCTTTGTGTGTCTTGACGAATGGAATGAATAGTTTGGTGAAGTGAATTATTAGTGAATGAGGTAAGGTTTACTTTGAGTTGCCCTGCGGCATAATGCGTTTATATGAACGGAATTAGTGTTGGCAAACCAACGGCCCGATGGGTGGACGATCTGCAGAAGTTCGCGGTGGGTGATACTCGTCGACCAGGGGAGCATGAAACTAAAGGAACTACTTCAGCATACCATACACGCTTGTACTCAACAATGGGTGGAACATGGCTGCTAATGATCTGTATGAAATGATCTAGGTATATCAGCCTGAAGTAAAATCTATACGCAACATAAAACTCATCCTGGTATACCTGAACTACCATTGGCTTAAAACGGGTAATGTTAAACATATACAATACCACGCCAGGCAAAAAAAAGGCCGGGGTGGACAGAAGAACAGCGAAGGCTTAATAATATGTATGTACGGCCCAAGAGTTAGCACGCACAAAAATGCACATAATTACTACTCTGGTTGACATGCATTAGGCATTTTTCAACTCGTTTACAAAATTTTTGTTAGTGACAACGGGGTTTTGATTCTGAAACATAAGCCTGCCACATAGGTTCCTATCATTTTTTTTTCGTATAACTATACCGTCACTTCCGCATCTCTATATCACAGTACCTCAGTAACAAGCGCCGAGCGTCGAACTATTGAACCGTGCAATCTGCAAGCTGCGCGACTCAATATTTTTACTTTTTTATTTTTATTTCACATTTTTCACACAACTTCCTCAGAGAGACTCTATGCTGTGACTGACGGCCAATTATTTTGCCATTTGTATACCTACACTTGCTGGCCAGTAGCCAGTGAACGGTTTTGAAGTTAAATAGGAAAGTGACAGGATTTGTAATTAATTTATTTGAACGAAAATGTATTAAATGGGTTCCTGTGTTTTTTTGTTAGGTTTAATTAATTTAAATGCGATACCTATAGGGAAATAGGATTCGATTTTTGCAGAAGTGAGATTTCGAGTAAGTAGAGTACCTAACTATGCTGAGTGATTTGCAAGCTTAGGTTTTTATATGGTTTTAGAAAATTTGGAGAATTGTTTGTGTATATGTATTGGTTCTTCAGAAAGGTCAGGTGCGTAGTACTCGCAACCGGCGTGCGTGTATGAACATGGACGAGGCAAATGAGTATGTAAGGATCGTAGCATGTGGCGTTCTGTGGTTTCTGCGTACCCCCATTATAAAAAGCCGTGAGTTTATGTATGTGTGTATGGTTATATATATATAGTCCTCCTGACCGTTTTTCGGTGACGGCGGCCAATCTTAGCGGAGATTAGCCATTGAAGCCAAACTTGTGAAGTTTAGTTGTGAGAGGCGATTTTTTTTCGCCCTCCTGTCCCTCATGCCTCCATTATCCAGCTCAGGGTTTACAGTCAGCGTCGTTTAGTGGTAAATTCCAGCCTACCCACAGCATTTCACCCTACACGCGAACTGGATTATAAATAATTCTCTCTACGCTTAATGTATAACAAAATTAAATAATTAGGCTTTTATTTGCCCACGCTTATGTACTCAGTCAGTACGTTCGTTAGTAAATGCGATTAACGTGTTTTATTTAAATTAATTATGAAACACGAGTTTATGGAGCAAATGAATGCGTTTTTATTATAATTTTATTAGATTATACGATTGTTGTGGCTTCTGGTTAGATATGTGGGTTTGTCACGAGGCCGCGAATTTTCATTTTAGCGGTTTATTTATTTCACGTTGGAAGACCCACCAAAACATAATAAGCCACATGGCTCAAACTTCCGTGTTCAGCAAGGTTGACGTGGTCGGTGCGTAGATGCGTTTTTAATAACACAATGTCAGGCGAAAAATATAAAATATCAGTTAAAAAAAACCTATCTCCTAAAGTACAGATAATCGCAGAAAATTCATGGGGTGATTCGGATGCCCTGCAATAAAAGGTATCAAAATTTTACCTTTAGACGTCACTTCTCCGGCCACCCTGTATATACCATCATCCGGGCACGAATCCAGCCTCTGGGCTACTGAGATATTACTGATGACAAAACCTAGAAACAATAACATAAGATAATACTTATTCAGCTGTAGCTATACTTTGATTTATCTTATTGGGTCCCAGGTATTTATCTTGAAGCAGGTACAACATTCGAGGAAAAACAAACATCTCAGGCAAACATGAATAGTAACATCAAAGAAATACGCCAGATTTTTTCAACATAATGAGAACCTGACTTCAGAAACTAGCAGTATATCAAAGCGCACTTTTACTATTTCAGCTTGCAAATTCCGTGTTGTAGTCCTTATGGGGCATGTAACAAAGGCCAAAGTTCTTTACAAAAAGAGGAGTTATTGTAAAACACGGTGGAAGACGGAATGATCTCATTTTCTATTCCATTCGTTTCACACAAACCACACAAATCACTGTAGCTGTACCGCGACGAGAATTCCTGATGTTCAAGTTATGAGCGAGCGAGAGAATGGAACGAGTTTATTAGGTCACAAAGTGATACATCAAAGAACTATATGGGTATGTTCTATTCCGAGTACAATATAATAACATTTTCAGGACTCTGGTGCGGCTTCCGCGGTACTGTGGTGCTTCAAGCATGTTTGCAGATGCGCACATAACACGTAGGAAAACCATGTCTGTGGTGCACAGTATGAGGGAAGCCGTAACGGCATCCTGAAAATGATAGCGGACAGAATGGACGGCGGTCATGCGTCGCTTCACTAGCCTGCATGTGACAGGTGCATGTTAGTAAAGAATAATATTATTTCCAACTTGATTCCCATTCTTATTTTTAGTGTACTAACATAGTTTTTAAGATTTCTGATACTAACCTATTCTATGGACCATGTAGTTGTCTGAGAATAAATAGTTTTTATTTTATTTTAAAAAAAAAAAAAAAATTAAAAAAAAAAAAAAAAAAAAAAAATTTTTATAAAGGAACAATAACTTAGAAACAATACCTAATATTAGATCACAATAAAAGCCAGGAACTGGTTTCGGTTAGACAATTTTTAGGCTAATTATTGAGTTAAGATACTGTAGTTCCTGTTTTGGGTAATAATCAGGAAGTATTATAATTAAAACTAGAATTTAAAAAAAAAAACCGTTAAGCCGTTGGTCCCGGCTGTCATTTGTAGATCTTTGACAGTCGTTACAGGCAGTCAGTGCCCCGAAAGTCTGACAACCAATCTTACCAAGGGGTATAGTATTACCTAGCGCTAACTGGGTTGTGGAGGTCAGATAAGCAGTCGCTCCATGTAAAATACTGGTATTCAGCTGCATCCGGTTAGACTGGAAGCCGACCCCAACATAGTTGGGAAAAGGCAGGCAGATGATGATGATTATAAATAAAACTAGAAAAAAAAAACCGAACACCCCGAACCCAATATCCCGTGATCGGTTCGGTTCTTTTTATTTATATTTTTTTGGGATTTCGGGGGATTAGGGGTTTTTTTAGTTTTTTTTTTTTTATTTTGTGTCTAGTATGAATTATAATGTTAGTGACCATGACAGTTTAAAAACTTAATCAGGAAGTATCGTGAATTAAGTAGACCAGACAAGTGTCACTGATCATTGCTAGCACAAAAATTTTTGACGAATTAAAATTGAGTTGGAGAAAACTGTCTTGAAAACCCCGTCCTGGTGACACATAGACTATGGTATAATTGCTTGTACTAGCGGTGCTATTTCACAAGAGCTCCACTTCACACTAAACCTCCATAATCTGACCTACGAAATCTATTAAAACCAGAACCTTAATACCATCGAAGCTAAGCTTTTGTTACCGTCGCGTGTGGGTGAAGTTAAAGGCGATTATGGCTAACGATGTTACGAGTGAGATTACAGTTACTAAGACTTTGTTGAATAAGTAATTAATGACTATAGATGATTATGACCTACTAGACTAGCTTATATGTAAACTAGCTGGTATCCCGCTAATGCAATGGGCACACAGAATGGGTTCAATGGCGATAGATCAAAATTTTGAAATTTCTGTGCAAATAATATTAAAATAACATCAAAATCCCTTAGGTATGCAGTTTTACTATGTAAAAAATATTAGACATGGATTGTTTTAAAAAGAAAAATTATAAGCAGTAAATTGCTAAAAGGTTTTAGTCTGACTAGATACACTCACGGAGAGAAGAGTGGAAGGCTATGGGGGAGACCTTTGCCCAGCAGTGGGACAATAGAAAAATATATACCTATATACATACTGACGAATATCTATCCTTATTTTCCAAAATGCAACTGCCATCTAAGTATTCCTTAACTAAATTGCTAAGTATTATTTCAATCAATTAAATCAATATGATACGAATGTCGCTTATAAAAAAAAAACTTTTGGCTAACTCGTTAACCAAGTTCTTCAGCTGACACGCCAAGTTTTAGAAAGTACCTACAGCATTTTGTTCTGTAAGTTGTTTTTAGAGTAAAACGGGATGTTTCAGCCTACCCCATTACTATTCAGCTGCTTCCATGTACCCATGGGAAGGGCCGGGTTTAGGGCGAGATGATAAATGATACAACGCTCTAGATCAATCATTTGATATCATTAATAACTGTTTTTGTTGTAAAATACCAGGGTAGTTTTAAATAAAGTGAGTCTGTTATATAGCTATGTACGTATTTCTATAAGTGGAATGAAAAAGGTTTTGGTCATTTTATTTCCTGTGCTTTCTTTTAAGAAGAACTCAAACTACCGGTTGTACCAATCGAAAGAGTGAAAATTATTTCTTGTTTGATATGCTATTCATATAATTATGACAGTAACTGTAGGTTTAGATGTCATGATAAGCCACATAGCCATATGAGGTATGAATCTATTCAAAGTTCGAGTGAATCGGTTTCCCTAGGCCACATAATATATCGCTTTAAATCAAGCGAGTTGCGGCCAAACACGAATCCAGGAATAACCCAATTACACTGGCCGACCTGCGAATTAATTTAATTATGTACAGTATAAATAAACAAGCAACCAATATATAACAGTTTAAAGATAAAGTTCTTAGAGGTCCCTGGAGTTTAAACATTTTATCGCCACCCCATGCATTCCGCTCCCCGCTTCTCCCTTACACTCTCCGACATTTACATAGCTTACTTTATTCAGTCGCCACACAACAATACAATCGAGTATATTTAAATAATCAGTGAAGGGGAGCTCGCTACCTACTGGTGACATCATTGACGAAGCGTGAAGGATTTGGGGAACGTTTGACGTTTAGTACTTACGGAGGCTTCAATAAACTTGAATGGAGAAATATTAAAATATCAACGTTAGCGACATAGATTTGAAAAATATGAAGAGACGTCACCTGTTATAGCTACGATAAGAAGAGAGTGAGTTCAAATTGTGTGGCATCTAGCTAGACACGGAGATCATGGCTGATGGAGTAAGGTTTTGACCAAATGATGGGTAACGTTAAGCCTAAGAAACCAGGGCCGTCCAAAAGCTCATTGGGTTGACGATATCAGCAAAATCGCGGGAAACAGATGGAAGTGGTCAGAAGGCAGTCTATGCATGGATTCTGATATAGAATGCTATTGTATCTCGGATATAAAACGTACCCGTGGAATAATTTTTGAGCTCGACGCTAGTGAAACCTGGATTTAAAAAGAATAAGCCCGGCTAACTTGTCCATATATAATTTGGCTAGTTTATAGTTTTGTGCGAAACCAGTGCAACCTGCAAACCTGCGGCATCCTCAGGGAAATCACATTCCCATTCCGAATCACTGAACAGTTTCATGTTTCTAACCAACCAGCTGTTCTTCTAGGTTGCAATGTTCAAACTGACGTTATAATGTTTCCGTAGAACACTAATATATAATTGTGAAACTCTGTTTGTTTGTGAATTTGAATGATTGTATCCCAATCACGTACTAACGGCTGAACAGGTTAGGGTACGGGGAAATTATGCCTTGGATTAGGACAAAGGATACGAGTTTAAACCCGGTAGAACTTTTCCGTTGGGTCATGTCCAATATTTATGGAGCCAATCCACGGACCGAAGCCTTGAATTAAATAAAAGTTTTATATCCATTGCACGTGAATGCGGTCAATTAGTTTTCGTGTTGCAGGCACGACAATATTGTCTATATTATTCGCCTAATAGTTCGCCACCTCCACAGGCGTCGTCGGTGGCAGCGCAGAGGTCACTGTGGTTGCATGTTCTGCGATGCGATTTAAATAAAAATATTTTTAATAAAAATCCGACGAACCTTGTCTTCATGAAGAAAGCTTCACGCGTCCAAACTTTCATTCGATATTCTTGAAAAAGGGTCTCAAGAAATGTATCTAGTTACTTCTCGTGTTGACAAACATCACCTAGAGGTTGTTTCTGACTTCATAACATCTTTTCAAACTACGCCAGACTAAGAACAGCGTTTTCTTCGTCATTCCTTATAAAATATTTGCTGATGCCAAGACAAATTCACTGTAATGAAGTTGGGTTAACTTTTATGACCCTTATCACGTCTTGCCCTAGAACAAGTAATAGGGTCTAGGTAGTTAGGCACCTCATTATCGCTCTTTATTAGGCTCTCAGTAAAGATACATTAATTTGATTGAATTTAGAAGACCTAACTTGTTCCCAACAAAAATTTTGTGAAACACTTCTTGAAAATGTTTTATTTTAATTTTTTAAATGTTTTTTTTTATTTTTGTTATTTTTTATGTGATTTGATTTCGTAAATATTGTAAACGAAATTGGAAGCTATGGGCCCGGTCTTTGCCCAGCAGTGGAACAGAGAAGGCTGATTTAAAAAAAAAAAAATTGTTTTGATATTTTGACACAAATTAATACCTGTAAACCCGAAGGTTTAGGCAGTGGTCAATGGTGCACCTGATAATACACTCACATTTCGCCAGACATTACATAATACTAGTATATGCCCGCGGCTTCGCCCGCGTCGAGTTCGATAATTGTCCTATGGGATCATACTACCAGGATAAAAAGTATCCTATGTGTTAATCCCGGTTATAAGCTATATGTGTGCTAAATTTTATCCAAATCCGATTAGTAGGTTTTTCGTCAAAGAGTAACAAATATCCATCCATCCTAACAAACTTTCGTATTTATAGTATTAGTAGGATAGGATATTAATAGGATGTTTACGTTCCCCGCAACTCCTACTTTGAAATAGCTGACGGAAAAGCCAATAACAATAAAATAACAATTTGCCTGACCTGGTAATCGAACTTAGGACCCCATGCTGAGCAGTCATGATAGCGACCGTTCAACCAACGAAGAAGACAGAAATGTTTTAGCCGAAATATAATGATTCACATTATATTTCGGCTAAAACATTTCTGTCGAAGTTTGGAAAGGTGAGAAGTGGTTCGACTTCCTTTTAATTTTATCATCATTAAAGTGTTCTAAGAAACAAGCTTTAATTACATAAAGCTCAAAATGTAAGTATAAGCTTTATTAATTAAAACCCAATGTTTAAATCTGGAAAATAATTATCATTTATTTTGTATACAAGGAAAGGAATCTGATTTATTTAACAAATAAGGGTAACTACGCAAAGTTGGATCCAATTCCACTTACTCGTGAAGCGAAGGACAAAAACTAAATGAGATCTGTAATTACAGGAAAACAAACAGCTGGAAGCATTCCTGTATCTTCGTGGTGTTCGCCTAAAACTCTATGAGACACTGAAGCTGCGCGGGTATTTTTATAAGGAAAGTCAGCCATGCGTGCCATACTATTATGAAAATGTATTTTTTGTGGAAATGCCTAGACGTCCTGAAATATTTTATCGCAAATATAATCTGGAACGTAACTGGATGTCACATTGAGTTACATATGTACATGGGTGAATTTCAACAAATGCCATTTTTTTTATCATATCGGTGAACTTTTTCATTTAGACTTTTTTTATATATTTTTCAGGTTTTATGTAATCTTTAGGATATCAAATATCCCCAAATTAAATATCATCAACGTATCATTTAAGACTAAGGAGAAAATTCAGTTTGAATTCTGGTTTCCACCGATATGACAAACCGACACCGATTATTTTTTCTGTACACCGATATGATAAGTTTATCCACCGAAATGATGTACATATCCAGCGATATGAAAATCTGTCCACCTTTGAACATCAAAAAGGAAATAGTTAGTAGGTACCTATATATTTTTGAACTGAAAACTTCTTTAGCGGCGTTGAGCACTTTTTCTGTAATGGGTATAAAATCTTAAACTCGCGTCAGGACACGTGATCTGATCGAAAAAGCGTAAGACGGAGGGAGTTCTGAAGTGTTAAATTTTTAATGTAATATAAAATTGTCATGTTTGTGTCCGATAGCGCAATAAATGAATATTTTATTTTACCACATAAATGATAGTACTTTTATATTGATAATTAAAGCAATTCGTGCAAAATTATTCCCTAACCATTTCAAAATATCAAAAATGCACAACGTTAATATTTTTTTACAAGGGCGACTTAGAACTGAAGACCTGAACTGAGGGTCTTATGTAAGTAGGTAGATCACATCCAAAGAGAACTGAGTTCTTATAAATCCAATTAAAATATTTTTTTGAAATTATGTACCTATTTTATTATATTAACTTTATTTTTTTATTGTATTTAATATAGGTACTTAGAATAAAAAAAGAATGTTTATTTTTATTATCATTGTCTTTATTAATGCGTTCAATTGCTCCACCTCACCATCATCATCTCAGCCTATAGATGTACATTACCGAATACAGACCTGCCCTAATGATACATTTATACATCTTCTACTACCCAGTGGTATCGTGGTAATGATTTTGGCAGTCTATGTAGGTAAGTATGTATGTATGTATGAATGTTTGTATGTATGTATATAATGTATGTGTTTGTATGTTCCATTGTTTCACTTAACGAAATGACACGGGATCTACCAATATGGTAAAACGACTCACCGAGATGATAAAATGATCTACCGATATGATAAAGCAATCCACCGATGTGACAAAACTGTGCGTTGATCATGAATCAAAACACCGATATTAGAAATAAGACACCGATTGATTTTTTCTTATCATTTCGGTGTAAATTATCACATCGGTGGTAATAAAGACCACCGATTACAGCGATATGAGAACAGCGACGTGAGAAATAACACACTTTTTAGAAAATTAGTTAAAATGCATAATATCTAGGATAAATTCAATAACAGTCAATGAAGCTAATTCACTTACTACCTCTGTTAGAACCAAACAACAATAATAATACTACTCATTACACTAGAAAAATGCAACCACCGATAATATAAAATAATTGTCCGGGAGCAACTGAAATGGCGTACTTACGTTATTGGCGGGAATATGAAGCTATTTGACACACTTCCGTCCTGACTGCGCACTAGCAGACACTAACGAGGGAAATAAAATTGGGGTGGGGACACTTTCGGACTCGTCGATGTAAAGTTAGGTTTAAATTACTTCTGTCCAGCGATATGAGAACATTTTTCAGGACAAGTACGTTTGTGCCTCTCAGTAATAATAATCGTTAATAATGTAATAAAATATGCTATATAATAATAACAAAACTAATAACTAGAATAAGTTATATACTTAATTTACATATTTTTATTAGTGTATAAGCTTTTTTGTTTGTAAAAAAAGTAGAGGGACAGCACCGATTTGAAAAAAATAGAGGTTTATGTATTTATTTCTACCTATGTAATAGTCCTGGGCAAATTATATTTTTGCCACAACCCAATAACTACCTATTGAATACTAAAAAAAATAATTCAGAACAATATTCCTTTTTTCAAATACTAATTTCACCGAAGACAAAAAAATAAGTCATTTGGGAAATTCACCCACATATTTATTTAGTCACCAGAAAGCCAATTACAAATCATCACTTAGAGACATAATTAAAAAAAATATATATGGTGTGAGCACAAAATATATTCTATTCTATACTGTCACTTACGGGATATCCTTATACGGGTAATCGTGAACAATCCGTATTCCGAGATTGTTCATGATTTTGAGCTCCCAATATTTCGACGCTGTTGCAAGCGCCAATATCGCGGGTTGACTAGAGAATGCGGGTGGACGGAAAATAAATTGTAAGGAGCAGACAAATCTGTCTACCCTCTTTCTTTGTTTTTTGCTACGCGCACTACTGGAACTCGACACTAAGTCACGGCAAAACACATTCACAGTATCACCAGTTTTTGTGGATTCCTTATTACGATGCCGGCTGCTACATTTGAGCTTACTCAAAACTGGATTCCACTTACTTGACAATTTGAAGCCATCCAAACATTTGGTTTGTCTGCTCCCAACAGTTTATTTTCCATCCACCCGCATTTTCCAATCAACCCGCGATCATGGCGCTTGCAACAGCGTCGAAATATCGGGAGCACAAAATTATAAATAATCACGGAAGATATCCCGTAAGTGACAGTATCAGTTTAGTTTTAAACCGTGAAAACTTAAAACAGAATCTATATCCCTCGTTTACCCTAAGCCCTTAACAGACACTATAAGTAGTGTATGTATTAGTTATGTGTTGAACCCTGAAATCAAGATATAGGTAAGATAATGGGAATGCCATAATTTTAGCTGCATTAGAATGACGAAGCTCGGTTGAATCCTCAATTTTTCTAATAAGCGCAGTCACGAGGAATTGGCGGCAATGTTGGTTCAGCAAACAGTCTGGGTTTCCAGTGTTCAACGCGTAAGTTATTAGTAGGGTAGAGGTATGTATGAAAAGAAGGATAGAATCATGGTGTTTTTTGACTAAGAAAAACATCATTAGGTGTGGCTGCGCACTTGATGACCTTATTTTGACTACATCAGTGAACGGAGTGTTTTACTATCTGTACCCTGAGAAGAAAGTAGGGCTGCAGAAGAACCTATAAGGCAGAGAGAGAAAAATAAAGGTATAAATTGAAAGCACACAGTAATTTGAAAGACAATTTTATTCAACGTCAACACTGATTGGTTAAATGATCTTGCGAGTGCTAGGTGCTACAAAGGTTGACCGTTGGTCCTGACCAACATCATTTGACATGCAGATAGGTCTGTGCTAGTCTTGTTAACCAAGTTATCTGTTGAATATATAATAACTAGGACCTCGTCTTTCGGAGAAATATGGTTCGTTCTAATTCCGACAATTAGTTACAATATAGGCACAACTTGAATTTCATTCGGCTTCTTTTTTTTTGTTCAGAAAAACGAATAAACATTTCAGTTCTTAGCATGTTTTCCAGACTAAAGAAGCTTTTTTGTGCGAGCAGTTATGATAGCCCACCCCAAGTAACATGGGACAAGGGCAGGGAGATGAAGTTTTGATGGATCCCACTTACGAGTTGTATGGTCATGAGTTCGAACCCAGGCAGGTGCGTAACTTTGTGTAAGTTTATTATACTTCATCACCACGGTGAGAAAACATTAAAGGGAACGAAAACCAAAACAGAACATTAAAGGCTGCTTATGTTCAGATGCGTCTTTATTGTTCAGAGCACCACATTTGCTGTTACTTTTCAATATTGATATCAATCAAAATAATGCTTCATTAAAATCCAAAGTTTTGCAACTAGTAAACATAGTGCATAGCCACAAAAATTACAAGCACTGTTGAAATTTTAGCAATGGGGACAATCACAAGGGTGTTCAATGGCTGTTGGTTCACAAACAGCGCTGCAGCGCTAGATTCAGCGCGTCGGTCGTTGTTTGTTGTATGAAAACAACCGCAACGCTGCGGCCATGCGCCTCCGCGGGCATAGCCACTGTACAGGAAATTGCAGAAGAATAGGTTTACTTTTGAATATGCTGAAATAGAACTGGGCTGTGATCCAAAATAATACTATTTAAGCCCTGACAGCCAAAATGCGTCGCAGGACAACGCGTAGGTTTTGATTTGAGATATTCCACTCCAAAAGGACCTAATCTGATCAGGAACACCGCTCTCACATTGGGTTTTGAATGAAATGATAAGACTTCATCTCGATTCAGTGCCTTCCAAATAGACCACCGCAGTTCACAACCGGGAGGCAGGCGTTTTTGAGGCTTCACGAAGTCGTGAGGTGGTAGAAGAAGGGTACCTCTTTCCATAACTCGCTTTGCTCTTTAAGTGGCCTATCTTGGTTTAACCGGTGTAAAATCGTAAGCATACTTAATGTAATGGGTACAACTACTCACATTAACTTCAAGGAAAAATCCAATTCATAAAACACACGACATGTTAGTCTAAAACACACTACTTATTTGTGTATCATAAAATTCTTCCCTCCTTACACTCTAGTGCTTCCAAACTTGTAAACTCTTCAGGTTTGTTGGGAAGGTTGAGTTTATCCGAACTTTGAGCTAGATAGCAACGTGTTCGAGTTCAGTTCGTACTTGTATACTTCAAGCTATCGAACAGTTAGGTACAGCGTGAGTGCAACGTATTCAATTTGCATTCGTACAGTTTGAGAGTTTGGGATTAATTTGGATTTAAAGTTAGTGGTTCAAACGTTAAGGTTTAGTATTCTCTGAACGCAGGAAAGACAAAAGTTTCGTCTAGATTAGCAATTCTGCAACAAGTAATCAAATCAAAAGCTGGAATGGCCGTCGACGTCAAAATATTTGTATGATATTTAGTTGTGCTAGAAGTCATTACTAGATCTAAATTGTTATAGACAGATAGTTTATTGACTATATTAAAGTGCATGAACAGTAGTGGTGCATACGTGAATCACAGGGCATTTAATACCTACCAGACGGCCTTAAAGTTAAAAAGAACAAATTGTAAACACAGCCTTCTGCACTATCTCGGCAACTGGCGCAGTCCACTCGCCCGCCGTACTTGCCAACTAATTAGCTGCCTACGCATAGCATTCCTAAAAACATGAATACATGGCGGGCAGAACCGGCTTAAACGTATGTGTTTCATTCAGAAAGAGCATTCATGAAAAGGTTAGCTGTTCACGTAAATAAAAGGTATATTATTCAGTGTTATAAAGAAGGAAATAGAGATTTTTTTTTATATAAGTTGCCGAGCTTTTACCCTTCCCAACTAGCTAAATATGCTTATAATATGAGTGGGTACACGTCAAAGTTCGGGTACGTTTCGATCTCATATATATTTCAGTATACTACAAAATGTATGATATCTAAAATGGACCGAAACCTTACAAGCATCTACACTTATCGTTAAGTGGTGTTGACAAACATGTCCAGAATAGAAAAAAAAAACTATTGAATTAATAACAAAGGTCGAATTACTTCATTACGTATTGAAGAACAATAAGATGATGTTTCCTCCTTAGACAACAGAAACATAAAATTACATACAACATGTATGTAATTTTATGTTTCTGTTATCTGGTCGTGAATAAACTCGTAACTATTGTCTCAATGTCTGTTTGAACGCCCCACAAACTAGAACAAAAATAAAACGAAGTGCTACGAAACTCTCCGATGATTCACGAGCAGAATTTTTTCTTGCAAGTAGGTGATATATAACGTCCATTCCCAGCATCCCTTCTGAGCTATGACTCCAGATTAAGCGTCCCTCTGTATTATAACGATAAAGAGTCACCCTGTTTCTTCAAAGGTACGGACAAAAAAACACTTTAAACTTTTATAATTGCCAAAGTTTAGGGATGTCCACGGGGTGAAGCTAGATTTAATTTGGACTTGGCAACTTGGGGTAGAACAAGGGACGGTTTAATTGGCGTTGATGTGCCGACAGGTCGCGCCGTGTTGTGTGGAGACCTGTAGCCAAGTCTTATTTATGTATGTCGACAAGTCCGGCCCGAGGAAACTCGGCTAACTAAATGCTAAACATGTTTTTTAAAGTAGGGTCAAGTTAATTTGACAAATTGCATGTCAAATTAACATGAAGAATTATTCGTTTTCTACGATATGCGCATTTTTTACGAATAGTATTAAACACTTATGACCGTTTCACTGACGCTGATTACCACTAAATGATGATTATTGGAATTTCAACACTCGTTTTTATTTACGCGACGATTTAAGAAACGCCTAGTGTTAGTAGAAACGAGCGTAAACGTCACTATTTCTGTTTGGTATTTCCGCTTTTACTGACAAAAACTAATTCGTAGATATTACGTAGACAACCAAGAAATATTTTACAAATGCCATCCAAAGGTCAGTGGAAATAAATGCCCAATTGTACTAGATAGTGGTACAGTGATATTATTATTTTTAGCTTAAGTATATACCTACGCGATGGTATACCTAGTAATAAATAATAATGTATATGCGAAAAATACGATCGATAAGTAGAAACCCATATTTTAGAGGCTCACTGAGAATTAGCAATTGTCTAGTTTTTGCTGCTGTAATAGATTTGAATTCGTAAAATCTAAGAATAATAGGTATCTTTTTTATTTCTATTCGGTGACGTTTTCAATTTTCTTAATCGTTTATCGAATTATTTATGTTCAGACCAATTTGCTTATAGAACCCTTAACCCCGTTCGAAATCAAAATCAATTGAATACAATAGTTCTAAATCAATTGCTGCTTGTTGTATTGTGCTTGTTGTGGTATTTATGGGATTAACGCGTAATAAGCGTTTCTTTCAGTGCTTAGAAACTTAGGTCAAATATTATTTACTACTGAAACTTCACAGACATGCTGACGATATTTCTTTGGTAAGCTATTATCAAAAATCACACAAAGTAATTTATTACGGGTTCAAAAGCCGCGGAAAATTTAGTTTTTGTAGAATGTGGCATACATAGGTTACTAGAAACTGGTGCGTTTAGATGTATTTAGTTTTGTTAAGATTTCGACACGTCTGGGGAGTTTTTCTTGCTAGCTTATTTATACCATTAGTTTACTTTAGGGTTCTGCTCTGAAGAGCCATGAAATTGTTACCCTTCTACCAACCTCTTTCAAAACTCTTGATGATAGGTGTTACTAATTATAGATATCTGAAAATTAAACAAACGGAGCTGACATTTAGCGCGCCATTTCAGTATTATCAAATGATTTAATTAGTTGTTCACATGTCGATATGAATGTCAGAGAGATGCATGACTGAGCAGTTGTTTGTTAGATTTGATCGTTCAGTGCCGAAAATAATTGTGAAAAAATCATGAAGTAAGTATATTTGTGGTTGTGAAGTTTAAAAATGATATTAATTAAAATAGTGTTTATTTTGTTTTCTAATCCAACAATAGTGTTCCAGTCTAAATGAGACACGTTCTTCTCATCCATCGTCGGCTCAGGTTGAAACTCTGGTAGATTTTATAGAAAGAAACCCTGGCATGGCGAAGGGTTTCTTGAGAACTCAAAATGCCAGAGAGCGAAGTCGACGCCAGTGGGAGGAATTAGCCGTGCGCCTAAATAGTATAGGTGGCACAATTAAAAATTACAAAAAGTGGACCAAGGTTAGCATCGCTTTTGTTACTAGATGTTAGAACCACATTGCATACCTCAAAGCAGCCCACTTAACATTCCTCAAAGCAAACCACTTCAAATGTGCAGCGAATCTTGCTTGAAAGTGTGTTCCTTGGTTTCATCAAGTATTTTATCTTATTGTTAATTTTACTCAATCAATGACTATTAATAATAAGAATGTTAAACAACTTTCAGGACTATTAGGTCCCCACCTATGAAATCAGCGTTTTGTATGGAGAATTATAAAGAAGTTGCATTTTTCATACCAACATTTTCTTATTTTACTATCAACTATGAACACTATTGTTTTAAAACTTTTATACTTAATAAATAATTAATGATGACATGAATAAGGTTTAAAAACGGTTTAAGGTTTAATTTTTACTATTGGTAGTTGTCTATGAGGGTCATTATTCGATATAATATCAAGCAATTGATGAATATTTTAATTCATAGAAGTGACGAGGTTCTCTATTTGTGAGAAAAAAACGCCAATTTCATAGGTGAGAACCCAATACTATGTCGTTTTGCTCATGCTCAATGATGAACTTAGTTCATAAACATAATCTGAGTTGATTTGTACTCTCATTTTATATCCATTTAATTTAGGAAAAAACCTTCATGTAATTAGGTAAATATTATCTTTTTAGCTTCACGTCACGCAACGCCAATTGCTTCCCCTTCTCGCCGCCCCAGGACAAATATGGCTCGTGCTAGCCGAGGAGCTGGTTCCGTGTGTAAGTACAAAATAAAAATAACTATCAAAAGTTCAAAACTTCATATTTCAAACAAATGACAACGAAAAGCTGCTATTTAAGATTTTTTATTTACGCATCATTGTAATCGGTGTTCTGTTTTCAGCATCACGTCACATGTCTTCAGTTGCTGCTCTTCCACCATCTCAACGGCGAACGGAGTTCTCCACCACTACTGAGAGATTCCTGAGGGTGGAAGAACAGCAGCTGGAGATACAACGACTAAATGCACAAATCCTGCAGTCCTTTCTGGAGAGGAGTGCGGAAAGAGAAAGGGCCATGGACGAAAGGAGTGCAGAGAGAGACAGGATTTTAGCTGAAGCTGTGGCTGCAGTGGGGAAAGGACTGCAAGCATTGGCAGAGGCTAAGAATAGAGTTAGGGTTTACCCAAGTAACACAGGAAGCATTTTAAAATACGAATAGTAAACTTATGTAAAACTTAAGGTCCGTATAAACTCTTACAAAAGTTCACCGAACGTCTGGATGCTTTATATTGGTATTTCAAAACCATTATGATGCTTTACAATGTATAACGGTTGGATAATGGCCTATCAAAATGCTTTTGTAAAGCCTTTAGTTTTAGTGAAGCCAACCACAATGCAGCTGTACAGCTTTCAGCTGTTTTTAGTGTCTTAGGGTTTACAATAGCATTGTTAAGCAGTAAGATAATGCCTATTGCCGCTTAATGGCATAAACCTGTACCATTATAATGCATCGTAAATCCAGTATACAGCTTTCAGCTATTTTTAGTGCCTTAGGGTTTACAATAGCATTTTAAGCAGTAAGATAATGCCTATTGCCGCTTAATAGCATAAACTTGTACCATTATAATGCACCGTAAATCCGTTATACAGCTTTAGGTTGTTTTTAGTGCCCTTTGTTGTGTTATAGCACTTTTAAGTGCTAAGTAAAAGCCTAATACTGCTGAACAGCATAAACGTGAATCAATATAATGCTTGCATTTTTAAAGATCAACTGAGTGCTGTTGTGCGAGTAACAGCTCTTTAATCAAATACACGTGAGTTATTGTAATGCCTAAAGCTATATATACATTCACTTTACTGTATTCTTAAAACCATTTGTCGGCCATATTGGGGAAAAGCACATAAAATATAATATGTGTATACATCAACAAATAACAGCATTTTTTTATGGTGTGTTGCCTAACCGTGTGTAATGATTATGATAATTATGCTAATAACAAAATTAAGTTGTGATTATTCAAGTAATACAAATTCTGAAATGAGTTTTATTGTTTTGCTCAAGGATCCCCAAAATTACTTTAAAGCAATGGCACTATTTCAGTCTACATCAAGTCTATTGGTATATCGGTGAACCCTTAGAGAACTACTTTATAGCCAATGGCACTACGGTGGTTCATCAAAAGTCTTCTCTCTGGCCTCTAGCTTAACTATTGTTCACGTGTGACTATTTATACTGCTGACGGCATTAATTGGCCTTTATAAAGGTTCACCGGGCTATTGTAGACACACGCCATTTTGAAAATATTTTATAACCAAAAAATATTATCATTCGAACCTATTTATAATAGCAATAGACCTTTATCATAATGATTTAACTTAATTTAATACTGCCCAATCAATACTATTACGTTAATTATGCAAAATTCATTCTAGACTAGGAATAAAAAAATTGTTTTGATTATTTGATTCATATTTTTATATAACATTTTATATCAAAACTACAAAATATCGAAGGCGCGTGAAAATTTTCAATGAAACGTATATAGATATTTACAGTAAACTAGATTGCGTTTAAAATAGGCATGAAATAACAAAAGAGTCAAAAACTTAGCAAGTATTATAAATTGTATTTTAATACAAATACAAGTATGGTGTCACTCAGTTTTGACGATCTTCGTCCATATTATATTGCTGAACAAAGTAGTGAAATTACAACGTTAATTGTATTATAACATTTGTGCTATGGTATTAGAGATGATTTTGCAATGATGATTTAAGTTCTACCTGTGAACACTTAAATAGCCTCAATCATACTTTTAGAACAATCTTATGCTAGTCTAATGCTTTTGTAATGTAATTAGCATCTTCATTATCAATAATATTGCTAGTATAATGTTTCTGTAATGCGATTGGCAACTTCATTGACCGTAATAATGCTTCTATAATGCGATTCGCAACTTATTTGGTCACAATAATGCTAATATAATGCGCCTTTAATGCAATTAAACAACTATTTGTGAACTTATTTATGATCTAAAGCCGTATAATTTGTGCCCAAATTAGCATTACAGTAGCCGTATAAACGTTTGTAATGCTATCATAGAACTAACTCAAAATGCGAAAACGATACAGAAATGCTGGAAGTCGGCCGATATAGTGCTTTGATGTGTTACTTGGGTAGTAATTTAAGTTAATATAATATATTATAAATAAAACACTTTTAAACAGATACTAGACTGGTTTTATTGAGTTTATTATTTTGTCCATAAAAAAAAAACACAGGCCTACATGGGCACTTATAAAACGACAGAAAGGTGCACGGTTCGGGTTCGTCGTTTCCTATGGAGAAGAACCGGCAAGAAACTCCATGGTTACTCTTTTAAAATGATTTGATGTTACAATATTATCATATTACAGCATTAGTACTTAAGTATGGGGGGACAGCAGGCCCGACAATAAGTCGTTTCTTACTACACAAAAAACGGAAAGCATGAGGTTAACAAAAGTTAACACACCTCTAGGATCTACAAGGCCTACACTGTTCCACACATTCACAAACTATCGTTAAAAAGAATCTATACTTTTAGGAAAATGTAATGAAATAACTAGCAGGACAACAAATGTATTAAAATAAGACACAAATTAACAGTTCTATAATAATATCTTGGTACAACCAACACACCGCCATCTGATCCCAAACTAGGCAGAGCCTGTACTATGGCAACCAGACAACTGATAAACATAGTTAAGTATATATTTCTTAATACATACATATTATAGATAAATACACACCCAGATACAGAACTAATAATCGTACTCATCGCACAAAGATTTGTCCTGTGTGGGAATCGAACCCACGACCTCCGTCCTAGCAGTCAGGGTCACTAACCACTAGACCAACCATTTTAAAGTTAAAAACACAAAAGTTCATTCTCCTCATCATTAGAACCTGCACATCATAAACAAAGAGTGAGCATCAAAATGTTAGATATGATAGCAGATAACTTCCTTTTTTTGTTTGTGTTCCATTCATGTGCTAGATGAAAGAGTTTAGTCGATCAAATGCTAATGAGACATGAATTCAAATTCACCATGATCACATGAACCATAGCTACATGAACTCAAAACCTCATATAGGCCACCAATGAGCTCACGTGCCATTCACCAAACAAAACCTTATGCAATTGCGCAGTTGCAATGGGCTTACATGGTCCAAATGACAAAGCTTGTCCTCGGGCTTTACACAGTACTTTGCCATTCACGCCCCGATGTGTCTCACACGGGTACTTCCTGGGTCACGACTGTTACCAACTGGTAGGAGCAAAGCTACAGGCATAGGTTAAAGCTCACAAAGAACCCGTTATTTAGGCGATTTAATTCACGTCGCAGAAACATCAACAAAGATCGTAATCGTTCGTAACAGTTCGTAATCTTGGACCAAATACCAATAACAATAAATCGGTTCATAAGCTTAACAAAAGTTTCACATGGGTGAGTTGTGAATTTATGAAGAGCACACTTTAGACTCAAGTATGTCTTGACGCTTGTCGCATAGCGATAAGTGCCGTGCCCTTATGCGTCGTCGTATAATGCTGTAAGTGGTGCCACTCACATAACAATTCAATCCAACACAAGTCAGATAAGCATAAATGCAACGATAATATAATCAGTGAATGTTTATGCGAAGTCCTTGATTTTGTAATATGCTTTTTTAATAAGGACACGTTTAATGTAGTTTTTGAACTTTCCATCGGTCATTTCTATAACTGATTGACTTTACAATTAGTAAATACATTATCTATGCATGAAGCTGAAGTTGCAGTTATTCTGGTTGCTTCATTAAATAAATATTTTAAATTGAATGATTTGAACAATGAGATGAGCTTACATCTTTCTGGTGAATTGACCAACAGATCAATATTTAAGTCACCACAAACAAAAACTAATTTATTATGTCTGAAAAGTTTACTTGATATTTCTTACCGATAAATTAATTATGACGTGAACGCCATAGCCTATTTACTAAGTTTCGCCTACGTAATTGCCCAAGAGCTAAATCGGCGTTAGATGGCAAATCTCTAATTTGCCTCCTTTGAACTTCAGCAATTGTTTGAAGCTCTTCTAGTCTCTCTTCTTCTGAAATTGTGAATGCCGGCATTCCTACGCGGTTGCAAATGTTGTGCAAAACACAACATGCAATAACTATTTTTGCAACCATGTCTGGATGATAATTAAGCACTCTGTGTACTAACAAGCACCTAAATCGTCCTTTTAGGAGACCAATTGTTCTCTCTACTGAGTTCCGAGCAGTTAAGTGACGGTCATTGTAAAAAGCTTCTGGGGAATTATCTTCAGCACCACTAATTGGCGTCATAAGGTAGGCGCGCTGAGCATATCCTGAATCACCTGAAAAAATTAATAATTATCAAATAATTATTTAGTTTTTATAAGTACATAATTAGGCTTATATTCTGAAGTACCGTAAGGAGGGATTAACTTACCAAGCAAAACAACTTCTTCACCAGCATTTGTTAATGCCTCTAAGTGGGCTTTTATAACACCATAGTTAAAAATGAAGCTATCATGAGTAGCAAAATCAAAATCAAAGCATTTATTTCAAGTAGGCCCGTTACAGGCACTTTTGAACTGTCGAAACAAAGACAACAATGAAATTTAGCTACAGTCCCAGTCACAAGGCATAAAAACTGTGAAAGTACTGTAGTTGCCCATTCCCTAACGTAGATCTCTATGGAGAAGAACGGGCAAGAAACTCCATGGACACTCTTTTAAATCAGAATATTTTTACAAAACCTTGGTTACATCATTCATGTTTAGATGGTACATTATGTGAGAGCGATGTAGCAAGATGTGCACGTTAAAAGTGTCCATAGTAAAAACAAGGAAAAGAACAATTCAAAAAATAAAATAATTAATTCAAATAAGCCGTGGCAACCAAGAGATGACCAGTCACAACTGACAGCGCCCGTTCACGAACATGACGCATGTATCAGCACCATTCAACTCAACCATTTTGAAGGGAACTAACTGATCCGACACACGCGCCACCATCAGCGAGACATTTGAGTGAGCATGACATACACTTAACCGCCAGGGCAAATTCAAGTCATAAAAAAAAAAAATGACGTAGGTTATCAACGAAGGATAGCTTTCTATTACATAGTACTCACATAATATGGGCTATGCGGTTATATAATACCAAAAGAAATTGAATCTATACAATGCAAAGATAGTTGTACAATCTTCAGCAGCTCCAACAATACTATTTAATGCTATCCATTAATCAGTTTATGCGCCCCTGTCCATGTGGAGCAGGACCGGCATTGAGCCAAGCATTTTTATCAGAGATATAATCGTCCAACTTGTAATATGCTTGCTTACATAGTGTGCGTTTAATGCATGATTTAAATTTCGTCTCATTCAGTTCAAGAATACTTTGTGGAATTTTATTATAGCATCTTAAACAGTACCCCATGAAAGATGAGTCTACTTTAGCGAGTCTGAAGCCCGGCTGAACTAATTGGTCTCTAGTTCTCGTACTGTAATTGTGTCTGTCACCTCTTTTATTAAAAAGATGTAGATTTTTTCTAACGTACATTATGTTTTCGTAGATGTATTGACAATGTACTGTCATGATTTTGATTTCCTTAAACAGTTCCCTTAGAGAATCGCGCCTACGAAGATTATATATGGCTCTGATGGCTCTTTTTTGCAGAATAAATATAGACTCAATGTCTGCAGCCCGTCCCCATAACAGAATGCCATAAGACATTATACTATGAAAGTAACTAAAATAGACCAGTCTAGCGGTATCTACATCAGAAAATTGACGGATTTTTCTAACAGCATATGCTGCTGAACTTAGGCGCCCCGCAAGAGATTTCAAATGAGAACCCCATTGTAGCCTTGAATCAAGCGTAAGCCCCAGGAAAACGGTTTTATCTACGAATTCAAGTTTCTCTTTATTCAATACTATATCACACTCGTTACTTTTAACATTTGGTAAAGCAAATCTTATGCATTTCGTTTTTTTTTCATTTAATACTAAATTGTTTGCTGTGAACCAATTATGGACCTGAAGTAGGGCATTATTTACGTCATCTAGATTTTGGGCCCGTCTATTTATCTTAAAAATTAGAGAAGTGTCATCAGCAAATAACACCATATTTTGAGGTTGGTTTTTCAATAAATAGGGTAGATCGTTTATATATACTAGAAAGAGGAAAGGACCCAATATTGAGCCTTGCGGAACCCCCATTTTTACTTTTAAACCCTGTGAATTAACACCATTTATTTGAACATATTGTTGTCTATCACTTAAATAAGATTTTACCAAACTAAGTGCAAGTTTACCTAGTCCGTAATGCTCAAGTTTCAAAAGCAATGTGTCGTGATTTACGCAATCAAATGCTTTGGAGAGGTCACAAAATATTCCTATTGCGTCTTGGGATGCTTCCCACGCAGAAAATATGTGCTTTAATAAGGTTACACCGGCGTCAGTTGTACAACGTCCCTTAGTGAAACCAAACTGTTGGTCGTGTAAGATTCTGTTGCTCCACCATACGTTGGATCCACATTTAAAATATTCAGATCTGCATCTGTTATCTGAAAAAAAATATATAAAAAAGAAATATTAGTAGACTAATTGAATAGGTTCCTAATAGTAATAGATTACAACAATGAAATCCATTGTACCAATTGCACATTTCTTGCATGGTAACCTTTGCGGCAGTAGAAACGTTCTTCATTCTCTACTGGTTTTTTCAATGCCACCAGAGTGCCATCGACACAACCAAGAGCTGCTGGAAAGCCAAACTTCTTGTAGAACCTGCAATTAAAAGTAACCACTAACATTATTAACTATCACAAAAATGTAAAAATCAAAGAAGTCTCTTTAATATACCCACTAACCTTTCTTTTAACATTTGTCTTTCTTGTATATTTTGAGGGAACCTTATATATTTGTTTACTATTGCCGGATTATTGAGAGCTTCCACTACTTCATTTATGCAACGAGATGCTGATGGTTGCGATAAATATGTCCGTATGTTTTCTTTAATTATTTTCTGATAACTGCCATTAGCCAAGAATGACAAGGTGCATAATATCTGTGAAACAATAATTCAATAAAAAATTAAGTAATTTAGATCTAGTCAAAACAAAATAGGGACCTATATGGTTATTACATGCATAATAATAATACCAAGTACCTATATTATAACTATATTAATATAGGGACATAGGGTCCTTAGACTAACATGAAAACATAGCTAGCAGGGAAACAACCTAAATGGAATAGTCCTTATTATGAAGTGTTTTCCTGAGGTTTAAGCGATAAATTATGTTGGTGTGCTTGGTTACAAATCTATCAGCTATAAACTGTGTAAATACTTATAAAGTAACTTTATACTTAGTTTACTAAAATGAAGCACTTACTTTTACACGAGTTGAAAGTCCTTTGTCTCGACGTTTTGTGGGCTTTATCAGAGGCAGTAACTCATACTCTAGTTGGTCAATTAGTTCCTTTGACAATCTATATACGCTCACATAGTCGTCATCTCGGGTTAATAAAGATAAACTTCGAATTTGGTTCGATTGTCGACGTTTTTCTTGTTTATCCAAAGCATGAGCCTCTTCTAATAAAGATTTAAACAAAAACATTCTTGCCATCGTATTCACTTTACACAAACACCCAAAAAGAAGTTGTAAACCACAAATTTTATAGTTAAAAATATTATTATAACACTATTTTTAAAGGATTTCGTCTATTTTCACTCGTAAAATAGATGCGTTTTATTTGACACTTTGAATCGTGTTCGAGCGCGAAGTGAGCGTCGAAGTGACGGGGGAATTACCTTACAGAATGCTACTTCTTATGTCATCTCATACTTTATATGTCAAAAACTCCTTGTTAATTTAGTTCAACTCACGGACGCGCTCGCAAGGGTGGCGCTAGTGTTAATTCGAATTATCAACCGAGTTTTTAGAATGCCAATCAAGAAACTCACAGCGGATTCATATTCGAAGTTTAAAATGAGGTCTTACAGAATCGCACTGCAGAGAGCGGTATTCAATCAGAAACTATTTAGTGGTTCCCATCCCATACTTAATTAATTATGCAGTTTGTAGTAATGACGCACCATAAGGGCATTTATTGACTTCTACGTTATAACCGCAGCCTTGTCCTCGTGGATGTCGGATATTATCCCATGAGGACGTACTGCCGTGATAAAAAGTATAGGTGACTTTGCGTCGAATTTCTCAGACACCCGTTAAACCGCTTAGGCGTGAAAAGATATACAGACATTTATAGACTTATGCATTTATAATATTAGTATAGATGAATAGCAATAGAGCAATTTCTGAAATACTGACCACATTCTTTCATTACTACCAAACTACGTTGATACTTTCCGGTTCGAAAGCCATATACTCGTACGATTCCTTAGCATTGTTTCTATAGTATGGCGCCATCCTCAATTACCTACTTATAACTATAACACCAGTTTCTAGATATACCTATCACTGAATTCCCATTCAACAACATAAGTAGCCAATTTTGTTACATTAGGTATGTTTGGAAAAATTGGTTTTTACTGACAAAATCGACGCTCTGATTAAAATTGGCGAATATTTCTCGACTTTTATTAAGGTCGTAATCGGTTGTCTCGGTATGGGCTTGTAATGCGGAGAAATGAGGACAATGTCGTGTGTAAAGTTTTAAGTATGAATAGGTATGCTATAAGAAGGACTGTGTGGAGGAATGCTAAAAAGGAGGTCACTGCTGAGATGACGATAAGGGCCGGCGAATGATGAGAAAGTTTTGAAATACCTCAGGACTTCTTGCGAAATATAATTCAAATAAAACCGACTTCAAAAAGTGAAAAATAACTTAAGCTTCTGAAGTCGGTGACTTTTGTTTGTTTGATTTAGTTTTTTTGTCACCGACTTCTGAAGCTTAAGTTACTTTTCACTCTTTTGAAGTCGGTTTTATTTTTTGCAAAAAAGTTTTTTTATTTTTCCATTTTAAACAATAAACAACCAAGCGATTGCAGCAATCACGACAGATTTTCTGTCTATTATTCAATATGTTCCGTTCCATATCTCCGAAGTCCATGATCAGATCATGACAATATTTCTATGGGACCAACTTCTGAGTATACTCTTTCGAATAAATAAAGAATTTTGAAAATCGTTCTACAATTCACTGATACATCAGTGAACATAAAAAAAATCGAACATAGAACCTCCTCCTTTTTTTAAGTCGGTTAAAAAGTCTATGAAAGACAAGGTAGTAGGGAGTTTCCTCTGTATAAACCGCACTCTACTTCCTCGGCATTTACTGAAACTAAACTAAACATTCCCTAAGACTTTCATTAAAGAATCAAGCCAACACCTACTTATAAAAGGCAACTATCCTTAACGTTTAGAGCTTGGCACTGCAGTAGCGTCCTCTGTCTGCGAATGGCAACAAACTGCGTACATCTATCCATCTGTCTGTCAGGGGTAGCAATTACGGCAATTTCCCTTTGACCCGCTCTTTGACCGTTCATTGCAGCGGGTCATTTTGAGACCGTGTTTAGAAGTCGACATTTGGCGGGTGATATCATGAAATTTTACGAAATGTAGACAACTCTCTCTTTGTGAAATACGGACAATGGTACGTTTTCTGAGGGACAAAAGCTCGTTGGCAGTTATAATTATAGCTGTTCCCCCAATTGTATCTTAATTTAGACTTAATTAGCGCGTGGTATACGATTTTTAAATGTTTAATATCAATTTCGTCTCTAAGGGTTCTCAATGCATAACACGCGGTTGATAGAGATGCATCAATGGCGGCTAGTTCCTTTTTCCAATTTAATGAGTCATCTATGTGTACTCCCAAGATTTTAGCTTCTCTCACGAGTTCAATACTGTCGTCATTTAGTATAATTTCCATGGTGTCTTTATTTCGAGCAGTTGTTTTGAGTAAAATGTTGCATTAAATGTATGATAGCGATCGGAACCATACAAAATGCAATACATTATATATCGAATCCTGCAATTCAGGATTGGTCGTAATAAATAATATTATTTACAAGCTACAAACAATAGCTACAATAACAATATCATATATCTGGGCAAGGCTTCACAGCTCAAAGCTATGACCGCTCCGTTTTCCGAATACGTTATTTTCTTTGTTTCGAATATAACGTACGTTATATTATTTTTGTTTGAAATACGTTTTATCATACGTCTATAAGAGAATTCGAGGCGGATGCGTCAGTTTCGTATCGTGACGTAGTGAGAACGAATTTACGAAATGGCTTTGTAGTTTAACAGCGGCTGGCGTTTGTATCTGCAATGTTACATTAGCATAACGGAGATGTTGTGTTTTGAGATTGAGGGTAGTTGAAAATTGTGTACTATTTGTATCTTTAGAAGCGTATGAAATGATTCGTTTGTTTGCAATAGCATATTGTATAGATAATTCAGTCTTATACCTTGGTGTTGACTTTAGAAGTCTCAATGAATGTCTCTCAATGAAAAGTTCTGCATTGGACGTTATTTTTTGCAAAAAGCTTTTCTGCATTCATAAACCGCTACATACATCGTATATTCTATCAGGCTTTATTTTTAATCTCTGATGAAAAAAAGAGGACGTTATTAATAAATATAACTACCGTCTGTTTACATTTGATCGTTTTGAAGTTTTAAACTGACTCCAATTTTTTTTTGTTTCTTGTGCACCTGTATTTGTGTGCACAACAAATAACAAAAAATTGCGGTTTTTATTACACGTACCCTTTTGATAAATTCGTTGTTTTGGATACCCATGGGGTTACAAATGGCCTTGTCGTATGGTTTCCGGTTACAAATGGACCCCCCCATGGTACCCTCGGGTGTCATCTCCGGGGTCTAAGGCACCGTGGCATGGCGAGGGGTGATGGGACCAATATCTGTATAGCTTCTCATATTTTCGTTAGGCTATTTGACAAAAATAACACGGAAATAGGAAGGTTCAATCATTATGTGTGTCATCGGGCAAGTTTCAAATTCGGCCAAGTCATTTATCCCTTATTTGCAATGTCTAGAGAATAGATATCTATCAATGTAATATCATAAATGTGAAAGGAATTTTGTCTGTTACCTTTTTACGAAAAAACAACTAAACTTCTGATGTTTGATAGTCAGGTAGACCATGATCTGGGGACAAAGTATTCTTTCTATTCAAATGAATGTACATACTATTTCTTTTGAGATAATTTTCGATATACACGCTGTTGAAACCGCGGGCAAAAGTTAGTCCCTTCATCCAAGGTGTAACCAAGCATTCTGTACATCTAATCAGGTAACTCTACGCAAAAATTATTGCTGGGAAACTACTTTTTTGTAGTGAAAAATCATGTTTTACGGTAGGACTCTAAGTAACGCACTCGGAACATTGTGTTGATGGATACATTGAATAGTACAGGGGTCATAGAGGTATTTAAAGTAAAGTTATAACATTTAAGCTTGTGAAAAAATTGGAACTTTGACCGTAATATCTCTGTATCTGGGAATCTTCTAGTTACATGTATGGTCTAGGCACAAAAAAATGATCGCAATGATGGAGGGGACAAGTGGGTTTCGGCTTCGTTAAGGATTTTTACACCCATTATAAATAGGCCAATCGAAGTGAGGAAGCGTTTGTAACACGCACATCTTACGCAGAATAGATGTGATGTATGACATGTAGACATGTCGTGCTCCTTCTAAAACATAGCACATGTCAAAGCCAGGCTTGTCGTAACGAGTATAAATCAATAGGCAAGGGTTACACCGTCACGTCGCGCGCTATCACGCGCTCGTAATATATTGGACAATATGTGCGTGATAAACTATCAATCATTATTCTGCCTTGTTGCTATTGTGATTAATACTGTGAGAGGATTGTTTAGTTGTGGTGTTCACTGCCTTAGGCATTGATTTGTGCGTGCGAAATATTTATCGAGCAATATTTTAAGCAGCGGTGGCCCAGTGGTGGTGGCCCCGACTTACACACAGTAAGTCGTGGGTTCTTTGTATAATTTATTTCATCACCACTGCTCTCAAAACGGTGAAGGAAAACATCGTGAGGAAACCGGCATGTCCTAGAACTAAAAATTCGAAGACATGTGACATCTACCAATCCGCACTGGGCCCGCGTGGTGGATTATAGCCCAATCCCTCTCTAGAGAGGAGGCCGTGTATCCCAGCAGTGGGAATTTTATAATATTTTAAGATTCTATTCTTCTGATTATGCTAATATTTTAAGGCTCCTGATTCGAGAGGTAGCCGGTTGTCACGGTAGAGGTATGTGATGGAGAGGAGTGAGAACTTTCCCCATGTGAGGAAAGTTTTGAGTTTGAATGGGGATGGCTATGAGAGTGAGAGAACAGCAATGAAAAATTGGATGGAGTGTGGGAAAGATGATGAAGCTAGAAAGCGGCTGTCTAAACTGAGATGTAGACTAATGGAGATGCACGAAACAAGAAGACATGCTCCGCCAGCTACAACTATACAGGGTGGCAGGAACCCCCACGCACAAACGGTTACCACGTATTCAGTACATCATTGTGAACCCCCCCCCCCCCATTTTGAACGGTAATTTAAAAAAAACTGCTGTTACCTACAAAAGTGCAATACCTACATTGCACTTTTGTAGGTAACAGCAGTTTTTTTTTAAATTACCAATGAAAAATTTATAGGCCTTAGGGCTTAACGAGTTCACCAGTGAGCTCCAAAAACGTACCGTTGCTGTTATTTAGGTATGTCAAAACCAGATTATAAATGAAGGCATGATATCGATTTCATACGTGTTACTATATACACGTGCATACACATAGCAAAAGTTAATTTGTTATAATAGTTTTGTAATTGACCCCATAGAGCGTCTTGTTATGACATGAAAGTGTGTCGTAAGCGATATGGTGAAAAAAAACTTCATATATTTTATTTCATTGACATGAAAATTATAACGACAAACGTTGAGCCAAGTATATAATTCTTTGAAGAAGATAAAATATTTTTCAAAGTTAATCCTAAGCTGAAAAGGAATCAAATAATCCTACTTTACCTCACACTATAAAATCTTTCCTTGAACAAAGATCCTGCTTAAATTCCCATACATTTCGGACAGTACCGTAAAAAATAAAAGATCTCCCGGACTATAATAGTTCGGGAGTCGTCCGTGCCAATAAAACGAGGTCAGTGGCTGAGAGGCTCACGAATCCAATAATAAATTCTTATTTTACACCTTTTGTGTGGAGCAAGGTGCGTGAAAAGGGACTGGGCGTCGAATACCTGACACAGAAACGATTTGTCTCATTGAAGATGGATTATTTCTTAGTCTTCTTTTTGTTGGTGAGCGATAGAACTGGCGTAAGACCTGACACACCTGAAGGTATTTACTCGTAAGATAAAACGTTCAATCTCAAGTGGCACTCCCATCTCAACGACAAAACTTGGTTTTTACAGATGGAGACAGCTTAACATTAGAACGTTCCTAAAAATACTGGAATTGCTCCTCTGATCTGAGGAAAGCGCCAATCGCTGCTAACACAAAAATACCAATACAGCTAATAACTTTACGTGTCACCAAATCAAACCAAATGCAACCTATTATCAGTACCAATGTTACAAGAGGTGACTGCACTTACATATGCAAAAAAAACTTGGTTACAAACGATTTTAGTGTGAAGAAGTGTAGCTAAGTAGACATTCATACGTCATCTAGGATCAAGAAAGGTTCGGTAGAACTCCTGAACATTCCCGAGGACTGACAGCGACAAATACAAACTACGGACCTTTCACGCGATGGTTACTTAGCCAAGCTCTTACAAAATACGTTTACTTTGCAATGCAAAATAAATGGCACATACGTCATCTCCGTTTACTCTCTTAACTTGATCCTCATTCAAAGGGTTTAGGGAAGGGAAATAAAGTGCTGTACCGCGGGATGGCGGGACGGGCGGGACGCGCGGGTCAGCGGATATTGAAATAAGGTAACCTATTTGTGGCGCATTTCTCTCGTTTTTATTATATATTTATGCCCTGTGTGATGTGTCAGGCGGCTCCTTGGCGTGGAACGTTTGTTTTTAAGGGTGTCATGTCGATAAGTGAGGGTTACAAAGTGGCTATGTTGTTTATAAAGGTGTCTCTTCCAAAACAACCGGCAGATTTGTGTTGCTGGGGAGCTTGTTGTGCCACTTCTTCTCCCCAGCTCAAACACCAGGAAGCGGTGAAGAATGGGTGTTTTAGGGAACTTTCTCATGTAATTTTAATGATCAAAAAGCGCTGTTCGCAAACTAATTTGAATAAATGACTTTAGATTTGATAAAAGTAGGATTAATTTAATCATCAGAGGATAAAAATGGACCCAAATCTCGCTACTGAGAAGTTCCTAATTAAAAAGTTCAACAACACTTTAACGAGGTCGAGGATTGAACCATGACCAATAGTCAAATGAGTCAACCAGCACGTGGTTACTTATGTTACTCGGTATGCCAACTGCAGTTGGTAAGGACAAACAGAAAGGCAGCATATCTCTGAATTTATTTGCTGTCATGTAAACGAATATGAGATAAAACATGTTAGTTAGTTAACCTTTGCGTAAATGTCATTATTTTAATTCAGAATGATAATTTTCAATGTATTGCCGCCACTCGACAAGCCCTACATAATTATCAGCATGTAATTAAGCGAATGAATTTAATGACATAACATGGAATCACGGAATATCGTTAGTTTTCACCGGCTGACTGGAAGTGGGTCACAGAATCACAGCGAACTTGGGACCTGGAGTGACGACATGGGAAATTTATGGAAACATTTTTTTAAATAATTCTTCGTGATCCTGTTGTAGTTTTAAACAATCACAATATTTTTAAGCACTTATCCATGTGCTAAGTTTACCAAGTTATATCTGAGTATGGCAAAACAACAAGATGAAACTTAAGATTATAGTCTAAAATCGCTGATACGCCACTGCAGTCGTGCTCTCCGAGGAATGATGCTACCTTAAATAAATCATCTCGCATCCACAAACTGGCTGTTTATTGTTGAGCCCTTATCTTTCTTATTGTGTCGCTTCATGAAGACAGAAATGACCTCATTGTCATTAAGGATGTCCTTAATAAATGCCAAGTGTGTCGAGGTCGTAGTGGCAACCACTGTGTAGTTTGACCATACCGCAGACGAACCAAAGGATCCAACGTAAGAACTGTAGCCCACATTTTGTAGTGCCTGTGCCTGCCTACCACCATTGAAAAACTCAGCATATAATGTACGTATGTTTGTAGACCCGCACACCTGGTACTACGAAAACGCCTTTCAAAATAAGGAACCTGTCTAACTCCAGCGCCAAACGTGTTAACACTGTATCGTACACCTTTTGTCTCCCATTCTAAACGTAGCTTAATACCTGGGTATAAGTAGGTCAGACTGAGCTGGTTAGCTGGTGACCGCGTACCATTAATATAACCGTGAGCCGCGAGCTGCTTCTGCGGCTCAAACTCGTGTCTGTTATGTTGGATTAAATTATGTGCACTTTGTTCAAGTAGTGTGACCTCGCCGCGAGGGGTTTGCAACTTTGATTTTATTTTAGGAGTAGTTTATTATTTTATAAATGCAATCTGCAGAAGGTGCACAGTTACGCACTGTCCACAATCTCAAGCGAAGCGAATTGCGTCAAGCGATACGGGCGTATGTCACATAAAATCTGTTTTTTCCTCTCAAAATACTGAAAAAATCTATAAGCTCCTCGTGTCTTAGATTAGCAGCTAATCATTAATAGTCACACCGGTACTTACGCAAAAAAACGCTAAACCCGCACAAGTCCGTAAACCTATCAGGATATTACTAATTCAGGGCACGAACAATATAATCGTTCCCACGTAAAAGAACTTAAACATTAGCCTTCTTCTTTTCCTCGGCTGTAAGTATCTTGCAAAAGTTTGTATGAATTGTAAACAAGAATATAATCAAGATTGGACACTTGGAGTGTTCTCAGAGATTGCAGTACGTGGCTATATGCGGCGGAGAATGAATATTTTACAGCAATAAGCAATGAGGAGCAAGGTCTGGGTAATATTATGGGAATTATTAAATGCCGTAACAATTTTTGGGATTATTATGTGTTTGTGATAATCGTTTTCTCTGGGAAATTAAATAAGTAACACTGAGGGCAAGAGGTACTTGCCCCTGGGACACCGACTGCAGAAGAAATCACACGATGCAAAATTACCGAAACTTATACGAGGGCGGCACTGAAAATTTCGGGAATCAAGGAAGTGACACAACATTACTATTTAAAAATGTATATTGCTTTTCGAAGTATTCTCCGCGAAATTTGACACATTTTTCCATACGATGGAACCAATCATTGATGCAACCATTCCATTCGGAAGTTGGGGTCTCCAAAATGGCCGTTTTGTAGGCGTCCATAGCTTCTTCAGGTGATGAATATCTCTGACCACGCAATTTATTCTTTATTTTAGTGAAAGTGTAGAAATCATTAGGGCTTAGGTCGGGGCTGTACGGCGAATGATCTAATAATTCTATGTTTTCTTGCTCTAAAAACTCTTTTGTTCTGTGCGCGGTATGAGAACTCGCATTGTCGTGATGGAGGATGATGCGGCGGTTGCAGTTCTTTTTACGGATTTCAGAAACGACCTGTGGCAAACAAATGCTAGCATACCGTTCTGCATTAACCGTTCTTTGTCCCTCAAGTGGAATAGTCGCAACATGGCCGGTTTTGGAGACAAACGTGGCCACCATTTTTTTTGCAACACTCCGTGAACGAACAATTTTTGTTGGCTTTAACTCATTTTCGAACACCCAAACTCGTGACTGGTTTTTTGTTTCGGGTTCGTTCGCGTATATCCAGGATTCGTCACCTGAAACGATGTTGTATACAGCATTTGAGGATCCTGCGTGGAATCTTTCGAGAGTTCTGACGCACCAAGTAACGCGAGCCGCTTTTTGCTTTTCACAGAGTGAATGCGGTATCCATCGGGAAAACAACTTTTTTATACCTAATTGTTCATGCAAGATTATTTGTATTTGACCAATGATATTATAAGTAGATTTGACTCATGCCAATGTCTAAAGTTGCCTGAATTTCGCGGTATGTCACATGTCGATCTTCCTCAATCAGCTTACGCACAGCATCAACGTTTTCTTGGGTGACTGCAGTTTTTGGACGACCTTGACGGGGATCATCACTGAGCTTGACACGTCCACGTTGAAATTCAGCAAACCAGCGATAAATTGTGGTTTTGGATGGGGCTTCATCACCAAATGCAGAAATCATCCGGTCAACACACTGTGTTTGTGTTAAACCACTTCGAAAGTCATAATAAATCATCGCTCTTGAATTTTCTCGAGTCAATTCCATTTTTTCAACGACTAAACAAGTTTGACAAAACCTTGTGACAAGACCGAGAATCTTTTTTTAAATAAATAAATGGTATTCGAATTTTAAAACCAAAGAGTTTTCAATTAAAAAGATTTTAATATGACAGGAATAGTGGAAATATTCCATTCCCGATACTTTTAGTGCAGACTGCGTAATAGTTTCTCAATATTTTAATAACTAAATTATTTGCAATGTTTAGTTTTAGATTGACTGATTAGTTTTTGTCACATTTTAGGGCATTAATTTTAGTATGTAAGCAGTAGAGTAGTAGGTATGTGTTAAAAGCCAAACACAGATATAATATTGTGTAACAAACTCAATGTAAAATGTTTGTATAGGTAAGCCTAAAAAACCTAGCCCAGTGCGAGTCGGACTCGCGAATGAAGGGGATCGCCAGTGGGGGAACCCCTTGTAATTTTTAATTTATTTTTATTTTTTGGTGTTATATTGGCAAGAGAAATACACCTTCTGTGAAAAATTTAACTGTCTACCTATTACAGATCATGAGATACAGCCCGCAGACAGACAGACGGACGGACGGACTCTTACAAACTACGGTCTTCCCAGAGCCCGACCTCTGCCAGAGCTACGGACATCGCTTACCCACGGACTACTTGAGTTTCCTCAAGAGACACCGATTTCTACCGGGCTACGACTACCTAATAACTACTGGTACGGTCGAACACACTACGGCCGATGGAATACCTTACTCGACTTTCTACCACAAATTAAGCTTGCTCATCATCATCAAAATCCTTATCAACATCGACTGGTACGTGACTCGCTGGCATCTTCCTTAGCCTACAGTGTGCATACAAGTACAAACAATTAGGTCAATTAAATAAATGTATCATTCATTCATTCAAAAAACACAATATTGCATTCATTCTGCCAAAGACTGCACTCCCATAAAATATGATGTGTAGATTGGTCATATTCGCAGTCAGATGTAGAACATAGACAAATAGGCGAGGCAACAAGCTTGAAGGAAAATAATTTGCTTTTAAAGTTACCATGACCCGTGAGAAATTGGGCAACACAGTGATCCACCTCCAGCCATGTCCTGGCCAGCCGTTCACGAACGGATGGAAAAAACTGGTGGAGGTGTCTTTGATGGAATAATTCCACCTACATTGCCATTCAGATAAAAGTAGTCCTCCCAGACGTCAGTCTGTGGTTTTAATAATCTAGAAATTTTAACACAATCACGTTGGGTTAGAAAGTATGCGTCCGCGGTCTCTCTCGCGAAATAGTACATTGCAGTACGTCGCTGCACTTCAAAATCGACTGGAAGTACACCTGCAAGTACCGGTAAGGCTTCAGTACTAACCGTCCTATACGCTTTGCATAAGAATAAAAATTAAAATTATTTGTTAATAATCAAGTACAATAACATAGCAATTTGAACGGTGAAATCAAAGCCAAACGTTGGCTTCGAAGCAATTTACGTCGTACCGCCCCTAAGGTGGCCCTATCGGCCACGTTAGAAGTGACAGACCCCACGTAGATTTGGATATTCTCGTTTAGGCATAAAAGTTCTTTTTAGCTTTTTCACCGACAATTTTTATATGATCTATGAATGAAAAATTCCTCTCAAAGACCAGACCAAGGTAGCAAACGGACTGCTTTCTTTTCACAGGAACGTTATTAAATTTAATACTAGACCAGGATTTAAGATTACCTTTTAAAATTATTTTTGCGGTGCAATGGTCAGACGGTTATTCACGAGTCGGCCCGAGTACTCGACTGAATGTCAATTGAATGTTTTTCAACACTGTACCTGCCCGACACGCCGCACTTGAAGCACACCAGTGAGCCACCGTTAGAATGCTGTCGCCACCCAGCGCCTGTAGCAGCCGGCACAGGCAACAGCTTCCCGACGCCGGTCTCCCTCGGACGACAATCCGCTTGGCTGCGTCTCTGCCCGTTGCACACGTGACACTGATTGGGGGTAGCGATGAAAAATTCCTACGACTCTCGCTCCCGGCCGGCGCCAGCGTGCACATCTGTAGGGGCTCTCCTTTGGCCTGTCACCACTCATGTATGACGGTAGTCGTTGAAGTTTCGACTCACACGATTCTAGCCTTGAACAATTTCCTAAACCGGTCCCACATCACACCTGGTTAGGCCACAGCCATGTAGATGCAAAGCCCTTCAACGCCTTGCTTAATGTGTCAGCGATGACGCAACACAATTGAGCAACGGACACGGTTTCAACGCTTATCCACTTGCGACTGTTATAATACCAGCACTTAGCACAATAGCACACACCTAGGAACAACTCACGAGCCGGAAATCCATCACGAAACACGATAATCGTAATTATAATCAACAGCGAAATAGATCACAGGCGAACCGATCGCGTGAGCAACACACTAGCTTGCTGTTCACTGGCTTTTGAGTTTTTTTTTTGTCTAATTGCACTCTGCTATTTCGAAAAGTAACCGTCACTGACTGTTATTGTCACTGTCCCCGCGTATGATTTCATAAGCAGGATTTGATCCCAATTCTGATGTCTGATTGTCAGGATTTATTCCGTTAGGCTCGTACATCCTGTGGGCAGCAGATGGGTTTCGTGCAATAAAAATACACTGGACACTGTCTATTAAACTAAAAAAATACTTGAAATTACCACTTAACACAATAACACAGGCACAATGAATCGGGGTTCAGTTCCAGGACGTCTCAACTCCACTACGATCTGACTTTCAACTGTCCTCGTCGCCTCTGAGCTGTAAACATCAGGGCTCTGTAGAAATACGCAGTGGTGAGAGTAGACTTGGTCACGTGATGTCACCACTGGCGTACTTGCGATTCATTTTAAGTCCGTACCAATGACCGGATCCGACACATATATAAACATGAATTACGAATAGGTTACCTTAGTGCGACAACTGTGAGTCTAGACCGATTTTACGTGACAACCTAATACCACGTGTTTGTAATAAAATTATTTATTATATAACAAAATAGAAAAGTGTACATGACACACATAATATCAGCTAACCTATTTTACCTGACAACCCTATAGTAGGGACAATAACACAACAGTTTTTTGTTCCTTATGCTTTGTACTTTCAATCAATTTGATTTATTGGTTTGAAAAAACAATGTTTTTCACTTATTTAATTTTAAAAATAAGTAGAAACAATGCCAGTGACGCGAGCAGTAAACTGGCATCAAAGACGACAGGTTTGCACAGCACCTCATTAAATCACACTGACGCATATGTTCCAAAGATCAATGAAAGCTGCGATTGTACGAGGGCTGAGTCGATTTCATTGTGTGAATTTGTAAGTAAATATGAGAGTCATACGATAGGTGAGTAATGAGAGCTGATTGTTAGCAGAAAAAGAGATTTAAAAGACTTCTAGAGCCGACATTTGAAATATTGTCATACAAAAATGTTGATCCCGAACATTTTTTATTTTGACACACGAATGTTACCTGCACTAGACAGACCACTACTACTATTGGATAAGGATTTTCTTCGTGTTGTTGCGTCTATCGTTCTTAAATATTTGAATGTCTTTGTTCAACTTTGTTGGTAGGTAATATTAGTTCATTTACACAATAACGATTTTCCTTTCAAATGGTTACAAAGCCCAAATACATTTATTTAAATAAAATTGACAACTTATTCCGGTAATAACTGGACAGTTTTGTAATATGAACATTTTCCTAGTCCTAGTCAGAATAATGTTCGAAATTTAAAAATAGCTTTCGAGATCTTCTAGTGGGTTCAAACTTGGCCTAAAGATGAACAAAGTTTTTAAAAAAAACGGAGTTTTCTTTATAATTGTTGATTTTATATTATGATGTAAATGAAAACTGGTATTTCAATACGCAGGTTTTGTTTTAGAATTATGTGAGGTGTCCGATGGGATGACGTACGAGAAGTACGGAAGTAGAAGACATGCACCGACCCCAAATAAATTGGGATAAATTGGGATAAGGGAAGCAGAGTCATAGTAATGATGATGAATCTAACAGACAATCTCTTAATGAATGTTTGTCTCTTGTTTTTTCTCTTTACTTTCGTTCACTCACACATCCCCCCACTATTCAACAACCATAGCCGTTTCCTTAAAGTTCATAATAATACTACTTTGAGTGGGAGTAGTAAAAACTTTTATATTATCATGAAAGCATATCTCTGTGCAACCCACTCATTCGTACTGCATGTTAAAAATGTACCGCATTGCTTATAAAAGAAACATTCGTTAGTATTAAATGCAGTATATTTATAGAATAAAACATACATTTTCGTGTTTAAACAAAAAATATCTTTATGTTTTTCTCTTTAATATTTTCCTAAACCAACATGTATGAGCATGTAAATACACGGTTAAGAATATAAATAAAAGCATTTATGAGAAGTAAAATTGCATGCGAGACTTTCAACTGGGTGCACTACAATTTGTCATCATATTTAACTTTGGTTTGATTAAATTGTGTTGTTAACTTCAACATTCACAGGCGCATGCTGCTATTTAAAACATACTTAACCATAACAGGCATTTAGTAAAATTACCGTTGTACAAATTACATAGTTTGATTATTGCAACATTGTCAATTTCAATGTTTTCATTACATAACATTTGGTAAATAATCATTAAATTATTTGAAGGAAGCGGCCTCAAATAATTTGGGGTTAGTTCAGTTAGTTTATTATTATTATGCTTGTTTATAAGGCCATCAGAATATTAATTAGCATAAACTGGACCTATTAGTCTAAAGTGTATTATTTATTTAACTTCTCTCTCATAACATAAAACATGTTAAAAAATCCCTGTCGGATCCGTGAGGGTACTCGTATGATTAGGTATCGAGATTAGATTCTATTTCTGTAATCCTTTTTGGAGAACAAGTAAACCCCGAAAATACCCCGATGAAAATTAAATAAAATGTAATAAAATTAGGAAACTCCGACGAGAGAAAATGAGGAGACTCAGACGTCCGTGTGTTGCCTATATGGCAACACACGGACGTCTTAAAAAAACAATTGACGTTTTTTTTTTAACGACAGGGTTTTCTAACATTTTTTTATAATATAAGAGAACAAGACGAAACGGTACTTCTGCCAAATCACTACATAGTATAAAATAAAGTCGCTTTCTCTGTCCCTATATCCCTATGTATGCTTAAATCTTTAAAACTGCGCAACGGATTTTGATGCGGTTTCTTTTAATAGATAGAGTGATTCAAGAGGAAGGTTTATATGTATAATACATATACCCGTGCGAAGCCGGGGCGGGTCGCTAGTATTAATTAAAATCTTTTAAAACCAATTAAATAACGTTCCACATCCATCCGTTCCGTTTTTCCATTAAAAGAACACAGTAATCGCCAACAAAAGCCCACATAGGATACAATTTAACGACTTTCAGAATCCCACACACTCTCTGCAACACACGTATTATCAATACGTTCCAAGAAACTCAATATCATCATTTGTCTCGGAACAGTTCCACATACTCCTGCAGCAATATATACAAATACTTCCAGCTGTACAGCCACAGTACAGCGAACTACTGTATTGCCACTAAACAGTCATATTAAAGTTCTTAGCGTCGCCGTGCAATGTTATAAGGTACTTCATAGAAATGGCCGATTTCGAATGGAGTTTAGAATTGATGCAGTTTCAATACGTTGTGTTGTGCATGTTTTTAACGCTGTTTCGTGTTGGTATTTAGTCTATTAATAAAAATAGTTTTGTTCAAAAATATATAAACTCACACCTTTTTCTCATGGGGGTAGGCAGAAACCACATAACGCCACCTGCTACGGATCCTTACATACTCATTTGCCTCGTCCACAACTCCACGTTCATATATCTGGTCATACACGCCCGCTGGTCACGAGTAATACGCACCTGATCTTTCTGAAGGACCTCACCAATACCAGAAGGACATAAACTGATGATAGGTAGTTTTGTTGACATTACCTTTTTAAACGTGTCAATTTATGAAAAATAATGAATGGTCCATGATGTCATTGAATACACTTGCTCACTGCAAGTTGGTGGATTCAAAATCAAAATAAAGAAAAACGTCGAAAACGTCAAACGAAACGAACGAAAGAACGAACGATGTCGTAAACGTCGAGAAAAGGTGCACGGTTCGGTTCGGGCTGTGCAGTTTTTCTCGACGTTTTATAAGTGCCGTTAAGTTGGTCGTTTCCCATGGAGACGAACCGGCACGAAACTCTATGGTTAAGATCATTGAGTCCAGTTTTCTCCTCAGTGATTTCCAGCGCCTTACCACAAAAAAAAGCCACATACCTACCTAAAACACGTTTTGCAATATACTCATGCTATACGTCTGCAAATCCGTCCGTCCGTCCGTCTGCTCCCAAATGCCTCCCACATAAAGGTATTGTTTCAATCACCAATATCGAGTTAATCAAGTCCAGTCCTTATAATACGCCCGACGTGACACCGAGTTCGTTACCCACAGACAAATATATTAGTACTTGATTAGAGTAGGTTCATAATAACCCAAAGGTTCTAGTAACGAAATAATGTGAGGTTTATTGAATTAAAATGAGATACTTTTGTCTTGTTAGTACAACGTAGGGGCGGGTCTATACTAGTTAGTTTAGTAGTAATTGGTGAATAGGCGGGTTGTTATTGTTAGTCGTTTGTTAGCACTTTCTCTATGTGAGTGGAATTTAAGTTGAGTAATGGATTTTAGTAAAAATGAGTTCTTGTTACCATCTACACGTTTTACTTTGGTTTTGTGACTGATCGACTATTATAAGAAACCTCAAAATATTACTTTGTTTTTCGTCTGTCTAGCGTCTATCGCATGTAGAAATTGCTAACTTATTCGGGTTCAGCTGGAGCCTCAAATATGAAATTTCGATTGGGTTCTGAAATCATGAAGAAAAATTATTACATTTTTGTAATAGCAATAAAATCCAAATTAAATTCTTGCTGCAAAAAATAATGATATCGGTAGATACGTCTTATCGAAAAAGCTTTACCCCAAATTGAAAGACAATCGTTAACACAAATCATCATCATCTGCCTAGGCTTTTCCCAACTATGTTGGGGTCGCCTTCCAGTCTAACCGGATACAGCTGAATCCTAGTGTTTTACATGGAGCGATTGCCTATCTGACCTCCACAACCCAACTAGTACTGGGTAATATGATACCCTTTGGTAAGACTGGATGTCAGACTTTTGGGCCACAACGGCCAATCGTTAACAAAACTAACGCTCGTTTTGCAGTTAAAGTATCAAAAATAACTGCAGTTTTAGTTACCTCCAACATTTCGCTCCAAACACCTTGAATCCCACCAAGTTAAGAGCCGCTTAACGGTTACTGCCGCGCCCCGCGTCCATAACCCATCGGCAGTAAGTGCCTCTAACTTGAGGACATCGGCCCATCGAACTTGAACACTTCAACATATACCTGCCACCTCTTCATAAGGCCATGTAACTTTATGGCCCATATAGGTTTATTGTTGTTCGAAACATATTTACCGAAGCTACATAATAGGAGAAGACGCAGAAGATTTACAAATCCATTGTGCATACAGGCTCGTTGCTGAACTATTCACGAACGTAATTGTGGCAGTTCATCTGCTACTATCTTAGCTGGGACGAAGAAGTGTAGTACTAACTCCCCAGCTACACCAGAAATCACACGTTTAAAGCTAAGGCTGTATGCCTTAGCTTTAACCTTTCGTATGCCGGAACGTAGATCTACACGAGACACAATCACTTTTTAATTGTGTCTATATACTCGGCATACGAGTGGTTAATACTGACCGAGAAACTACCCGATTTTCCTCCGTGCTACGGAAAGCACGTTAAGCCGTTGGTCCCGGCTGTCATTTGTAGATCTTTGACAGTCGTTACAGAAAGTCAGTGACCCGAAAGTCTGACAACCAGCCTTACCAAGGTAAGGCTGGTTGTCAAACTTTAAGGTATCGTATTACCCAGTACTAACTGGGTTGTGGAGGTCAGATAGGCAGTCGCTCCATGTAAAATACTGGTATTCAACTGCATCCGGTTAGACTGGAAGTCGACCCCAACATAGTTGGGAAAAGGCAAGGCAGGATGATGGTTACTAAATACGATCTCTGAAATACATGAGAATATCAACGTTTGACTATCGGACGAAATCATAGTGACCGTTTCTTGAACACGGAAAGCTTTTCGTAATCAAAAAATAAAAACCAAGTGCTACCTGAATACCTGCACGACGTCATACATAATGATGTACTAGTTTTTTGGCCTTGCAGTGGCTGTTCATCATCATCATTTCAGCCATTATTCACTAAAGCCCCCCTTTTTTCTGCCATACTTCTCGGTTCTGTTGGTCCCTCATCCATCTGTTTCCCGCGATTTGCCGACCGCGATATCGTCAAGAAAACTATAGGACTACAGCCACTGCAAAATGGTGGCCAGGGTTGAGCCAAAGTAACCCGTTTGGTCCAACCTTGGCAACCATTCAGTGGCAGTTACTTAACTTCTGATAACTCTGGTCCTATTGTTTTCTTCAGCTATGGTCCTTCTGCTCTTATTGTCTTTTGACACAAGTTACATAAACTGTTATGTATGTAAATATGATCCAAGTTTCGACTACGTGGATTAGGGCGAGTGTACTCCGGATCAAGCGCGAGATAACGGGAGATTGAGACGTTTTGAATATCAATGATTATGATATTACAGGAGATTAGGTACTATTGTGAGTAAGCATTAGTCCGATCCGAGATATGAAAGTCGTTAGTCGTAGTTACTGAATCCAAGTAAGGTCAAGAATATAAATTGATGCACGCCTAGAATAACATCAACGTATTTGAATCACATGCATCAGCTAAGTAGCTGGTAGTCTGTCTTACCAGATACTGATGAGCCCCGACAATCAAATAATATTAGAGCCGCGATACAAAAATGAATACCAAAAAATAATAACTGTTTTAATTTTTTTTTATTTAATTCACAAAACTGATGTACTATCACAAATGCAATAAAAAAGTTTCACAACAATATTTCTGATTCACATCTACTAGATGTGAATCTAACATTCATATTATATGTAAAACACTAAACTAAACACTATTAAAAACAAAAAAAAAAGACAATTAGACAAAACTTACAAATTTAGAACTTTTCCACAAACAATGAAAAAGTTTTGGGATAGAAAAATTAAACATAAGAAATATAAAAACCATCGTAGGTCTCGACACGCACTTCTGATTTTTCGTATTTATATGCGCAAGTATAATAAATCACTTGCTTCAGTAAAGGAAAACATCGTGAGGAAACCAAACCAGTACGCCTGAGATAAATTTCTCGATGGCATGTAAAGTTAAGACAGAGGCCCATGGGCGACATAAAACTCTGACACCAGCTTAGACGCGAACCACACGAAAAAGTGAATTGTCATCAGTCGTTGATAGCTGGACATAGACCCCCCCTCCCCCAACCGTCGCCGCATCGACCGGTCATGTGCTGCTCGTATCTAGTGGATTCCTACAGGTTTAGGTCATCGGTGCAATCATCATTACCTGCCCTTATCCCAATTTTATTTGAGGTCGGCGCAGCATGTCTTCTTCTTCCATACTTCTCTATTACTCGCCATCTCAACAGTCAGCTCATTTCTAGCCATATCATCCTTCACACAGTAATCTAGTCATCGGTACAATGTGTGTCGTAAATCTATTGATTTAAAACTCAAGTCTTTTGGTAATGCTCTAATATATGAATTCTTCATAGGGCACTACCATTTATCGATGACCCATAACTTTCCTCAAAACAATATTCACAATAACCAGTTTCTATCTCATGATTGTGACTCAGCTGCAGATCAACAGTACCGCTTTAGGCAGACACATCTACTGGCATAATGACGGCAAATTCCACCAGCCTAACAACTTTTTACATGTTGTTTGAGTGAATTCGCGACATTATAAATAGTAATAGCCTTGTATTACTATTTATATTATGCTACAAACAAAATAATACTTATTTATTCTTATGTTATTTCCTTTTTTTATGTAAGTAAATTATGTTAGTAGGTACTATATTTATATAAGTAATTATTTTATGCTATGTTTTGTGTGTTAATGGTGTAATAATTTAATTATGTTGTTAGGTTCAATTTTTCTAATTTGGTATTTTATTGTAAGTACTTATATACATTAGTTAAAGTTCTTAACTGTCGCATTAGGGTAAACCCTGTTATGATAGGATAAGCTGTTATAAATAAATAAACTATTAAAAGAATGTATACAGACATTCCCAATGTAATCATTACGTAATACTGACAATATTATAATACGAATCTTAATATCACTTCAAAATAATGAGGTCAAATCAAAAAAAAATATTCCAGCCAAAGAAATCTACCATCTCGTTATATTCAAATGAATCCGACAAAAGATATTACTGTAGAAAAATATTTATATTTCAGTGTAATGTAAAATATCGTATTTTTAATCATGTATCAACAGCGGGGATCTGATCCTTCCAGGTCGGGATTGGTGACGCGCTCGTACGGAAGACAAACAAGGCTGGAATGAGTGTTTAACCAAACCCTCACACGGCTCGGTGAGCGCGGGCCTCTGATTAGAGGCTTCTGGACCATCCTTTTATTTGGCGACCCTACACACTGTAGGCGTCGACACTTTGATTACAGAGCTAGGAAACGTTCGTGATCGCGGCGACTGAAAGAAAAGAGTTCAACAATTTTTTTCAGTTGATTTCCCCGAAGTCGCTGTCTTTTAAGCGTAGCTCATGTCTGCCATATTTCGTGCTGTAATTATCTAGATCAAATATTATATCTAGGCACCAGTAGAAGTTCAGCCGGTACCTACAAGTAAACCTTAATTAAAGGATCCGTAATCGCCCCTTTATGTTCCTAACCCTTTAATGTTGGCCTATCTTAGCCAAACAGTCAGTTAAGGCTAATTGCAAGGCTAGGTTACAATGCAGGGTTGATTAATGTGAGTAACTTTAGTAATTGCGCTGAACAGAATGTCACACTTCCTCACGCAAGGTTTTCTTCTTTGAGTAGCAAAATCACAACAGTCAAATGTACTACTTCGGCATAGTTTAAGATAACCTAAAAACTTGGGTCTCGGTTTTATTGCAATAGAATTGATCGCTTGGTATTGCTGTTTTCTCCTGGAAATAAATAAAACGGCAGTGATAAGTTGATAACCGTAGCCACGACAATTTTCCCTGGAAAAGGAGAGAGAGACTTTATACCTACAATACAAATCTCAAAGAGCAGCATGAGGCACTTTAGTTGACAAGTGACATAAACAATTTAAAGTACTTTCGCCCAAAAAACTTTTAAGTGGTTTTCTGTCACACAAACAACATCAAACGACACAAATATTAACAGTACCAGAGATGAAATAGACTAGGCTCAAGTCTAGACAGATCCGTGTATAGGACAGCTATTAAACGTGCCCCCAGGAGGGATGGCGAAAGTTTGAAAAAGTATCGATATTTATTGTTTCGATATACTTTTTGAAATATTCCAAATAAAAATATTGATGTCATGTATCAGATTTTTTTTACTGGCGTATGACACTAGACACACCGACTTGTTACAAAGTAGTAATAATTAGTAGATTACGATTTTTTTTCGTCGTCATGTCCCGTCTATCGCTCGTAAATATTTGAATGTCTTTGCATGGAATCGATGCAACACGTTTTATTCCCGTTGTCCACTATTAACCGTCTGACAACCAGTCTTACCAAGGGGTATCGTATTACCTAACACTAACTGGGTTGTGGAGGTCCGACAGGCAGTCGCTCCATGTAAAATACTGGTATTCAGCTGTATCCGGTAAGACTGGAAGCCAACCCCAAAATAGTTGGGAAAAGGCTAGGCAGATGATGATGTCCTCTATTAACCGTCATGCTATTATTAACTCCTTTTTCTTTCATATCACTCCTCACCCATCTAATCGTCTTGTTTTGGTCTTCCATTCCCTCTCCATACATCAACATTGATATTCATCATTTTTTTAGTCACATTCGTACCAAAGCGTAGAGTAGAGATACGTTTTATCGACAATGCTAGTCCACAGCGCCCCCTGCCGGCGGCCGGACTAATTATAAGGGCAGTAATTGACTGCCTAGAGACAGTGGGCCGCTCTTATCGCAACACTTCAGACGGATTTCAGGTTTACATAGCTCTCTAGATGTCTGAGTGATGTTTCTGAATTAGACAGTTTTTCTTCAGTAGCTGTTTCTAGGGCGATACCTAAGTAATATTTATTAGGTACGAGAACGTTCTGTAATCCATACCAAAATGTTATATTGGTGTGTGATATTTTTAGGTACATATATAGAGCGTCATTGATCAAATGATAGTAGACTCCAATAAAAATCTTAAATGTGCTATCTCTTTGAGAGGCGCTTCTGGATTAATTTTTTTTCTGTAATATTTCGATGCCTACATACATCGTCTTATTAACATTGAGTACAATCTTGTCTAAAAATAATATTAATACTTTACACGTGATGGTAACAATTTTTGTTACGTAAATTCATCAAATGCAAAACGCATGATGTAGTGCTGGTTCCAATCATGAAGTGGGACAAAATGTATATCCAGATCATTTTTAAGTCTCCTTGTGGTGACTATGTAATATAACACGCTGGCCGGTTAGTTAAAAGCGTGCATGCTGCTATGCATGAAGTCCGGGGTTTCGATCACCAGGTCGGGCCAATTTGTTAATGAATTCTTCCAATATGATGTTTGATGTTGGGTCTCGCCCTTTACATGGGATTTAAACATAACTTGCGAAATGTGAGAGTACTTTAGGTAGACCACTGCCTAGCACCGGTAATGACAGGTGCGTGATGTTATGTTGCTTGCTCCTATTACATAAACGTAACATAAAAAAAAATTACAAAAATAATCTCGCACTGAAAGCAACGACGATTAATCATCTTCCGATCTCGTTCGCTCTCGTTCTCTGTAGTTAACAATTCCCAATATATTTATATATTAATATTCTCTCATGTTAATATTTAAATCTGAAATAAGGATGTACCTACTACCTATACGACGTATAAATCGCGAGAATACGGCAAGCTCTCGCGTGGCAGCGTAATGAATGCAAACAACATTAATCAGTGTCACCACTCTAGTTTTTCGCGGCTCTAGTTACTTTTATTTTACACTAAAATCTTTTGCTCTTAAATCTCCGGCAAGCACTTAACATAATGTTTTGGAATTTACATTATTATAGAAATAACATGTTACTTTAGGAGTAAAAGTTAATGTGTTTCAATCAAATTGTAGTTCAGCCAGCCAGATTCAGTCTTCCTATTACGAATGTGGTAAAAAAAGTTCAAAACAGTCACAGTGTTATGTCAGTGAAATTAATTTAATTGTATTGCAAATCCACTAGTCAGCCTAAATTGCCCGAGACGTTTTTATAACACTGCTTTGCGTAGTGTATCAATTCGTTAAACAATTATTTTCCCCGACTACAAAAACCAGACGATTTGTTAACAAAGAACATTACTCATTCCGAGCTTTGCAAGCTGGACTAAATTGTTTCTCGCTCCGTCACAAATATCTGAGCTGAGCTGCGCTCGACTCAAACGGACTGCGATGTCAGCACTTTTATTTTGTACAAAGCGAAGTAGATACTTACTCATATGTATAGACGTTGCCAATGTTTGTATGTATGTAATGCTAACAACCCTTTACTATTTGTGTAACGAATATGTCTGGCTCTGTTTACTATTTTAATTGGATTTGTTTTATGCACTTTGTACTTTTTGTAACTTTGTGTTGGGAAGAGGTTAAGATGAGAAAATGATAATTGATTTGGAATATGCAGGTATTTTTCCGTACCAGGAGTATTAGTAAACACACATTGGAAGGCATCAAAAAGTTAGTCCTAAATTAAATAGTATAACTCGTGGAAGAAGGAATGTTGAACGTCGTGTACAAAAATGAATTAGTAATTGACTAATTGATGAATTTACGTATCCCAATATCGAATGTGCAATAAAATACGAGATCGTAAATACATGAAAAACAAGAAGTTTTTTCACGGCACAGCCGCAGGTATCCCACAAAAAGATAACAGAAAACATTAATCCTACCCTCATCTTCCAAATTGCAGACACACCATTTTAATCCGACCATCAAGGATACACCAATAAAACACGTCGACGTTGACTAACCTCCATTACAAGGACACCGCGTTGAGTTTCGTATGATTTATTAAAATTAACTCGTTACACGGCGCGGACGACGCCGGAATAAAAAAATATATAAATGGCTACTGATTAATCAACACCCTTTTGGTTTCATCCGAATTTGCCATAACCGCCGGCAGCCGCTGTAAATGTTCCCAGAGTACTGTTAATACGAACGTACAGTTTAATTTTAAAGTTATTTATTCATCTGGGGAACGGGCGGTGAATATTAATGTGCTGAGTTAACTGCTAGTTAGAGTTTAAAGGGTAATCAATTTTTAGATGCTTTTAGTCTGAATTTGTTGCGGTGTATCAAATTTTTCCTTTTGTGGTAATACATTTTCTGTATATTAAATTAATAAGACTAATTTTAGAAGAGTAAATAGTAAGGTTAATTAAATCTTCATCATAGTATTACTAGCATTAATGTGTGTGATTATTCTTTTGTCGCTTTTGGAATTTTACTTAATGTCGTGACTTTATACAATTATGCCCATTCATGTTTAATCGGTTTGGTTATTACAACTTAATACGAATGCCAAAATATATATACATCGGTAACATAACATAACATCACGCCTGTAATCCCCGAAGGGCTAGGCAGAAGTGTACCTAATAATTCACCCATATTTCGTCAGTTATATTTAAGTCCCGTGTAATAGGGGGCGAGCCTATTGCCATTAATCGGGCACAACTCCAGAGTCCGTGGCTGCTACTGAGAAACTCCTGATGGAAAAACCCAATAACACTGCCCGACTTGGGAATCGGACCCAGGATCTCATGCTCAGCAGTCGCGCTGGCGATCACTACACCATCGAGGCAGCCACATTGGTATTAAATGCAATTAATCTAACTAGAAAATCATAAAGACTTCGATTATTCGTCCATTCCATTTCAAAAATATTTGCTGAAAATCTTTCAGTATCGTCTATAAAATTATCTAAAATCCCTTTCTGGCAGCCGTTGATTGGCTTAGACAGGATCCCTATAACTTAATCAGTGTGACTAATTAGTCTCGACAAAAAGCGGCGGGGACCGGTTGCCTGGCAACGGTTGCTAGCAACGAGCAACGGCGAGCAATTCATAATTTGTGTAAAAACCGCGCGTTCATTAGTGAACGAGCCATGGCTTGATAAAGTTATGTGTATGTAAGTACGAGTGTGAGTGTGGAGTGCCCGCTATCTGCATGTTTGGATGCGAAATTCTCGATGGTTTTTAGGTTGTTATGTCTGAATTATTTTAATGAGTTCTATAAAACAATTTCTACACTAATCAAACACTGCGTTCTATCGTTCATTCTACTCGTACATAACGAAGCACTAAAGCTTTTAATTTATATTTATAGAAAATTTAATGAAACCGCATTTTCTATTCATATAATTTCACCTATCCGCCCAATCGAATGCATTTTCACGGAAACCGTTAGCCATATTGCTGTACAAATCAAGCCAAATTGCCTTCCCATTTATAACTACAAAATTCCTGCAATAAGCCGAATACCAACAATTGGTTTCGGCCTAATTCGGTGAACAATTGACGCGTATTCGGCTCGGGGCGACAAAAAGCCGACGCTATCTCCGGTGGCCGAGTGTTTTTGCTGAGCAGCTACTTACGGCTTTTGTGAGCCAGCCCATCGGATGGAAACCCGCGATAAATGCCGCCTAAGAAAAATAACCGCCAGTTTTTGTGGCACGACGAATGGATCTGGGAAATGGCGTCGCCGAATCGGAGATAGGATCTTTTTTGTTGAAACGCACCTGGGATATCTGGGTTTTTCGTCTAAACAGGGATGGAACGCGGCGCTGATTGATGGTGTGAGGTTTGTTGTGAAATATTATGCGTCCTTATTTACGTGTTAGGGAGAGAGAAACGAATTGTGTGGCATTGTCCGACTGATTGAGTAGTAGTGCTCTGAACGGTTTTACGGTCGTCTGGTTTCGGTTTCAGATTAGGCCTAAACTGTTGGCCCTGTCTTTCGATGAAACAGATTGAAATAGGAGACTACTAGCTCTTGATATTATTTCTTTCTATAATTTTGTATTATAATTTGTACGTTGTTATTTTTGCCTGCCGTATGAAAAACAAAACACCAGTATCGATGCTCAAGAAAATACGAGCTCAAAACAAAAGCTGCCCCAACAAATACTTAACTAAAACGAAACTCATTTACCGTTAATCACAAAATGCAATTGAAAAATATAATATTTAGGTCCACACAGACGGGATTCTGCTGTGCTGCGTTAAAAGTTGAGAGTTCAACGACCCGCGAGCCGCGACCGAGCAAATATTAACTTTTGTCTAACACGGGTTCAGTATAAAATAAAATAGTAAAATTTTACAAGTTTGCTTAGAATTTAAGCTTTTAAAGTGTTAGGGGGTTGCTTACAATGCAGACTGAATGTGTGTAGAGTTATGGAGTGATGCCGCGACGGCATTATCGTTTTCTTTTATGAAGATTTATACTGTATTTTCTATTCAAGTTAGAGTTAAGTACTAGGTATTTTCAATTTTCTTTTTATTGTTTTTAAATAAAAGAATCTCAACTGAACGTTACATTTACCATACCATACTTTTCTCTATATATTTTTTTTGAATTTTCAATCTATTTCAGCCTCGACTATGATTAATATTCAGACTAACCCACATAGCCACGACATAATAAGTTAATAACATCTCAAAATGGCACTCTTTCATAACTGCAGGACGGCTTGCTGTCTGGAGCGCCTTTAAGTACACTTTTTAACAGCACTTTAAGAATATAATTGCATAACAATTAAAATAAATCGTACCAGGTTTCTATGAAATTCTCTTTTAAACTAAAGCCAAGTTTGAACAAAATAGATATGTGCTTTTGTCTAAATGACAATACGGTATAGTGGTTTCAGTTCTAATGTAATGTCAATAGATTAGAGTAAAACGCAAGTTTTAGTATGAGCAAATACTGAAACATAGGTATTTTACATCATGATTTTTATTTATTAAATACGTTAGGCACACAAATGTTCAAAAACGGACTTAAAGCCATAGGCGATTATTATAACGAACTAAATAAACAAAAAATAAATTCCTACAAATTATGATACCCAGTGGTCTCCCATTTGGTCTCCAAGGCAATTCAGGCATATCCACGCCACAACCACAGAGTAACAAGATTATTCATATTCATGCAGGAATCAGCGAGAAACCCCGTAATCCTCTTTGTGAACCGTCCCACCAGTCAAGCGAGGGTTTCCTATAACCGATATCTAAAGGCGAATGTACACGATCAAGAGTAACTAAGAGAGATACAGAAGCTCAGCTGCCTACAACGAGCTAAAATGCACGCACACATAGACGCGCTTCACGTACAGCGAGAAAAAGCGCAAACGCGACCGGCATTTATTTCAGATCCTACGCACACATAGACAACTTTCACGTGTACCGAGTGCAAGCGCACTCGCGACCAACATTTGTTAGAGATCTCCACGCACACATAGACAAACTTTACGCACAGCGAGTGCAAGAGCACTCGCGAGCAGCGTTTGTTTCAGATCACCGTAAGTATATGTGTGCGTGCTCTCAGTATTTTGGCCGTTGTATGCAGCCAACCTTCTGCATTATTCTGTCATGGATTAAGGCACATACTTGGTAAGCAAGAACGCGGCAAGTATCAGAAATGTCCGGAATGCATGCAGTCTAGAGACTATCTTCTACGAGTATGCAATTTTGTGTTGGACAGGCTACATAAGATTATGTTCTTGTCGCCATTTTACTAGACATTTTTGATATTATCGTATCATATTCTGCTTCTACCATCATACTGTTGGGCGGAGAATATCCTCTTTTGCGTCCATTCACCCCGGATCTAAGCTAAAATGTTAGTAGCGTGCAGGTGTTCGATGCGACTTTGTTTGATGTAGCCAATCTATCTTGCTGCACGATTTCAAAATTTCCTTCTACTTGCCTGTAACAGTCATATATTATTTTCAGACTGTGTCGTCACAATGCAGACAAAGGTCCAAAGGTTTCTTTTATGATACATTTACATTATTTTAATCACCCAAGCATTTTTACAATATCTATAAGACAAGTCAGTTTTATAGTAAAAAAAAAACAAAATCGTAGCTATTTGTAATTCGGATTCAAGTCAGAAACGTGCAGATTTCACATCGCGCCACATTTAAAGGATCTCTAAAAACAAACGGCTACTACCAACTAGCTATTTTAAAAACCGTTGGAACCATTCCTGGTGAGTTACACCCCTCCCCTTACCCCGTACAACCCTGGGTGGATGGCCTCCATCCCCACTCAAAGGATAATCGGCTATGAAAACAAATTCAAGCACTTTAAAATTATAATTTAGTTTTTCGCCGTTTTTAATACTGAAAGCATTTCGGTGATGTTGAGTTTTATTACAATAGCTAGCTTGTAATGATGCGAACTAAATTGAATTGTTATTTGGTTGTAAATTTAAAGTAACTATTAACTATACGATTCTACTACGAAAACAGACACACTAATACCTTGTGTCGCCAGCTTCAGTGTTTTTTTTTGTATAGATGGTATGGAAATTGGTTAGAATAGAAACACGAAATATTTTAGCTTTGACTCGGCTTTAAGGTCAACAATTGGTAAAACGGCAAACCTTTTTACTTTGCAGACGTCACAAAAGAAAACAGGTTTTTTTTTATTGTTCGTTGTAAGATAGTATATAATTGAAAATGATCTTACAAAATCAAAATCAAAATACACTTCTCATCAAAAAAATCGAAACACTTTCGTTTTTATTGTTTTTGTCCTAATTTTTTACAAAAGAGAATTAATTCCATGAAAAAAAAAAACATTATTGTGTAGCTGGCAGTTTGGTCATTACAGTAAGAAGAAAAAAAACAAAATTCGAAATTAGAATTTCATTTGTATAACCTATAAATGAAATTAATCACTGTTTTGAGACAAATGTGTATTTAGGGTTGGAGTACGTTTCTCGTTTAAAAACTAAAAATTAGCGCTTGTCTTTAAACTTTTTAAAAACGGGAAAACGGGACCCTATTACTAAGACTTCGCTGTCTGTCTGTCTGTCTATCTGTCTGTCTGTCTGTCTGTCTGTCTGTCTGTCTCCAGGCTGTATCTCATAAACCGTGATAGCTAGAAAGCTGAAATTTTCACAAATGATGTATTACTATTGCCGCTATAACAACAAATACTAAAAATTCAAAAAAAAAATATTAAGGGGGGCTCCCATACAACAGATATGATTTTTTTTGCCGTTTTTATAGATAATGGTACGGAACCCTTCATGCGCGAGTCCGACTCGCACTTGGCCGGTTTTTTACACTCGGTTACATAAGTTCACTCACACTTTTCAGGATATATTATGAAGAAACGAAAGGATGCCGCCTGCTATGGAACATACTTCTTTGGATTCGTCAACGTTCATACATCTGGTTATATACGCACGCCAGTTGCGAACTGACCTGGCTGAAGAACATCATCAATATGGTCAGGGCATAATTGTATGTCTTTCTAAAGTGTCCACCTACGTACATTCCTTCTTCAATACAAGTAAATTACATAGAAGTGAAGTAATTACACTACGACCATAACTCACTTGAAACTTTCTTACGTAAGTGCATTCCCACTGAGTCTTGGCGCGTCGACCAAGCGTTGTGAAGCGTTGCGGACCATTGCGGAGCGGTGCGGAGCGATTAGCGCTGGGTAGCACGAACAGCCATTAGAAACCTAGTAATTTGTGTAAAACTACAAAGTAACGTTTTAATGTTTGAACGGAGTTTATCTTATCTTTGCTAGCTGAAGACCTTTTCGTGTTTTCAATAGCTTTCCTTCAGTCTGAAACACCATTCATCCATCCAGAAAAAGTGTTGTGAAGTTGTCGGTGCTGCTGTTTCCATTGATCTTCAGTCAATGTTCTTTTTGCTGCTTGGTTTTTCATTTTTCAGTTGCATAGTTAAATATTTTCAGGATATAGTTTTTTTTCTTTTAAAATAAAACTGCTTTTTAACTTGATTTTATCAAATACATTTTACAACGACACAAATTACCATCTTCCTCAATGTAGACAGTCCTTGTCCGATTCAACGGTAAAAGTCTAAAACAAACATAATATTTTTAAATCTGTTAAAGCCTTCTTATACTTACAAATATACAGTGATCTCCTGGTTCGGTCTGGCATTCAATGGCATTAGTATTTGGCAGTTAACCACTCTTTTATTGAACTTTTTTGCTAAACAATATCTTTTAATGCAACTTCAATGAAGTTATGTAGTTTCAATACCGATATTTTGTACGCCATTGTTTAAAATCCTAATTGAAAAGCCTTTGCTTCCTTGCCAAAAAGTTAAACATAATGTTTAATGCAAAACCCTTGTGTTTGATGAAGATCAGTTTTGCCCGTTTTCACAAACACTAAGCCACACCTAAATCAATGCATAAACGAAAGAATATTATCAACACTCGGCTCAGCATTGAAGTTGAATATTAGAAAGAGATAAGATATTAAACGATTCATAAATCCAACGTGCAAGAGTATTTAGTTAAGTGTCCTCTAGTGCTAGTGAACACGGTCAATCCATTCAGACAGTCCATTAGCAGCGCCCTATTATCTCCAGCCTGACGTCCTTAGGTGCTGAACATCTCATACTGTCAGGTACACTACTGGCCTAAGCTGTTTACCCATCCATTATATAAGATACCAAAACCACATTAATAGAATAAATAGTACACTACTCTTCATCTATAAGCTCTTGGCCGCGACAAGCACTTCAAGCGACATTGCGACGGCGGCGGAGAGAACGTATAGAAGCAGTTGTAAAGGTCACGCCACAATTCTTCACGACGCGACTTGCGGACCGAAGGTACTCACGCGATGAAAACAACATAAGTCACAAGTCGCACGGGGCGTTACAGCCGAACGCTATTAACTGATCACCCGTAGTTCTAGTTGTCGCAACCGCGTTTGCGATTGCTGAGCATGAGCTCCTGGGTTCGATTCAGGGTCGGGCAAAGTGCTATTGACTTTATCCATCAGGAATATCTCTGTAACAGTTACAGAGTTTGGATTTGTACCCAGTTGATGGCAATAGGCTCGCCCTCTATTACATGAGACTTAAAACATAACTGGCGAAATGTGGTTGTACTATTAGGTACACCTCTGCCAACCCTTCGGTGATTACAGGCGTGATGTTATGTACGTGTATTAGTCAATAACCGCACAATATATCGTCCTATAATAGTGATGTAACAAGTAACAACGTATTCCGATAGTAGGTTACCGACGACTTAAGATAATGCTAAGCAAAGCGACATTCATATTACGGAGATAGCATCGACGGTGACGCGGCCCGGATTCGGGGGAAATGAATTACTAACCGAAAGGTGATACTTGATCATTTACCTTGCTGTAACATTTGGTTTCTGAATATTCGGAAGCTTTTTTGTATGGGTTGACTCTCACCACGCGATGTTTTAAACGTAAATGCCTGACTAGTGACTACTAATCTTGCTTGAAAGTATAAAAATCTGCACCCCTAATTATTGGTTGCTACAGTTTCTGATATTAAAGATATTTGAAGAAAACATAGTTTCAAAAGCTTAATGACAGTTAAGCAGACAGACAAACCAAGAGGTAGTCTGATTCCTATCACATATCAAATTTAATGCTGTCGTTACTGGTACTGTATATTATTATCGTACCTAATCACTTAAACAGAAGAACTAATAGATCTACAACATGTCGATCAACTAAAATCATCCGCAACCCAAATCCGTCCCTGTAAACATTCAGCGGTGGTGTGTCTCGCAAGTAACTTAATCCGCAGAGATATGGCGGAAGTACGGACGCTGCGTCCCTGCCTCACTGCCTTACCAACGGATTTGCTATCTTCAGCGGAATACAGAGAGTTCCCCAATTACTCCGAGAACTGCAGCCAGTCGGCTTACAACCCTCACTGAAAGACGAATGCCTTTTCAAAGCAGTGTAAGCTATTGCCTCAAATTGCTACTGCTTTACAGTTTACAAGCGGCATTAGTGATCGTTAAATGTCCAGAATGTAATTAATTTTCTCTGAATTAAAGGAAAATGTACTTTATACACTACTACACTACTTTAATAATTGTTTTATACTGCACGTATATGTCCCAACAAGTATTCTATTGTACAATATTAAAGGTTCTAACATTCGCTCTTTTTATGCTGACTGTAGCTAGTTTTCCCTTGATGGAAATCCCCTAAAATACTGGATTATACCTGTGTGTACGATGGTAGGGTGGGACAAAGATTTATAGTGCGGATGCAAAAACTGTGATATGAAGCTGTTTCGGGGACGCGAGGAACACTAGTCGCGTTATTTATGTTAGTTTTGATACTGTTGTGCGGTCGGTATAGGATAAAATAGAGAGAGAGTTATTGTCACAAAGTTTTTGTAGCAGGTGATTTTGGAATTGCTAGATACAAGTTTGGTTGTGAGGTGATTTCAATTAACGACCACATCATTCAAATTGAGGGGAGCTTCATGTTTCTGATTGAACGACTCCTATACTGACAATTCAAAAGTGCCTGACAATGGTCTTATAGCAATAAATGGGTTGAGTTTGAGCTAAATGACAAGATTAAGCATGCTCAGGAGCTAATGCCCACTGGTGAAGTATTCACCTCACATGCACAAAGATATGGGTTCAGTTCCAAGCAAGTAACTAAGTAGCTTTCTCAATGCATGTTCCATATACATTTTAACTTTATAAATCTCTTACATTGGTCTTTAAATTACAGACAGTTACAAACCATGTTTTATAAAACATCAAATTCTCTCACTTCCTTCCTTGTATATATTAGAAACATTATTATTTGTTTAAAAAAATCCCCAACTGTTTCCGAAGTCTTCAGATGGTTCCGAAAGCAGTCAACGTGACAAACGGAGACTTCGTTCACATAGGGCTAAAACAGCTCTCATGGGTAAGAGTGTAGGTATTCTGCATGGCCCCAAAATTATACAACAAGGTACCAATGACAAAACAAAGAAAAGAAGAAGGCAATGAAAGATTTGAATATTAATAGTTTTAGTAAAAGCATGAAGAAACTTTTAATAAATAAATGCTACTATAATGTTGCCGACTATTTAAATGATATACTTTAGACATTTTTTTTTATTAATGATGACGTAACTTTTTTTTTATTTATAAATTTATTACTTTTTATTTTATTATTTATATTTTTTTACTTTGACATTTATTATTATTTGTTTTTTTCATTATATTTTTTTTTATTCCTTTATTTTTTGACATGATTGTATCATTTTGACATTTATTATTCAAATTAATTATATGGGACTGAGATGATATATTTAAAAATCACGATTTTAGTATTTCAAAACGTTTGCACGCCATATTATGTGGCAAACATATCTGAACGATTTTTTTCTTTTATAATTATGTTATCCTACATGCACATTGTATATGACACATGTCTGAGCAAATAAATATATCTTATCTTGTCTTATCTTACGGCCTTATTGGTCGAGTCGCAAGCGCGACTGCTGAGCACGAGACCCAGGGTTCGATTTCCCGGTCGGGCAAAGTATTATTGTTTTTCCATCAGGAATTTCTCAGTAGCACCCACGGAGTCTGGATTATGGCAATAGGCTCGCCCCTATTTCAAGGGACTTAAACATGACTGGTGAAATGTGGGTATACTATTAGGTACACCTCTGCCTAACCCTTCGGGGATTACAGGCGTGATTTATGATATATCACTGACATGGATGCAGGAAAGCATTGTGATGAGATTCCAATCACCAAACTCAGCCAAAACAAAAGGAGGAAAACTCAGCCCCTCCGGCTCCAAGATTCTTCATTACGCCACCAAACAAAAACGACAACACTTCGCCTGCACAGACAAGCCATCATATAAAAACATAACAAAACACCAGCAGTTCTGTGATCGTTATAAGGATCATATAGCGCCGAATTACACCGCATGTGTTGGTAATAGTGCCTGTAATGGTAGCGGGCTCTGCCTTCTGTGGGGCATGGCCACTGGTTGACCGCGTTTATTCTTTTTATATTCTTGATCCTTTTCTATGTGCATATTGATAATGTTGAGCAAATATATAATATCAAAGTCGAGTATTATAAGAAAACGAATCGGCAACGCATTGGGACATCAATAATATTGATTAGTCTTCGATCTCTCAAAAATAAAATAAATGATTGGATGAAGTCTACTTGGCTAGTCATCTAAATGGCTAAGTTAATGACTTCAGACCAGTTTCGCCTAAGTAGTAGGTAGTAAGTAGCCCACTCAGAAAGACGCAAGGTTCCATTATGTTGGTCTCTATCACATTAAAATCTTTAGAGGTACTCAGTAACCGATGCAGTAACTAATTCACTAATTCAAGGTAGTATGATCATATAATTTACAAATATTCCTTCTCTTCCTTAAAAGATATAATACTAAGTGCAGCCAACACGCCATTTACTATGTATTGGCGATACAGGACCATTAAAGCAAGTTTACGTCTTATAATAACATCAGTTGGGTCTGCAACAGCATATTCCAATGCTGCCAAGCTGGTTTCTCGAGACTACAATGTTGAATATTTGAACGTGAAAGACGCTGTAATAGTTTAAAATGGCGCATAACGGGCAGCTCCTGAGTCTCGGTGGCGTTTCACTGAGTATTCTAGCCTCAGCAGCATTATATTACTGAGTATGGTCATAAGCATAAATTCTTAGATACTATCATTCACTTGTAAGAGGCACTTTATTCTCTACATGAAATTCAATTATGTCCAGTTTTTATGGCTTTTGAGAAATATTACTTTAAACGTTTGGACTTATTTGATAATTTAATAATAATAATAATAATAATAATAATAATCATTTAATTCAGAGTAATTAGTCCATTACATCCATATTTGTTAGTAGAAATTGCGAACTTACAAACTAGTGTTAGTAATAATAAATTAATTAATTGACATCACATCGACAAAGTGGCAGGTCCGGGTGGACTTCCCGCTGGTGGCGGCAACTCACTATACGCCTGCATGCAACCGTATCCAGCGCGCCAGCATCGGAGAGTCCCACCGGTCCGCCAGCGCGCGCAGGATGGTGTTGGGACTGTCGCGCGTGCGGCGCATGATAGATGCGCACCGTTTGCGCATGATAGCTGCAAAGCCGTCTGTGGCAGCCGTCGCGAACATCGCGGAGGCGCTGCAGTGGCGCGGCAGCCCCATCAGCACCCGGAACGCGTTATTGTATTGAACGCGCAGGTCGCTGTATGTCCGCTGCGTATAGTTAACCCACAGGCTGCAGGTGTAAAAGGACTGACAGTACGCTTTAAAAAGCGCAACTTTGACAGTCCCCGTGCACCGTGAAAACCTGCGGGCCAACATGTTGCATCGGACAGACAGCGCCCTGCGCTCCCTTTCTATGTCCACACTGTCCTTAAGGTCCTCGGTGACCCAGTGGCCCAAATACTTAAATTGCTCGACTTTGTTTAAAACTGTACCGCTTAGAGTGAAATTCGGAATGAATGTGTAACGCTTGTTGTCCGGCCTGAAAATCATTATTTCACTCTTACTCGCGTTGTATTTGAGCCCATGAGCCACCGCGTAGGACTCACAAATTTTTAGCAGCCTTCGTAAGGCACCAATCGATGGGCTCAGCAGCACCATATCGTCTGCGTAGCTGATGTTATTCACGCACACTCCATCTATATGACACCCCATGCCGGTGCTGCTGAGCTCATCGATCAGTCGGTTGACGTACAGGCTGAAGAGCTTGGGAGAGGTCAGCCCCCCCTGCCTCACCCCGCATTCCAGCCCATATTCCCCCGAGAGTGAGCCTGCCCATCTTACAAAATTCTTTTGATTGCCATACCAATGCATAAATAATAGCAAAATCTCCCTAGGTAGACAACTTTCATCCCTTAATTTACCCCACAGGATATCGTACGATACAAGATCGAACGCTTTGGATAAGTCGAGGTAGCATGCATAGACCGGGGTCTTTCTACTCGTGTAATACTGTACAGTCTGCTTGAGGCACAGGATAGCACTTTCGGTGGAAAGCCCGGGCCTGAAACCGAACTGCGCGTCGTTTACCGAGACGTGTTTATCCAGGTGCTGACCAAGCAGACTGTCCAGCACTTTGGCGACCACTGTGGCCAGAGAGATCGGTCTATAGTTGTTTACATCCGATGTATCACCAGTTTTATTTTTGATGATGGGTACAACTATAGTACGCATTAGATTATCGGGCAGATGGGAGTGGCCTAAACACAGGGTAAAAAACAAATTCAAATTCAAATTCATTTATTAATTTTGTGAACATAGGGTAAAAATATACAGATGTTATATAAATAAATGTTGGTCCATTCTATGTCCCACCAGAAGGCATACAAAATATCGTAAGTAATCGAAAAACCCAAAAATAAAGTTAACAAAAGGTAAGTAGATTCACAACACAATTCATGCTAAACACTAAACGTTAAATAATAACACAGGGTACGGTGATGCTTTATAAAAGTGTTTAGTCCATCCTATGTTTCACTGAAAGGCATACGAAATATTGTCACTGGTAAAGTCAAAAATTAAAAACATTATTAAATTAAAATCACAAAAAATCTTACAAAAAATAAAATACTATGTCAGCAATATTACAGTTGTCAAAATTAAAGTAATTCAAATATAGTAAAAAATGTCATGAAAAAATACAATGTCATCAAAATTAATACATCAAAAATAAATAAATTATAGCCGTATCAAATCAATAGTGGAATGTCACCAAAATTAAAATTATCAAAATTAAATTAGCTTGTACAAAATTTATCATTGAGGTATTCATCAACAGAGTAATATGTCTTGTCATTCAATAATGTAAAAAGCTGACGTTTAAAGTCATTTAAGTTGTTGGCTGAAATAACTTTATTTGGTAGTTTATTGTACAGTTTTGGAGCCATTGCATATATGCTTCTATGGTGAAATTTTGTTTTTGTGTACAACAAGTGCAACTTATTTGAGCGTCGTTGACTTTCAACAGGTCTATACAGATGCATATTGTTTTTTACAAAAATACAGGCTTCATAGATATAAAGCGATGGTACAGTCAATATTTTCAGTTTTTGGAAATGTGGCTTGCATGAATCCGTCCGTTTTATTTTGCACATAGCCCGAATGCATTTTTTCTGTGCTATAAGTGCTTGCTCGACTTTAGCACCATTGCCCCAAAATATCAGGCCATATCGTAAAGTGGAGGCAACATACCCATGATAAGCTGCTAAGAGTGCAGTCATGTTTGCAATATTACCTAGCATTCTAAGAGCGTAAGAAAACTTACTAAGTTTCCCACACACATTGTCAATTTGCGTCCCCCAAGACATATCGTTGTCAATATATAGGCCAAGAAATTGTGTTACATTAGACTCAAGTATTGGTTCTCCTTTATAATTTATTTGAAATTGTGATTGTATTTTTTGTCTAAGTTTGAAGTTCATAATTTTAGTTTTGTTAAGATTAATTTTAAGATTGTTAGCTTTTAACCATTCAACAATCGCAACCAGACTAGCGTTAATGTCATTTTCTATTTCTTTATTACTACCATTATTATATACCACTGTGCTGTCATCTGCAAATAAAGACATCTGGTGTGTAATTGATTGGGGAAAGTCATTTATGTAACAAATGAATAGCAAAGGCCCCAATATAGAGCCCTGCGGAACACCGTAATAGAGTACTCTAGGATCAGACGAATATATTACTTCACTTTTTGTGTTAATATCCACATGGCTAATCTGGGTAATTTGTTTTCTGTCTTCCAAGTAGGATTGCATGAGATTGAGTATGTTCCCTCTGATGCCATATCTAGAGAGCTTAGCTAGTAGTACTTTATGGTTAACATAGTCAAAAGCCCTGGTCATGTCCATGTACATTGCCATGACTGGTTTTCTATTGTCCATGTTGTAGTGTATTTTTTCAAGGAAATTATATATGGCCATGTTAATGGTTTTATTTTTCCTAAATCCCATCTGTTCTTTACAAAAAATATTATTTTTTTCAAGGTAGTTATATACACTGTTATAAATGACTTTCTCAACTATTTTAGAGAAAATAGGTATTAACGCCACCGGTCTGTAGTTACTGACTTTTGTTTTGTCACCGTTTTTATGTAAGGGTTTGATAATGGAAACCTTTAGCTTTTGTGGAAAAACACCATTTTGGATAATTTTATTTATAATATCACTTAGTACAGGCGCTATAACAGGCGCTATCGATTTAATTACCCTCGTGTCAATATCGTCATACCCTGTACTGTTGGTGTTTTTAAGATTGCTTATTATTGTAATTACATCTTTTGGTATAGTTGGTTGCATAAATATTGATTTACATGATCCTAATGATGTGTCCGTTATAGTATTATTAATTATTGGCAAATTATCGGCATTCGATTGAACTGAGTCTACAAAATAATCATTAAAATGTCTTGCTATCATTTTGGGATTTGTTATACATTTGTCATTTACGTCAATTACATTTATAGTCGTTTTAGGAATATTGGATTTCATAGAATTGATTACCTTCCAAGTTGCTTTAGACTTATTAGTGCTAGTTCCTATAAAGTAGCTGTTTTGAGCCTTTTGTGTCAATTTGATAACTTTTTGATATCTCTTTGAGAATGATTTGAAAGCTGTTTTTGTATCACTATTTCGCTTTATTCTGTATTGCCATAACAAAGCTCGTCTCTTTTTACTACAGCACACTATTCCCCGAGTTATCCATTTTGGTCTTATGACCGTAGAGATTTTACGTTTGATAATAGGAAAGCATAGATCGTAAAATAATTTAAATAGTTCAAAAAATTTATCATAGCTTTCATTTGCATCGTCGGTTTCGTAAACCTCAGAGAAACTAAGACTCGCAATACACCTCTTAAATAGACTGATGTTTTCTTTACTGTAGTCGCGTTTATTCACGTAATAGTATTTTAAGACACATGTCCGTTGTACAGGGAACTTCATGATAGAAAGCACTCTGGGTAGGTGTACACCAGCGTGCTGCAGGTGCTCGATGCTAAGGCTGTCGTGACCCGGGGATTTACCCCTCACCATACCTTTGATCACGGCACGCACTTCCTTCGTAGTAAAATTAACACTACGCTCACTACCTTCCTCAGCATCGGGCTCCTGCTTCGCAGGCCCCAGAGGTGAGTCCACCCTGAAATGGTGGGAGAACAAAGTGGCGATTTCACCAGGCTCGTGCACCCCCGCCACGCAGATGGGGAGGCCCGGCTTATGATTCATTTTATTGGTGTTTTTCCAGAACTGACCGAATTTCTTGTTTGAGTGAAGTTCAGCAATAATATCCATTTTTATTTGTTTTTGATTACTCTGACACCACTTCAGTTTTGATTTAAAAGCGCGCCTGGTTTCACACATATCATTATAAAGAGGGCCAGCCCCGGGTTTACCCCCATACAACCACGCCTGAAAACATAGCCGAGCCCTCTCATGAGCGCCGCGGACGTGCCTATTCCACCCGGTAATGTATTTACCTCTACGCTTTTCGGTAACATTATAACTACATATAGCGGCCTCTGACAGTATACAAATAATCTCGTCATACATGTTATCTAACAGGATTTTATGACTTTTATTACAACACATATTATCTGAACAGCTACTTAATTCTGAAGGAAAATCTATTTCACGAAGTCTAGAGTGACACACATTTTTATATTTCGATATCTGAGTCGAGTCACGTTCACCCCAGACTATTCTATTTATACAAACAGTAGGTACACAAATCTTAGGCTTAAGTAAATTAAAATTACATCGTATAGACACAGGGTAATGATCAGACCAATAAGTGTTGTATAACACAGAGGCCGCGGACACACAGTGCCGCGCGGCACTTGTCACAACACAGTGGTCGAGCCACCGCTGACAGCCGTGCGCATCACTGACAAACGTATGGCTGTCCGTCGGCATCAGTTCCAGGTCTACACAGGACCACGATTGTTCCGCACAAAAAGTTAAGAGTTCAGTAGCAAATGACTCACCGGGGTGCGCATTGTAGTCCCCTAACATAAACACCGACTCCACATTGTGACTGTCAATTATGGCTGTCATTTCACTGAGACACTCTGTGAATTCCACTAAGTTTTCATTGGATTCGGTAGGCATATAAACAGAAAATATCAAGATGGAGCGATCACTGAGCTCGATTTTTATCGCGGCGAGACGCACACTATAGCACTTCACTATGGTTACCGTCGGAAACGCAACTTTTCTCCACAGCAGGGCAACTCCGCCGTAGGGCCTACCGCGTAAGACACCTGCCGCGATATCCACTGCAGAAGTACCTGTGCAGGCGAAGTCGTCGTCTATCGCGGCGAGGTACCCGATGTCGTGCGGCATTAGCCACGTTTCCTGCAGCGCCACAACATCCGCCGAGCGACAAAGCCGTCGCACACATTCCACTGATCTCATCACGTTTTTGCAGTTAAAACTTATCAAGTTGATGTTATTCATAAATTAGAACTGCCAATATTCTCGCTAGTCACTCGGACATTTTCCTTATCACGTCTGATGATGTTTATAAAACGACGATAGGCTACCCCCTTTGGCCAAAATTCATCACTCAAGAATTTGACTAACGAATGTTTAGGCACGAATACTTTATATGATTCGTAATCCTTCGCTAACTTCATGTCCATTTTTTCAATTTTAACATCAATGCTAGTCTTCTTCATTATGTAGGTGCGGATGTCACACACGGACACGCCCCTCGCCACATTATAAATGTACATGGGAACCTTCGTTTCCGCGGCCATAAAATTACTTCCAGGCTCAGGAATCGCTTTTCCACGCTTCCCAACGAAACGGTTTCGTGTTCTTTTGTTTTGGACACGTACCCACTGGTCACTCGGGGCCTGTTTCTTCCATTCCCCTTCTCGAACAATCTCCGCCAACGATTTCTGCTTATGTGCGATACCGTCGGATTCATTTTTGTCGAGCAGTGGCGGTAGCGGCGCAGTACAGGTGGCCGGACTAGATCGCAGCGGCAGCGAGGCGGGGGGCAGGGGACCGCGGCCACCGGTCGCCGTCTGGGACGGCAGCGGCGATGTCCCATCGGCCACACCGTGCACCGGCGGGGGAGCGGGTGCGGACTGCGCGAGAGGAGCCGCGAGCGACTCGATCAGCTGATCCCTGTCGTGCGTCATCGTAGCCGCTTCTCGTATTTTGACGGTCGGATCGTATTTCTTACTTTGCGGCGATGTTTCACTGCTACCCTCCGATATTTGACTATTATTAAAAACGGATTTTAGCGTAGATTCTAAAGTAGTTTGATGTTGATTACTAATGCCTTGATTACACTCTAGCGGCAATCCCGTGGGACTACTATCGCACTCAAAGCTTGCCAGACACGCACCTCTTCTGGTGTTAACATTGCGCCATCCTGATGAAACATGCTGCACCTCACTTCTCAGCTGGTCCATCTGCTTGACTGTAGCATAGTCTTCTTTCATCATGTCGAGATCTTGCCGTAGCTTAACAATGTCTTTCAATAGCCTCGTCACGTCGACATGATCGAACAGAACCGGGGGTAACTTCTCAAGGTCGCGGGCCACGAAGACCGGGATATCCTCGGGGTCGGTATCGCGAATAAGGCAGATGATGTCGTCTATGTCTCGAACATTTTTCCCCGCCTTCCTCCGCGTTATCTTACGTTTTGTTGTCGGCAAGGATTCGAACAACAACTTCTTCGCCGCTACAATTTCACTTTCAGAGAAAGCGCTCGCACAGATTCTGCTTATACTCTCATCGTCCATTACAGATATTTTATTATGGACGAAGGCCAGAACTTCGTTAATCACTACATTGCAATTTGCACATTTAACCACAGAGGACATTTTTAATTCCCCGAATACACACCGTCACGCACAATATCAACCGTTCGCATGCGCGCGCGCGGTGTGACTGTTGTAATAATACTAGCCGAATACCGTGTGACGAAAAGGCGACATCTACAACACCAGAGAGGAACTACTCTTAATACCGTAAATTTTCATCGAGCTATCAGCGTTATTCAGCAGCCCGCTAACAACCATCATGCAGTAACCCACAAGACACTACACCCGCCGGCAGTCTGGTTGGATCCTTCCTCTTTCAACAGAGGATGAGGGACTTTCCACCCTGATCGACACACCTCTTTGACTATACAATTACACAACTTATGTTTTTCACTGAAGTCTTAATTACATTATCTTGACAATAAACAAAGTTTCTGAAGTCTTTGAGAATATCATATCATTATGTGACACAAGTCTTTTGTGACAGCGGTTTATTTGATAACAGCCGAAAAGAAGATTAAACATCTTCGCATGGCGGATGATCAATCTTCTCGATAGATGGCTTGGTCAAAAATTTATCTGTGTCTAGCGATTAATACCAAAACACTAGTCCTAGGTAAACATTTAAGGATTTACATTAGTAACATCATATTTTAATACGCGCAAAAGTAACACGGTGAAACAAAACTATACCTACTTTTCTGTCTCTCTATTAAATAAAATTCAACAAAAAAAAATTGTAAGAATACTCAACAGGAGACATTAAAAGATGAAATTTTGGTCGTTTACCTGCTGCAACATGTTCGTACATTAATTTACTTAGTTCAGTGACTCCTGCTTCATTAGTGGTGACGCTCCTCACTCTCCACTCGTTTGGAACAAGGCAGGAGATCGGGGAGAGTTGAACTGTGTGTGTAAATGGTGAACACAGGCCGAACTACGAGTACAGCTGGCTGGAAAGGGGACAAATACTGCCATGACCATTGATAGAGCTGCCAAATTAATTGAGGCTAAGCAAAATTTGGGCTCGCTTCGCCCGCTCGTGGAGTCTTTTATTCTTGGAATTGTCTCCCTATGTCAATTAGTAACATCTATTTCTGAATAAAAGGATTGAAGAAAAGTACTTCAACTTACTTTTCTGGAGTGGAGATTTTAGTTCCTAGACTTTTCAAATAACTTAACAAAATTAGTAACTTCTACTTCTATGTGTTTAGAAAATGTAACCAATCCGAGGTGCGAATATTTTTTTAAGGTGGCCATTGCATTTTAGATTCTTAGATGAATTTCAGCTGCTTCCGCTAATAGTAAAATACCTTTAAAAATCGTTTTTTGTTTTCATCTTTCTACCCCCCTCCCCCCCCCCCCCCAACTCAAAAGAGCTTGAGCTACTTCCGCTTTCAGTTTGGACTACATAGTAAATATCCCTGGACATATCCCTGGACATTTCACACAGCACCATCTAGTCCCAAGCTAAGCAACCTAATGCTTGTGTTATGGTGGCTAGATGGCTGATAAACTACATATATACAATTTTTTTTGTTGTAAATACATACATATTATAGATAGAAAAACACCCAGACCCGTAAAGAAATACAACACGTAAAGAGTTTAGTTTGCGGAAGTAATTTTCCCCTGTATATGTATCTCTCTACTTTGTGTTCTGGAAACGTGATTGTTTAAAATATTATTCTCAAATAACACAGATCACAATTTTGGTAACGTATTTAGTTGGCACACATATGTATAAGTACATGAGCCTCTTAGGCTCACATGCACTAAGTATACATCGCTAAACACATTTAATAATTTAACGTTAAACGAATTTAACACATGGTTTTGACAGACAGTTCGAGGCAGAGTTATTTTAAGTACGAAAATCTCGTGTCACGGTGTTTGTAGTCGCACTCGTCCTAAACGGCTCGACCGATTTTTATGAAATTTTTATGTATGTTTGGTAGTTATGAGAACAGGTCGTAAAGTACATATTTTCACACCACTAGGTGATTAGGGGGTAGGTAGGCAAGGTAGGGTAATTTTTTTTCTTTGCAACGCATGCCGGGCATAGCTAGTAATTATATAGATTTTAGTGATTGGTAGTGCAAGTCGACCTAAATCTCTTCCCTTGCTCCACAGACTCCGATAGTCCTAGCGTATATCTCCCGCCCGATCGATGCGAACAATCCGACGCCTTTCCTCCGACTTCGGGGCCGTCGGCATCACTTTGTCAACCCATTATTACTTAAGACTGCGCCCCAAATGAATCGGGACAAGCTCGAGTGTTCACAACTCCGTGTACGAACTTATTAACCCATAAACGAGTTTGATTAAGTTGTTTAACAGAATACTTAAGGATCTTCAACTTAAAGTTATAAGGGTTTTGGTTTAGATCCCTTTGCAATTGGGCGGTCGTTGCGGCGGCTGATCGACACGGAATTGATCCGATAATTCCCCGATTGAATATAGTTACCTAAGCTCTCTAGTCTAGTTAGATCCTATGGGTTGATGCAGTTGTTCAAAATATATCTGAAGGTTTGGACCAGTCACAATCGCTGTCAAAGCGCTTTCTTGTATTTCCAAAACATACTCTCACAGGATTGACAAAGGTAAACTTTTCGGCAGCTTGTGTCAATTCAATACATTTTAGACATTTCCACCACCGTTATTACTAACCCTAAGGTAGACTGGTAGAAAATGCCCAAGGCAGTTTATACTTGTGCATAAAGTTTTATAAATAAATGAATAAAAATTTTCTTCTTTCCTAAATGTTATATCAGTTTCAATGTACTAAACTGTGATTATCACCAAAAACAGATCATAACTACGGTTTGTACATTGATATCTACTAACAAAAACTAGAATACATTGAAACAATCTCCTATGTAATACACGTAATCGTAGTGTTCCGTAAAGAAACAAAGATCTTAACCAACAAAAGTTTTTACAGATACCTAAATAAGCACTCGCCTTTATCTTTATATTCCCGCTGGCACACATTCGCATTTTATTTCCAGCGTCTTTTGTTTCAATTCCAGCACACCAGCGTCTGCCAAATAACAGAAGATCATGAAATTCAACGACATGAGACAATGAAACATTAGTATTCTATTACTACAGAAAAAAAAGCTCTTTGTAAACAATAGGTCGGTGTTAGCTCGTTATAACGTTTACTGGTAATAGCAGATTCGTATTCAAGGCGGCCGCGAGATGGCGACGTAATGTCATAACGTGACAACACTAGGTGCAAACGACTGAATGTCTAGCTAGTGTGGAGAACACACTACGATTTTAGAGTGGTTTATGAGTGCAAGATTGTCGACAAAGTGAAGTCTAGAACAATTTAACCTTTCTAATAGCAACCTGAGTCGTGACCGTCTTTTAGGTACCAAAGACATACCTACTTTACCTAAGCCCTTAATATAAAGTGTCTTCTAAAGCAGGTACGTTTTAGTTTTAAAATGAGAGAAAATGTCTAGACAAAATGTCAACCGTAATAAAAATACTGTTAGTATTTCTTATAGCCGTTACTTGCCCCTTGTCAGCCCCAAGCTTACCTCTAACGTAAAAAAAATATCACCCACGGGCATATAAGGGTCAGTTACCCTGGAACACATAGGGTTGTCACTTAACCCAAATTAAATTATACCGGGTGACTACTACTGCCTGGCGATGTCCGTAAACCCTCTCATTTAGCTCCTCTGAGTATTGTCATACAATAATATAATACAGAAAAGCTACTAACGAAGACGTGAAATAAATAATAATGTACAACCCAACTATAATTTATTGCAATCTATAATGAGTCGGCCTTGAGATTCTAAATACTTTTTTATTATAAGCAGATATGTTCTTCATTGTTCCTGAGAAAATCTTCTGAAGCGGTAAAGTTGTGTGTCATCAATTCATCATCAATTAAATATAGAAGTAACAGGGATAGCCTAGTGGTGTGACCGTCGGACCGCCAATATAGATCTCGAGTTCGAACCGAAGACACGCACCTCTGATTTTTCGGATTCATGTGCGTATTGTATAATTATCACTTGCTTCGGTGAAAGAAAACATCGTAAAGAAACCAGCATGCCTGAGTGATATTTCTTGACGGCATGTAAAGCCAAGTCAGAGGCCCATGGGCGCCATAAAAACTCTGACACCAGGTGTAGCACTACCACACGATATAGAAGAAAAAATATAGACAGAGCTATTACGTGTATTTCAAACTGGACAATAAATCTTTGACAAATCCATGAGAATAACATGAGCGAAATACTTCCCTGTAAAGTCTCCTAGGTCCGTAACTTTGTCAGTCTGGTATTATTGTAAGCAAAGAAGTTAGCCTCAACTCTTTCTTGCCGTTTAGTGAGTGACCACCCACAATCGACTGTAGCCCGATCACGGAACACAATATTTGTCAAATTTAGTTTTACCCGAACCGAAACGAGTGGAATGATCTGTCAGTCTTCTTAGCTTTTATCGCATGTACCTACCTACTACAAAGCTGCACTCACATAGTAAAATATATACCTATGTATAAACTTAATCTGTATTTGTGTAATGATTTAATGAATTAACCTTCTGTGCGGAGCTGTATGGTGTACTGATCTTGTGTCTTGACCAAATGTTATTAAAAGTTAGTAGAAAACTGTAAATGTGCCATTATCGGACTGGTCGTAATGACGGACTGAAAGACTGACACTTTGGACTGATAACATCGTCTGGCTCTCATGGAGTTTGTTTGTTTGGATCATGATTGACTAAAGTTTTCAGTTTTATACGTGCGAGTAAAAACTTTATTCTTGTGTGCTTCGATCTTGTAAGTTTCGCTTGTAGTTTTTTTGGTTTTCGCAATGGAAAAGTGTAGGTACCTAAACATAATAATAGTATCAGCCTATTACTGTCCCACTGCTGGGCAAAGGCCTCTTCATACAGAGAAGGCACGAGCATTGATCACCACGCTTGCAGAAGATGGGTTAGCGATTTCAGACTTAAATGTTAATGAAAAAGTCCAGGTTTCCTCACGATGTTTTCCTTCACCGATGTCAGTGATATCCAAGATAAACTTAGAAAGTGCATCTGAATTGTAAAAGTTATATTGATCTTTTCCCGGATTTGAAGCCACCACCTCGTGCATGAGAGACGAGTCCTTTACCTCTGGGGCATCACGACACCTCCACACAATGTACTTACACCACAGAATACATAATAATATAACTTACAATTTTTTTTAGCTATTGAAATAGAGAATTAGGTACAGGTTATCACAACTTTTAGATAGACGTACGTATACGATCTTCGTTCACGCAAACATAAGTATCGTTCATTGCACGCAATTCTTGAATCATTCAACTAGGCTCCACTGTATTCAAAGCAAATGATTAATTACAACAAACTACCTCTAAAAACTTCTAAGAAAAATCCATTTTATTATTACGAAAAACATAAAAATATATATAAATCGTCTATGCACACAGTTGGGTCACTCCCAAAGAAACAGATCCCGGCAAAGAAAGCCAACAATAGGAAAGAAACACGGAGAGCGTTTCAGATAAGTGCAAAAGGTTCAGTAATCGAGCCATTGCCTCGGGCAGACGAATTACGGGAACTAGATATCCTCGAACACAGGCCAAATGTGTAATGAAAGTAGTTTTTGTATACTGGCAGACAGCGGTGCTCAAAGATCTGAACAAAAACCTTGTAGCTTGCTGTAGTAGCTATTAATAAATTAATTTCAAATTAACCATTTACAAGTCCTTTTGAAGTGTCGAGGAGTCGATCAGTTTCTCAAAAAGTTGAAGTAAGTTGCCCGTTCTAAAACGTAGATCTCTATTGAGAAGAATGACCATGTAACTCCACTGACCCTGTTTTTGAGAATTAGAAAGAAGTAGCGCAGAATCGTGACCTTTGCCCAGCTGTGGGACAAAATGGGCTATCAATAAATAAAACAAGATCTATAATGATTTTCACTTTTTTCGTTTTTCACTTTTTTCTTATGTCACTTTCATTTTCGTCGTAACCTGCACACAACACGAAGTGGAGGGTTCCATACGGGCAATGAGCTTCGGAATAGACGTAAGGGGAAAAATAAATGAGTTTATTCAGGTAACGAAGAGTGGGGTGGCAAATTGAATTTTGGATTTTTGTATGTGTGTACAATTATTTATTTATGCCCAAATCCAATCGTCTGTTCCATTTTAGATTAGGGAAGTGTTGTGATTGTGGAATTTGAGGAACGTCGTGCAGATTTATTCAAAAGGTAGTATTGCTTAAGGTACTTGAATATGCTTTGTTGTTGCTTGTCTCTTCGTTTTTTAGGGTTCCGTACCCAAAGGGTAAAACGGGACCCTATTACTAAGACTTCGCTGTCTGTCTGTCTGTCTGTCGGTCTGTCTGTCGGTCTGTCTGTCTGTCTGTCTGTCTGTCTCCAGGCTGTATCTCATAAACCGTGATAGCTAGAAAGCTGAAATTTTCACAAATGATGTATTACTATTGCCGCTATAACAAAAAATACTAAAAAATAAAAAAATAAAAAATATTAAGGGGGGCTCCCATACAAGAGATATGATTTTTTTGCCGTTTTTATAGATAATGGTACGGAACCCTTCGTGCGCGAGTCCGACTCGCACTTGGCCGGTTTTTATTTTATTTCATCTTGTTTTTACCCGACTGCAGCGAAGCCCAAAAGGAGGGTTATGTGTTTGACCTCTATGTATGTATGTATGAAAGTCCGTTTCTTGGTTCCCCCGTAATTCCTAAACGGATGAACAGATTTGGATAAATAATACGTCGTTAGATTGGTCTTGGCGGCGCGAGTGTCACTGGATATATTAAAATTAAAAAAAAAAACAAAGAAAAATAGCGGATTTGGGAGTATATTGGAGGTAGAATTTCTGTTTCCTTCAAATACCATCGAGTGACTTCAAAATAGAAGCTTTGAAAAGGCGATTACAAAAATATATGCAACTTATAATGTTTAAAAGTAATTAGAAGTGACAATCGTAAGTATACGAGTATTATCAAAAAAGCTTAAATCGTCTGCAAAATCTTTCACGTTGCTAACCTAAAAAGGTAGAAATAACTTACTTATTTTATATGTGAACATCAACAGTAATTGAATTCCCAAGTTCCCTCTTATAAAATAAATAGAACGTGTCATAGTCAGTGACACGGATTAGGTACACCTATTTTAATGGTCATAAAGATCCCAAACCTTAACTAAAAAAGCACTAATGAACCTAAGCAATTTTAAATTAATAATCCGAAATGTAAACCAATGGAAACCGTGTTTGACTTGCAAAGTTTTACTTTGAAGAGGCCGAACTAACGATGCTGTGTTAATTTGTATACATATTTCTTTGTGCTTGGAAGAAGATTACAAGCTGTTTTGGTTTGAAAACCAATAGCAGACAAACACGCAAAGCTAAATACGACGTTCAGGAAGATCTGTTCTTTAGCCCCGTTACCATTATTACTTTCAGCAACGACAAGAGCCCATCTCGTAGTGCAACGGGCATTTGGGCTAACTATCATTCGTAACCAACAAATTATAGTGTTCGGAGTAAACTGTATTTTCAACAGTATCCACTTAACTCCATCGTTTCTTTTATGTGTATCGATGTGTATCTATTGCTGACCTTTAATCTTAGAAGATGGATGGACTGGCTAGACAAAACCAACCATTGGCCCTGGGCCGAATTGGAAGTCATGGGGAGAGGTATTTGCCCAGCAGTCGGATGTCGCAGGCTAACAGTATCAGTATCAGTAGTTGCCTTGCTGTGCATCCCACTGTACTAATTCATCAGAGATTTTGAAATCCTACTATTCAGTATAGAGAGATTATTTCTGTGGAGGTCATTGAGAAGCCTTTGGAAGTTTATTAGCTACATACCAACTCGTCACAGGCATGACATCATACATTAGATATCATCACGCCGGGTTCTGGTTAGGCAGAGGTGTACCTAATACTACACCCACGTTTCGCCAGTTACGTTTTAAGTCCCATGTTTTAGGCGGCGAGCCTTTTGCCATCAACCGGGTATAAATTCAAACTCCGTGGCTGCTACTTACTACGCAATTCCTGATGCAAAAACTCATTAACACTTTGCCCGACCCGGGAATCGAACGCGGGACTTCACGCTCAGCAGTCGCGCCTGCGACCACTTAACTAACCCGTATCCATCATATGCCAAGTGTATGTCTACTGTGCCCTGCACGCAGCACTGGTGCAAGTTTTGTATGTGTTCATATTAGACCCCAAATCTATAAAGGACATCAAAGCAAAAAACTTTGAGAAACCATATCCCACCATAGGTACATTTAATTCTATTGTAGCGTGTAGCTTTGGGTAAATCGTGTGTACATGTACTATGATACATAAGGCAGGTTGTATACCGTTGTTTTTTGCTTATTAAATACCCTGGATTGGCTGGCACCTGCGACCGTGTGTTCTCGGTGTGTGTCATACGAGATTTCGCTTTACAGTCGAGACCTTGAACTGTTCCCAAGGACAAGCGTTTGTGTAGGTACTGTTATGTAAGAGTAGGGAATATTTTCTCGTATTCGTGTATTTTTAAATCCTAGTTTTGAACGAAGCGAGTTGTGGATTTAGCTCTACAGTCGACACGGATTACGCGGAATGAACAAAAAATATAATAAAATCCTAATGTACCTCCACCATTTTACTATATTTCTTTGAATCAGAATTTTATAAAAAAGTACGTGTTTTTCAATTATTGATCTACAACGAAGGAAACAAAGTTGCCTCCTATTTCCGCAAATCATTATGTATCCTGCCGCATAGCTTTCATCCCATCCCTTAATCATTATACACAAACAAAATACCTTCGGAAACCCGATACATCTCCATAAAACGTCGGCGGCACCTCTCTCTTTAAAAAGCTCGTCATCATGGCGGCCATAAATTAGAATTCATTATAACTACCCTCGCGAGCAGCAAGGGGGGAGTAATTTACGCGTTTAACCCTCGGAGGAGTAGCTTCCCGTAATGAGTTTTTATTTAGCAAAGTTCGGCAGCGGCCTAACATGGTTTACGGACGCTCTTACGGACACGTCACGACCCAAGGTGAAGCAACACGCTTGTGTCTCTTGTTTCCTTGAGTTACGTCACGTCGCAGGTCGTCGGTTACTCGGGGCATTATTATTGTTATGGCTTTCTTGGATTATCCCACTGGGCTGGCAAAAGCTGCTGCGCAAAGGCCTCCACAGGTCCCGGTCCAGCACCTCTTCTTGCTACTTTTTAAGGAAGACTGTAAGTCGTCCCGCTATCGCTCTCGCGGGCTACAGCAGCCCCGTCTCGCGGCATGCTGTAGGCTATTTCTGCCATTTGTTTTTCCCGCAGGCGCTGTCGCATGAGATGTAGCTAGGGGAGCATCGAAGATAAGATTGAATGTCACTTACACGTTATAAAATGCCAAAGTTTTTAGGTGATTTTGCAATGTAGATAATGATATTTTCAACTTTGTGAAGTATCTCTATTTCTGTTAGCTGGAAGTTTTAGCTAAAAAATAGTACGTCTACCTCCGCTAAAAATCAACTAGGTTATAATTAATATGCAGAAGACTAAGGTCAATGAGAGTTACTATAAACAGTCAATAGAGGCATTGGCCATTTGGCAATATTGGGATCGATTAGGAAAGAACTTATTATGTTACATTAGCAGACAAGGCGATGTTGCAGTCAATGTCCATAGAAACGCCGCTAAAGCATGGTAAATATGTATTTCGTAGGAAAGGTGGATTTCAATAACAACTAGGTTTTACATGAATTGCGTCTACTGTCAAACAAAACCAACACCAGACGAAAACCTGATCTAAATCAAAATAATAATGGCTCTATTTATACAACAGAAGCGAATCTTTTGTCCTACTTCCATATTCTCCTGAAACCACGCGACAGTCTCATTAAAATGTAATCAGATGCAACTTTAACATCCGCCGTAGTTTTTAATTTCAAACATAGCTAAAGAATAGTAGGTATTTCAAAATGGCGGCTTGTGTTGTCATAAGAGGTGGTACTAGAGTTTTATGTATGAGAATTTTAGGCGTTCGAAAGAGGTTAACCTCAGCGAACATTTGTGTTGAAAAAACCATATGGCGGCGTCAATTCTGTCAATAGATCTCTAGAATCAACCGAATCAACCCCATAATTTTGTGTTTGCCTGTGTGAAAAACACGTTTTGAAAGAGGATATGTTGATAAGTGTGTGCTAGCAGCTTGAATAAATGGCGGAAGTATAAGATTTAGTTCCACTAGACAAAACACTTGACACTAATCAGTGGTAAAACCAAAATCAACTTCATAGCAGTAAGTATTTTACTTCCCTGTAACGAATCGCTGATGACTGTAATTACGGTAAACCAAATAAATGATAATAAATTATTACTTTGAACCCACTTCAAAGAACGTAATTAATATTATGAATTACTCAGTTAACTCAAGTTTATTGTTAATCCAACAAGATATACTCAATAAGATAAAGGAAATGAGAAACGTTGAAGAAATATTGACACTGCTTTTACACAGATTAGAAGCCTGATGAAGGAACCCACACGATATTTCTAGATAAAACTGATCGATTGACGTTACTGGGAGGAAGATTTATTAATACTTGAGTAAACAGGTCGCAAATATTCATACACTCATCAAATCAATCGGAAGTTATTTAGGGCTTCACAAAAACAGAGAGGAGAGTCCGTCAGCACAAGGAGGACTCTGTGAGCATCGTCATCTGTCTATTCTTTTCTTAACTATGCATGGTGGGGTCGGCTTCCAGTCTAACAGGATGCAACTGAATACCAGTATTTTAAGACTCCAGACCTCCATGACCCTGATAGTTACCGAATAATACGGTACCTCTTGGTAAGACTGGTTTCAGACTTTCAGACCACTGACTACCTGAAACGACTGTCACAGATCTTCTACAAATGACAGTGGGGACCAACAGCTCAACTTATTGGTTTCCGTGGTACGGAAGAAACTGGGATGGATGTAATTGGGGGTCAAATATCCATGGACCAACCTGGCTTAATCTGAAGATGAGAGAAGTACTCTGTATACATAACGTTTTAAATGTTAATATCAGAATATCATTAAAAAAATGATTTAACATGGTCATTCATCATGTCCACTTGCTGGTCATAGGTCTCCACCAGCTTCACTCGTCTTGTTCTTCTCTTAACCCAGCGGATTCAAAATAAAGACCTACATAATTCCATTTACAAAAGACACAGTAACGTGATAGTTTGTGCTGGATAACGTCCGGCGGATCACTTAGTATGTGCATACATCCCGATCCCGGCCGCCGTATTCGACGCCATGGCGAGCTGTGGCATATCTTTGCACAGATTCAGGAATGGAATATACGAGAGCAACGGTTTGAACGTAGCCACAGATCTCCCTTTAAGTTCGCATGACCGCTAAACTGACAATTTAAAGTTGATAACATGTAAAAGGTCGCTCGTTGCTAAATGATAACAGCCGCACGGGTCGATCTTCAAGGTTAAGCCGCGCTTGCCAACGTCGGTCTGGAGATGGGTGACCATCCATTACATACCCAGTTTCCTCCGTGCCTCGGAAAGGTCGCGGTTCAAGGGGTACCGTAGTACCTTGTACTAACTATATGACTGTCAGATAGGCCCATCTTGTAAAGTACTGGTTTCAGCTGCATCCGGTAAGACTGGCAGCCGACCCCAATAAATTTGGGAAAAAGCTAGACAGGTGATGATGAGTACATTAAGTACTAAACATAACATCACGCCTATAATCCCCGAAGGGATAGGCGAAGTGTTCCTAATAGTACACCCACATTTCACCAGTTATATTTAAGTCTCAGGTAAATTAACCTATTGCCATCAACCGGGTTCAACTCCGCTGCTGCTGGGAAATTCCTTATGGAAAAACCCAAAAACACTTTGCCAGACTGGGAAACCCAGGACCTCATGCTCAGCAGTCGCGCTTGCAAGCACTACACCAACGAGGCAGGCAACTTCAAAGAGTTTAACTAATTTTATTATTAGATACTGTTTCGTAGGTACAACTAATATGTCTTTAAGTTTACATATAAGAACGAAAACAGACTAAAACAAATTTGGACGGTAACCACAAACTGAACAGTAAACCCAGCGTTTAATTTGAGTTAACTGCTCTCGAGCAAGACCCTCCAAGTTTAACTGTATTTTTAACTTAATTAAACTCAGTTACAACTAACAAAATTCACTTTGGTAATTCAGTTTCGCTCACTTACGAATATATGATGGTAATGGCCGGGGCTTGGAGACGAGGCACAAGTTTCGATACTTAGCATATAAATAAGTTTCGAAAATAAACCGTTTAAAGAGGAAGTCAGATAGAAAATAAATTCATTTGGCACAGACTACAGGCCCACATTACAGTAAAAGTAATTTTGTATACAGTATACTTTTCAGCGGAGTAATAAAAAAACATTGGGGAGATATTAGTCCTGCAATTTAATACTTGATGGCACATTTTATCAACAATTGCAATGCCCCATGTTTGTAATTTGTCAGCCTATTGACTAAACCATTGCGAAACGTTACGAAAAGACCAAATAAATTCTGGATGGACTGTATGAATGATGATGTGGCTAGAAAAGGGGTGACTACAGAGATGAAGAGTAATAGAGAACGAGAAGAGGAAGACATGTTGCGTCCAATTGTATATGAATCAATTTGGATAAAGACAAGAGAATTATGAATCTTATGCCAAACTATTACGGCAGCCTAGAGTAGGCAAAACGCCAGTATTATTTCAAACTCTATTGGTGGGACAGCACATGTTACTACCCTGTATGTTTCCTCCGACTGAGACAGGAAACAGAATAAATTCTTGTTTATGTTTTCTGGCAGCGCGTGGCGATGCTCTGTGTTCGGACATTAGCAAGTCTTGCAGAACAGACGCCATATTGGATAGTAATATAGACACTAGATCTAGCTTTAACCTACATAGTTACTCGGTAAAAATGTCATATGCAGTTACGAGTTGATGTAGTAGCAATCACTTCAGGTTGTAATTAGAAGAATGTGACATCAGCCTTAATTACTGAAGACCTGAAAACCTATATAAACTTTCGCTGCACACAGTTAACGCAGTTCCTGTATTCTTGATGAAAGTTATATCTTCCAGTTCCAGTCTATTTCTAAATTGAAGTTACACTTGTTTTGTAAATCTTGAGTTCATAACTTAAAGCACAGAACCACTCCACTATTCATTTATTAATGCACAGTTAGTTTTTGTTACTATTAGTAGTAAGAGCCTCCGAAATAATACGTCAGGGAAACGTTAGAATGAAGCCCCAAACAATGCAAAATCCAGTTCAACAGATAGATGAATAGTTTCGGATGATAGCTACTGAATCCATTGCATTCAATTCGGGAAATATTGAGGGGCTTTCAATTTGGCTCTGCCCGGCTTCCACGCCATCAATTTAATATTGGACGCAGAAAAGAAGACATTTCCTCCAATTTGGTGAGTGATTTGATTTGACGTTTCATTTCAGGGTATATTTTTAAACGCAAAAGGACTCCGTGTCTTCAAATGCGTAGCCGTATATATACAATTTTCATTCATTTTCGACGACAGTGGTGATTTAAATATTTAAATAAATACTTCTCTACCAGAATACACATTTGTGGATGGATCTTTAAGCGTATGGACAAAATCTTTTCGCTTACACATTTTAATAAACATTTTTTTAATACCAACAGCGCCTCACTTTCGACGTCAATCGTACGCCAAAAGATCTTCGTACCACTATAACTATACTCCATCCCCTTAGTGATCAGTAAAATCAGAACTGTCTGACAAGAAACGTCTGCTAGGAAACTATTTCCCGATGCCAATCATAAAAATCCACAACAAAATGTTTAATACATGTCCGGCTGTCCGGGGCGAGCGGCCACTTCGGCCACAACACGCATGACCCCTGCTTTACGGCCTCATTTCTTGCTCCGACGTCCGTCAAATAGCCGGGCAATCAATCGATTGCTCGGAGCAAAGTCGCTGCTACAATTTATAGCTATCAGGAGAACAAAGTTGGTAACAAACATAGCTCGTTGATGAATTTGTATGCCGCCTGCGAGTTAGCGGTGAGATGGGGTTGCAAGGGATAAGCGATAGCGGTAGCTGGGAGTTTCTGGCTCACCTGAAAGTTTATCCAGGTTTTCTTATATCATCAACACCATCATTATCACCCAGTATCGTTCTTCGTGTGATCATCTTATTCATTTATTTCTTTCTTTCTTTTCATTTGAGTTTATTTGTCTTGTCGTAAAGAGACTGGTTCTAACCTCCTCATCGCGAAAGTTTCGGTAGAGAGCCCACCTATTTAATTTCAAGTAATTTATTTTTCATCTGAGCTTCACAATCTAAAACATTGAATGATCTAGTTATGGAGACTTAAATACAGTGTCACGTGGTTGTAGCACAGCCATGTACCGATGTACCCGGTTTCCACCAAAGTGGAGATGACTGAGAATCGTCCAATCACATTTATTGAAAACCACATCGCATCTGACTTCTCTCCTGTGATTGGTTGAATCTAGCACGTCTTTTCTCCGCTCGTCTCCTTATTGGGCCTAAAAATACCCGCAGTCCTCCCATCCCTTGTCCCCCATACCGGAGACGTGAGCCGCCAATAAATGCGGCCACTCTGTTAAATGGACCACCCGAAGGCCAGGCCTCAGGCCAATCGGACTAATCTAACTTTTTTCATGTTAAACTTTAAAGACTTAACGACGAGACGCTACTTTCTACTACACTTAGCAACTTTTACTAACTTGCTTTCTCTGTTAGCTGTTCCAATTTCGTAGCAGAATTTGCAAATGGAGTTCAGCTGGGTGGGAGAAATTAAGTGCAGTTTTGCGTCAGAGATAAAAAGAACATGTTTACAATTAATTGCATAACAAGTTTTCTACTGCATTAACTATTAAACTACAGAAGGCTAATTCTTAATTTGGATTGCATTTTTTTGTATCTTTTTATACGTATGTCCGTGGATATTTTTTTCCGTGCCTCGGAAAGCACGTTAAGCCGTTGTATCGTATTACCCAGTACTAACCGGGTTGTGGATGTCAGATAGGTAGTCGCTCCATGTAATACTGGTATTCAGCTGCATCCGGTTAGACTGGAAGGCGACCTCAACATAGTTGGGAAATAGTTAAGCAGATAAACGTAAACATTCATTCGTTTTTTGGATATACGTAAATATTCTCAGTGTAAACAGTTTATTTAATTAGAGAAAAAGATTAAAAACCTTCGCATATTCAGATTTATCTTCTAAAAAATGTCTGACTATATTATAAAAGAGAGCTGTGTAACAATTTTGGTGTACAATAAAGTAGTACTACACTCTACTCTAACCTGAAACAAATCTTTACTGAAACAAATCAGGCAATCAAGCATTGTTTTCAAACCCATTCCAACGTTTTTCAATGCTCAATAAAGCCTCGCTTGATTGAACGAGTTCATAGTTTGTGTATGTACAATCGCTACATGTTTTCCCATTCGGTAATACAAACATCATATGTTTGAGGCAAATCATTTCCCCGTGTACCTTACGTAACGTTTGCCAAAGCGCACGAAATAAGAAATATTTGAAGATTGTATTTTTTTACCAAAAGTAATTTGAATGATATTTTTATTACCTTACCTTATTGGTTTGCTCAGCATATAAGGTCTTTAACATGTTATGTACAACGTTATTTTAGTAGGTAAACACTAAAGTCGTTTCAGAAGAATAATATAAGTAATGAAAACCTACACACATTGATATATCGGTGTACATATTTGGTAGACCACATTCTGGGACAAGTGTAAGCTAAGCATAAAATATCGGTTTTCTGTTGTATATGAAAAAATAAAGATTGCCCGTAAAAAGACAGGACGCCATTTCAGCTAGGAATAGAATAAAATTCCAGAAACTTTCAGCCCACCGTTGAATTACGTAATAAGCTGTGAGCGATAAAAGGCCCGTAATGAAATTAGGTACCAAAAGGTATCCTGTTTAATTAAAAACTGCAGCACCATCATATTTCTCCCTCATTTTCCTACAGCAGGAACTGCGGAATAAATAGCTGAACATATTTCCAGGATATTATAATTTAAGCACTGTAACGATGCATAAAAAAGGTTTAAAATAAAACGAGGTCAGATATAAAAGTGTGAATAAAATCACTTTGAGAGAATGCGCCTAAAATATTATTTTTGCGAGAACACCGCGCCGCCGTCTGCAGGCCGCAATCACAATAAAAGCTTTGGCTTAAAATGTAACGAATTTTTAATAGGTTTAGCCTAAAATATACAAGTAAACACATCCGAATCTGCTTTCATATTTTCCTACATAATTAAATTGGATTGATTACAAACTTTTGTTTTCTCTACAAAAAATCTCTTGGTCGATGGAGGCAGTGTTGTTTATCTCTCTAACGTAGTCTTTCCATAAATTCACCTCATGGCTCCAACAAACAACAACTTTTAATGCTGGAGAGTGATACTGGACGATCGACTATTTATCAATGAACCTAAAATAAGCAAAATTATAAAGTTTTGAAACAACTGCAGTTTGTATTTTACGGTTCAAAGAGCAATTTATTTTATTTGTTAAAGTAATTTATTTCTTTGTACAAAGTTGTACCCAAGTTGGCCCAAACCGCGATACCTAGGATACCTATTACGTTCAGAATGAACTACAGACGTGACACGAATTTTAAGCGTCTAATTCTTTCAAGAAAATCCTTCATTTTGTACATTTTACACGATTTCTCGAAACTATTTATTTATTTATCTACTTGTTCTGTTTACAGATGACTTTATTAGGGTTTTTATTTATTAGACTGCTCCCTGCACTGTCTGTGTGCTATCTGTTTGATTTAAGACGCGGTACTGAACATTTAATGTTATATGGCACGGTATACCGCATCGTCTAGGACAGTGCAGTGACAATATTTCGTTCGTTCAAAACTGGACAGGTTAACTGATGTTGATGGTCTTTTTCTCTGTAAAGTGATCGTTGAGTGAGCAAGAGAAAATCCTTACTCAACTTTTCAGGTAATAATCCGTAACTGTTTTCCTTTCTCATTCTTTAATGGACACCTGCTGACTATAGAGATTGGTAAGTATGTACGTTTAAGCAACAGGGCGGGTTACCATTATTAGAATGATTTTATCTACAGTTTTGAATGAATGCTTGCTTTGCTTTGCCTTCAGATGGCAATCGTGATTATCGAAGTAGCAACAGCGTCTGCTACGATACACAATCTTTGGGTTATATTAGCTAGGTTAAACAGAACAGCTACAAATAACAGTTAAAAGTTACAAATAGAGGGCCCATAAAACATAGGCAGGGTGTATCGGCGTGTGCTGAAGAGAAAATAACCAGATAATATATGATGCAGGCTGGAGCAAGATCATAACGGACGATTGAGTCGCCGCTTTGCACACAGGGCAGGACTGAAAGCTGCCAAACGATGGCAGTATGGCAATATGGGAAGACGTGAAACGTGTGAGCTACAATATGAATGATTTGATATAAGATGGAAGTTTGGAATAATAGGTATAGAAATAAAAATCACTGTAAATCGTATCTGACAATAGTGTTGCAACTCATTTAAATGAAAATATTTATAGACCACAAAGGAAACTTCCGTACGAGTAGGTACCGAAATTAGTTTTATCGTTTTATTATACTGAAATTCGGCAAAGGTTTTTGAACTTCGACATTCGACAAAATAGCAGTGGCCTAACTACCTAACTAGTTTGTTACATTTTGCTTGTCGATAACTTGGTTCGAACAACTGTGTGTTCGAACATAAGTAAGAAGAGCCTACATTTTAGCACATGTGAAGAGGAACAGACATACATTAAGATTAAGTTCTCGCGTGTTTCGGGCCTAAGTGGTAACTGATACGATAAATCGAACTACACGGGAAGGAAGTTTGTTGGTCTTGGCGGCGCCTAATGGCCGCAGGGAATCGGGAATGATATCAGATCACACACAATACGTAGTATACCTATGACAGTCTTTGTGTAGTTGTGATCTGCCTAATAATAATGAACTTAGTAATAATAATTAATGCTAAAGCTTCTAACAGCCCCGTGGGTCTTTTGGTCGCGAGCGGTACTGCTGAGAATGAGGTTCTGGGTTTGATTCCTCGGTCAGTTTTATTGCGGCTTCCCACCAGGTATTTCTTAGTAGCAGCCCGGGGTTTGGATTTGTATCCAATTGATGACAAATAGGCTCGCTCCCTTTACTTGAGACTAAATACAACCGGTGAAATGAAGGTTTGAATTCCTCGTTGGTTGAGTGGTGGACTGCAGAGAATGAGGTCCTGAGTTCTATTCCCGGGTTGGGTAAAGTGTTATTGGTTTTTCTATTACATGTGACTTTAAACGTAACTGGCGAAATGTGGGTGTACTATTAGGTACACCACTGCCTAACCCATCGAGGATAACGGGCGTGATGATATGTTATGAAATGAAGGTGTACCTTATGTACGTCTAACCCGTCTGGGACTACAGGAACTGATATGTTATTCTTCTACTCAACCCGAAGTTTAATGATAAGCCAATGTCGTGGTAAAACTTTTTAAAGTAGGTACATGTTGCCACTCGTGCTGCAGATTAGTTTAATATGTTTATGATGAAATTATAATATAAGCAATGTCCTTGTTGTTGGGAAACTGCCGAGAAAGGATGTTCTCTTTCTCGGAATTAACCCAAAAACGGGTAATGATAAATTAGTAATTTGTCACTGTTGCGTGTGTCACATTATCCGGATTCAAAGTTAGTTCAAAATTACACTTTAATGTAGAGAGAATTTGCTTTAGCAAATTCTCTCTACATTAAAGTGTAATTTTAATGTTAAATAAAGTAAGTGTAATTTTAATGTGTAATTTTAATGTTACTGTAATTTGATTAGTCCTTTTCCCATTTTTGCAATTTCAAAATTATTTAAACCGTTTTTTTTTCAAAATTGTTAAATTTAAACGTTCCTAAGTTGACGAAAGACAAGGAGGGTTTCCTTGTCTTTCGCCAACCGGGCAAACCAATTTCAATTTAAAGGTCCCTTTTCAAAAACACGATAAAAAGACTCCTAAGTACGCTACTGTGCAACTGGACTTGACATCTCGTGGAAAAAAATGTCCCCCTCCCCTCTCCCTTTGTACCCTTTCCCTGTACCCCTCGCTGAGTCCCACCTACGTGCGTCTCCATCCCGTGACGTCACGGCGTAATGATCTACAACGTGTTGGGTACAAAAGGGAAGGGTAAAGTTTACCCTAGATAATGGGGTGCAGTGTCAAGTTTATTTTAGGCAGCTGTATGTTTTGAGACTGGTGGATCGTGAAGGAGACCAAATTTGAGACGAAAGGGTATTTTTTCATACAAGTTATCTAAATAGAAGAGTTTTTTGAACTCAAAATTCTGTATTGTAACCGTTTTGTAATAGAGACGTATGATTTCGTTCCACAATGGTAGGTAAGGAACCTAAATAAATCACAGAAAGCGAAAAGTACAAACTAAAACTCTATCCTTTCAAATCAGTACATGTGGACTGTAAAATAAAAACACCTTTCTGAATAAAATGCCACCTAAAATATTTACTGAAACAAAAACGAAACGCCTGCAATAAAATATCGAGCAATATGTTTCGCTCCGTCCACTGTCAGCTCACAGAGCGCTACAGGGCCGATATGAATAAAAATAGATAACCCCGGGCCACACGTCATTATGGACGTACAAAAATAGTTTTGAAAAATCAAATGATTCACAATGGATAACTGCTGCAAAAAAAACATTTTTATTTGCACAGGAATGTTGTGGAACTTTGTTCTCCGCATACAACATGTAAACAATGTAAATCCCAATGAATCAGATGTTATTATATAATTCTTATAAAACAATGAAAAAACCGATGGTGAAGGAAATACCCAAATCACGCAATTTATCCAGTGTAGGTATAACACCTTCACACTTACCTACCTTTTTATTTTATTGTTTGGGTATCCTACATTACTAGTGCAGTCAGTAGGAAAATAAAACAAACATTGTAAAGTGTTTACTACCTCATTTGTCGCAACTGATGAGCATATAGTTTGATTTCCAAGTTGGGCATATGTTGCAATGTATTATTGGATTTTTCCAAAAGGAATTTAGAGTCCGAGTTGATGCCAATAGGCTCGCCCCTTATTACAGGGGACTTAAACATAACTGGCGAAATGAGGCTGTAGGGCTATTAGTGTAATCTCGGCCTAACCCTTTGTGGATTACACGCGTGGTGTTATGTTATGCTAGGTTTAAATCAAATTATTTATTTGATAAAAACATGTACAATATTAAAAACAAATCCAAGCTATTGCACAGTTAAAAGAAACATATTTACAATAAAAAATGATATAAACATTATAAATAAAATAGTTAAAAATAACAAGAAAAAGTCATCATTCGTTCACCCTATCACGGAAACTAAAATGTAGTCAGCGGCTCAGTTTATGGTTAAATAGAATTTTAGTTCAGTGCATAATGATGACTTGGCTTTGACGGTTTTCCTTGTTTGTACAAAACATTGAGTTGTTTATAAAATAACCGGCTAGGTATGACTTACTGTCACATTTTCCCACGAGTAACATAAGGACTGTTTACTAATAAATCAGATATTAAGTAAATGAGTAACATGAGTAGGTGTTCACCAATCGATCGACCTCTCAAGGACGGAACTCTGGCGTTAAATTAAAAGGAAAAATTACTCAACTAATTTTCGAAGAACCATCGGTAAGACTCATTCAAAGTTTTGAAGGTCTACTTGACTCACTTGATATTTGGTAATTGATATTATATTGGAATTTCCAATGCATCTACTCATTGGCAAATATGGTCCACTTTTAAGACTCTTGTACTTGTGCTGTAGATCATATACTACCCATTTTAAACTAAAATAAATCCTTTACTAAACTCAACTGTCTACATTTGCCTGCCTTCCCCCAACTATGTTGGGGTCAGCTTCCAGTTTAACCGGATACTGCTGAATACTAGTACTTTACTTGGAGCGCCTGCCTAGCCTCTGACAACCTAAAACGAGAGACAAAGATCTACAAATGACAGCCGGGACAGTTACGGCTTAACGTGTATTCCGAGGTACGGAGGAAACTCGATGTGTAATGGGCGGTCACCCATCCACGGACCAACCTAGGCAAGAATCGACCCGAGCGGCTGTTATTATTTAGCCACGTGCTCCTCTAAACTATCTATCTATCTAAACGGTCTATCATCAGCAATGAAGAAACACAGTCATGTTCGATGTTGCTGCATCACAAACACAGTCATGTTCGCTGTTGCTGCATCACAAACACATTCATGTTCGATGTTACTGCATCACAAACACATTCATGTTCGATGTTGCTGCATCACAAACACATTCATGTTCGATGTTGCTGCATCACAAACACAGTCATGTTCGATGTTGCTGCATCACAAACACAGTCATGTTCGATGTTGCTGCATCACAAACACAGTCATGTTCGATGTTGCTGCATCACAAACACAGTCATGTTCGATGTTGCTGCATCACAAACACAGTCATGTTCGATGTTGCTGCATCACAAACACAGTCATGTTCGATGTTGCTGCATCACAAACACAGTCATGTTCGATGTTGCTGCATCACAAACACATTCATGTTCGATGTTACTGCATCACAAACACATTCATGTTCGATGTTGCTGCATCACAAACACATTCATGTTCGATGTTGCTGCATCACAAACACAGTCATGTTCGATGTTACTGCATCACAAACACAGTCATGTTCGATGTTGCTGCATCACAAACAAAGTCATGTTCGATGTTGCTGCATCACAAACACAGTCATGTTCGATGTTGCTGCATCACAAACACAGTCATGTTCGATGTTGCTGCATCACAAACACAGTCATGTTCGATGTTGCTGCATCACAAACACAGTCATGTTCGATGTTGCTGCATCACAAACACAGTCATGTTCGATGTTGCTGCATCACAAACACAGTCATGTTCGATGTTACTGCATCACAAACATAGTCATGTTCGATGTTACTGCATCACAAACACAGTCATGTTCGATGTTGCTGCATCACAAACAAAGTCATGTTCGATGTTGCTGCATCACAAACACAGTCATGTTCGATGTTGCTGCATCACAAACACAGTCATGTTCGATGTTGCTGCATCACAAACACAGTCATGTTCGATGTTGCTGCATCACAAACACAGTCATGTTCGATGTTGCTGCATCACAAACACAGTCATGTTCGATGTTGCTGCATCACAAACACAGTCATGTTCGATGTTACTGCATCACAAACATAGTCATGTTCGATGTTGCTGCATCACAAACACAGTCATGTTCGATGTTGCTGCATCACAAACACAGTCATGTTCGATGTTGCTGCATCACAAACACAGTCATGTTCGATGTTGCTGCATCACAAACACAGTCATGTTCGATGTTGCTGCATCACAAACACAGTCATGTTCGATGTTACTGCATCACAAACATAGTCATGTTCGATGTTACTGCATCACAAACACAGTCATGTTCGATGTTGCTGCATCACAAACAAAGTCATGTTCGATGTTGCTGCATCACAAACACAGTCATGTTCGATGTTGCTGCATCACAAACACAGTCATGTTCGATGTTGCTGCATCACAAACACAGTCATGTTCGATGTTGCTGCATCACAAACACAGTCATGTTCGATGTTGCTGCATCACAAACACAGTCATGTTCGATGTTGCTGCATCACAAACACAGTCATGTTCGATGTTACTGCATCACAAACATAGTCATGTTCGATGTTGCCGCCCGGTTTGTGTAGAATCATACTGTAACAAGCCGACCCAAAGATTCTTATTCTCTAGTGCACACAAAATTAAAAGATATACACACAAAATTACAATATAGGTATAGCTTATAATATGTATACAACGGCGAGCTTAACCCAAAATTGAGAAAGATTGTAGCACACTCGAGAAAGAATTTTCAAACACCCCGTTGCGTACCTAAAATCAAATCAAATCATTTATTTTTGCAGAAAACACTGTTACAAAGGTGGTATAAAAATTTATATGTTTCAAGTGATTCTACCGTAAGGCATGCAAAATGTATACAATCATGGTTTATCAAAATCAAGATTGACATTGACCTGAAACGTGGTGTCAAAGTTCCATCAGAACGATACACTCAATTATAACCTTAATACTTATAGAGATAAGAGCTGCTTTCACTGATAGATTTTCATATTTCATGATCTAGTTTTTGCCGACTCTAATAAGATTTATTAGAATCTCATGTTACTAATAAATAATTAGTCGTTGAAATAAATTCTTCAATGTTGCTAAGGCTTTAACTAATTTAATAAGCCTTGTGCCTACCTAGTTACTAACAAGCTGTACTAATTAGTTATGTTTTGACAGCGAAACATCTCACGCAAATCTTACAATAGCTTCACATGCCAACAAAATTAGGAGATCTTTTGAACATCTATATAAATAAACTAAATTGAAGTGTCTGTTTGTAATATCAAAATAACAGCTTTGTACTGAACGCATCATCTTCCTGCCCTTGTCCCATACTATTTGGGGTCGGCGCAACACGTTTTCTTCTTACATTCTTCCCTATCCTTCCCTTCACGGCATCATTTACTCCTTTCTCTTTCATATTAGTCTTCACACAAGCTTTTTAAAAAACATTTTTTTTTTTGTTTTTGTCTGTCTGTCTGTTTGTTCCCGCTAATCTCGAAAACGGCTGTTCTGATTTTGACAGATTGCTGATGTTATAAGGTCTAACATAGGCTCTACTTTTATTTTATTAGTGTTCCGTGCAAAAAAAAAAAACAAAATTGAAATTGGTAACAAAATTCAATTAAAAAAGGTAAGTAATATTTTTTAATAATAATTTCACACGAACGAAGGTCGCGCGCAACAGCTAGTTATAAAATAAAGATCTTCAGAATATACTTTCTGAAATCTGATGCCGGGGCTGTTAGTGTTACAATACTGTACATTATTTTTCTCTTGCCTATGTATAAGAGCCCTGTGTACGTAAATAAGTAACATATAATTATTACCACTCATAGAGACCTTTACAAAGACCGATTTATTTAAAAGGCATTTACATCTTAAGCAGGATTTTAATTTGTTTGCAGGTAGTTTCGGATCTTTGAAAGAAAGTTAAGTTTTTACTGACTAACTTACCGTTGCTAGTGACTGTACAAGTCAAACGTTGATACCTAATATATCGTTATGTACATACGTATCTAATGAACTGGCACCAAACATAATCAGTCCCATCTCCCCTGCCAATTAACTTAAACAAAGTCAAAATTCAAACAATCTGTGACATCCCCTACCTCGAGCTGAAACAGTGGCATTATTTCTTTGGAAAATCCCATAATTATGTACAGCACTTAATGGCGCTGTTCATCTCCTTGTCCTGTTCAATAGCGCAATGAAAGGCATTATCATAGGAACGAGCAGCTCTTGTCGCCAGAGCTTATGAAATTACTGACCCAAATGAATGAATCAGAAACGTTCTGAACGTTGATAAGATTAGCGATGCAGCGCCGCGTGGGGGGGGGGCGGGTGGAAGGTAGTTGGAACATTTTAAATATTCTTTCAGAGATAAAGAACGTCCTAGATTTGAATTCAAATCTTTGCTCACTTAATTAATAATTAGCCTGCAATGAAACGCAAACTTAAAATTCTTTTAATGTGTAGGAATTGGTACCTACTTAACTTCTGTTTTTTTTTTATTACTAAATAGACTTGCGTTTGATCGCCCGATGTGAAGCAATGATGCGGCCTAGGGTGGAGCACGCTTGCCTAGAACAAGCCGATTCGATTATCTAATAATGAAGCGTAAAAACCACTTTACAATTAATTAACTAAATAAAAACAGTGTGGTATTTTCCCTAAACAGGACATAGACCTCTCATACCGGAGAATCTCATCATTACGTCAGGGTATCCTCGCGTTGATTTCCAATTTCCTTCACCAATTTAATAGAAAATTGAAAAGACACATGGAATACGTGCCAGATTGGCCATGCAAATAACTCTATTACTTATTGCTAAAAGTAAGAAAATCAATATTTATTTATAAACAACCAAACTAAACTAATAAGTAACAACAATGGCGTGGCTTCGCTCGTCTAAGAATTCCATAACTACATTTACTCAGACATTTCATTTGTATTTACTTTGAAACTTAAACATTTACAAGGGATGCTAACTCGATTTAAATACGGGTTCGATGGCAGAATCGTTAGTGCCAAGATATATCTTATGATAGCCCCGAGGGCGTCCAAGTCCATTACTATTAAAAGAGGGTTATCCATCATCCGTGCTATATCGAGTGCCCGGGCGAATGTTCACTCGATACAAAATCGACTAACATCGGTCAAACGCGTTCGGTTAGATGCATTTCCCTATTCGTATCAATCACTTCTGTTGACCGGACTTTCAACGCGTTGAGGAAAAACTTGAGGAAATACAACACGCCTGAAGGATTTCGAATATTTGAAATTGCTGACGATTTGTACCTACTCAATATTACATTATGTAGATACAAATCGTTTGTTATTTAAAATAGATCAGATGTTCAAATCATGGTGATTCTACGAGCTCTCAATACATCAAGTGATTTGGATTGTCACAAATCTACAGACGAAGAGGTTTACCTGCAGTAAATTAGCAAAGTTAGTTAAAGTAAAATGTATCGCGGACGCTGCAAACTGCTAAGAAAGAAAGTTAATAAAGAAAGTCCAATTAATAAAATGAAAGGCGCTACTCAGACAAACAGCAACTCTTTGCAGAGGAACAAAATAAAATTCACAAGATAATAAGTAGCTGATACATAGTATGTTTTTCTTTGACTTTCAGAGAAGCGAGCTACTCGGGATGGGTGAACCCTCCTTTATTTAACTTAGACTTACTTCCAAAGCAAAACAACATTTAGAAAAACAAAGGCTTCTGTAACACACCATTGTTTTATTTCAAACATAGATAGAACTGGAAAATGCAGAGAGCATTTTTTGGTTTTTCGACTTGGATTGTGAAAGGCGAAATATTGTCACGAATCCATTGATTTATTTATTTTAAATCTCCGTTTGAGAAAATCTCGTTATAGAGCACGTGTCGTCTCCGACAGACAAAGGGGAGTGAGAGATATTTGATACTGCATGCTTGAGAGGGAGGACCGCTCAACGGATAAATCCTGTTTCAAGACGCGCCTTGCCGGTCGCGCCGATAGATTGTCTCGCTGACTGTACCTATGTGGTGGGGCTTTTGAGTGTGTATGTGCTTGCAAGATTGAATTTGTAATCTATGAAACCAGAGTAAGTCTATGAGTACTTTAAAATTAGTAGCTATTATGTATAGCTAGTTAAGTACAATAAATACGGACTCAGTGAAACACATGTAAAAATAAGTAATTGTGAAACACCTATTTTATAGTAAAAGTGTTGCTAGTAAAACCTTTACTTTAATATTATACTTATAAAGGAACATGAACTAACAGCAGAAGAGTTTTTAATATTTTTCACGCTACAACATTTTTATGGGGTTTCCCCAGACCAACTAGATGCAGTATGCACAAATAAACTATGGTGCATAGTGCACATATTTTATTTCTCGAGTTCTAAAAGGCAATAAAATTATCACTTCGGTTTACGTGTCTGTCTCCGAATGACGTCACTATAGTGTGACGTCAGTAGTAAACAATTTTATTCCTACGATTATGACTCGCTGCGATAAAACTTTCCTTTTAGAACATTTGCGAATTGTTCGTGGAAACGCATTTCGATTTTTCACAACAATGTTTACTACGCAGTTACGCATGTTTACGATTCCGGGGATGAAAAACGGTTATCCGTAAAGAATGAAGTAGAGGAACAACCCGGGTGATGTGTGGTGACGTTGACAAACTGCGTTACGCCTCGGCTCGTTAAACGGTAACCATTTTTAACACGCGTTCACACAGATACAGACGCACAAATTGGATTGGCTCCATCAACCGGCTTAGCGGAGTTTTTAACGAAAAGGTAGGGTTTGTCAGTAAGTATCAGTATCAGCTAGTTAAAGTTAGCAAAGTGTCGGCGAACGTAACGAAGGGCTATTAGGAGAGTTTTTGACTGGATCCTGTGAAAATAGTTATACTTAACAGTCACGTCATTCTGTGTGTTTTTAAGCCAAATGTTGCCAAACTCGTTTTACGTTAAATCAGTATCGCAAATAAGGGGCTCGTCTACGATTTATTACATCATGCCGCTAACAGTCACTGACGCACGCGGCTCGTGGACAACACTCGAGATCCATGTCGCTTGCAAAACAATAACAAACTATTGAAAACAGATTACAATTCGACGAAGATTATGACTCAAGGATTCCAAAAAAAATCCAAGCGATTCGACGCAGTTGCATAATGTTTCGTAAATACATAAATTTGTGTAAGAAACAGAGGAATGTCGTGGTGGCCCCGAATGTTTCCGGACCGACCGGAAAGCGTTTTTTTGGTGTCGCCCGGGGAAAGACCTATTTGTGGTACATTAGACTTCTGCGAAATTGAAAATGACATACGAAAGGGGTTTTTCAGCTCAGCGGCACAAATAAAGACGATTTCAACATTATGAAACTATATCGCAACCACTATACATTCTGAACCCCAATATGGAAATATTTCATCGTTTTTTTTTTAATCAGCAGTTGAATATATTTTAACCGTGTAATATTGCAGTTTTGTAGGAAACAACTGTTTTTTTTAACCACGAAAAATGTCTATTTTGAAATACATAGAATTTTTTCAGTATGATGTACTGAATACGTGGTAACCGTTTTAGCGCAGGTATCCCTTGCACCCTTGCACAAACGTACCTAATTAATGTAAATCCCTTTCCTGAAATGAAATATAAGCTTGCTGTAAGAAAACCCATTTATGGGCTAAGCTTGCCGTTGTACATACCTACTCTTGATTATTGCATTTTTGTGTGCATATTTTTTAATTTTGTGTGCATTATAGAATAAGAATGACAATAAGTACCAAAATGCCATAATTAAAACCATTAGAAGATAATTATTCTAGGGTCGAGCTCATAACATTAGTATAATTATAAGCGAACAAGCAGGAAATTAACCATCCACATAGGTATTGTTAGAGGTACCTATCGGTACTTCTAACAATAGGAATAATACCTGCAACTTCCCATCCATAAATGCTATATTCCAAAACTGCACACTCATCATCTGCCTAGCCTTTTCCCAACTATGTTAAGGCGGCTTCCAGTCTAACCGGATGCAACTGAATACCAGTATTTTACATGGAGCGACTGCCTATCTGACCTCCACAACCCAATTTAGTGCTAGGTTTAGCAATACCCCTTGGTAAGACTGGTTTTCCGACTTTCGGGCCACTGACTACGTCTAACGACTGTCAAAGATCTACAAATGACAGCTGGGACCAACGGGTTAACGTGCTTTCCGAGGCACGGAGGAAACTCGGTATGTAATGGGTGGTCACCCATCCACGGAGCAACCTAGGCTAGCACGGCTTAACCTAAAGATCGACCCGAGCGGCTGTTCTTATTTAGCCAAAACTGCACACTACTACTTAACAAAAAAAAAAATTAAAAAAAAAAATTCTTTATTTCAGACCTATTATATTATCAGTCCATAAGTTGTTAGTGGTTAGTAACAGATTGAGCTTATATGCTATTTTTAGGAAAATGTAATGAAATAACTATCAGGACAACAAATGTATTCTTATAAGGCACAAGTTAACAGTTAAAACACAAAAGTTATAAGTTAACGTAACAAAATTACAACAATATTCGAGTGAACAAATCAAGGGGAATAATTAGTAAGTGGCGCCGCCGATTAAGGGAATGAGCCCTTGGCCACGCTACGCGTTGACTTATATAGGCTCGTTCATATGGTTCGGGCTTTCTGGAGGGGTGTAGGTCGGGGACGCAGCTATTGAAGGCGCAGCTAACACGGCCTCTCCTGACGTGCCGGCGTCCTCGCAGGCCTCGGCAACCACCGGAGCGTCGTCAGCGGGAGCTACCTCCGACTCGGCATTTCTGAGTGTCGCCGACGAGGTGCTCTGCTGTTGAGCTGCTTCATTCTGCTCATCATCAGAACCTGCACATCATAAACCAAGAGTGAGCATCAAAATGTTAGATATGATAGCAGATAACTTCCTTTTTTTTATTTTTTTGTTTGTTTTTCACGTATGTGCTGGATGAAAGAGTTTAGTCGATCAAATGCTAATGAGATATGAATTGCTTCTTAATACTTGTTTAGGTAATATCAAATTCACCATGATAACAAAAACCATAGCCACATGAACTCAAAAGCCTCATATAGGCTAGCAAAGAGCTCACGTGCCATTCACCAAACAAAGCCTTATGCAATTGCGCAGTTGCAATGGGCTCACATGGTCCAAATGACAAAGCTTGTCCTCGGGCTTTACACAGTACTTTGCCATTCACGCCCCGATGTCTCTCACACGGGTACTTCCTGGGTCACGACTGTTACCAACTGGTAGGAGCAAAGCTACAGGCATAGGTTAAAGCTCACAAAGAACCCGTTATTTAGGCGATTTAATTCACGTCCCAGAAACATCAACAAAGATCTTACACTCAAGCACTCGAGCACAGTTCGTGATCTTGGATCAAGTACCAATAACAATAAATTGGTTCATAAGCTTAAAAAAGTTTCACACGGTTGAGTTGTGAATTTATGAAGAGCACACTTTAGACTCAAGTGCATTTTGACGCTTGACGCATAGCGATAAGTGCCGTACGCTTATGCGTCGTCGTATAACGCTGTAAGTGGTGCCACTCACATAACAATTCAATCCAACACAAGTCAGATAAGCATAAATGCAACGATAATGTAATCAGTGAATGTTTATGCGAACATAAATTAATGTCAGCAAAGTGGCTAAACGTCGTAGGTACGACAAAAGTGGATGAAAAGATCAGCACATGAACAGTTTTAATTTAGAATACTCTAAAACTTACTTTCGGACAATGCAGCACAGCACTCGTCCATTAAGTTGACCAGCAGGATATACACCATTCGTATATCTAAAGACAATCTCAGGTTTGTCTTATTTAAATGTCCTGGCAGAGCTACGCTCAATGCCACACAAGTAATACAGACAGAGGCACCCAGTTCGCATGTCTTACATGGACAGAGGCACCCAGTTCGCATGTCCTGGCAGAGCTACGCTCAATGCCACACAAGTAATACAGACAGAGGCACCCAGTTCGCATGTCCTGGCAGAGCTACGCTCAATGCCACACGAGTAATACAGTCAGAGGCACCAAGTTCGCATGTCTTACATGGACAGAGGCACCCAGTTCGCATGTCCCGGCAGAGACACATCTCAATGCCACACAAGTAGAACAAAACATAGTTTAGCATTAAACAGTTACATAAAGTCTACTTACTATCAGAACATAGCACAGGACTCGGGAGTCCACTCTCCTCGCCATGCAACCATATGCTCGGCCTAACCTGACCATTGCTTATGGTTCTCCCAAAGTACTTGTCACCGTAATATCATTTACACACGCATGGTCGGCGCAAATACGCTGGCAATTGCCGGTACGAATGTATGCAATGCCACTGCGATTCAAAACATCGGTATCTATTATCACCGGTATACTCAAACAACCTCCGGGTACTGGATGAAAGTCTGCCTCTAAAGTCAAATTATCGAACTCAATTGGCAAAGTGACGTAGCTATCCGATCTTAACTCATGACCACCTATTCCGCGCAACATCTGAGCATTAGGGTTTAGGCGGCAAGAAAAATGTTTAAGAAGTTCGTTCGTGAGGGATACAGACGAGCCGCTGTCAATTAAGACGTCCGTAGGTACACCACACAGCACTGCGGGTGTAACGTCACGGTTCGCCATATCACCCTTAATTTCACGACAAAAATTAACATTTGATTTATTGCGCGACTCCGATCGCTGTTTAATAAAAGGCTCTTCTTCTCTATGCCCCGTTTTGTTACAAAAGTTACATTTAGAGTTTCTCATATTCGCGTGAGTAGGAAACTGTTCTGATTATCACTTACGGTTTTGCTAGATTTTGAACTGTTACTATTTTTAAATCTCTTGGGACAAGCGTTGCTCTTACTGGTGTGGCCATGAGCGCCGCACGAAAAACACTTAAGTTTTTTTATCCAACACTGTAGCACTACGGTTCCTATTGCTACCGTTATCGCGACAGCTGCTATTTCGATTAAAATGGGACTCTACATTGTTTCTGTTCGTATTTGCGGTTTCACTCTACGGATCCTTACTAATACGCACAATGATTGCACACAAAAGATTACTTAGTCCTTTAACGATACGCAAACGCAACAAGGATTTGCGCGCGTATTCCGCGTATGTGGAATATTTATCTGACAGTGCACATGACGTCTTAAAGGATATTAGCAACATCGACACGTTGTGGACAAAGTGATTTTAACTGTGATTTAAAGGTAGACCAAGTACGATCCGTTTCGGTCCAATCGCGTAACCAAGAGCGAGATTCAACCTTCAGACACAAACCGATACGGGCCTGACATTCTTTGTCGTCCCATCTATTTTGTGTCTTAGCGCGGGCAACTTCGTCACACCATGCTATGACGTCATGAACATTAGGGTCGAAGTTAGAGACGTAATAATGGTTTGATCTCACCGGGTTTAAGCTCCTTAGCGCATCGATGAGGCGCTCAGCGACGTCCCCTGCAGCCGAAATTGGAGGCGAGGGCGACAGCATCGGCTCCGGTGCCAGTGGCGTCGGGACAGGTCACGTGACAGCGAGAGGTTGGTGTTGGTGTTCGAGAGGTTGGTGTTAGAGGAGTGGTTCTGAAACTGAGCTTCTCTCCAAGGCAGAGACCCTTTTGAGTATTGCGTCTAAGATGAGTTAGGTCGGGCGGCGGAGGCGAGCACTCACGTTTACGTCTTTTTCTGGGGCCATTATTATTCGACATTTTATTTATTTATTTAAATTTAGTGGAAAACGAGAGACGATCTCACTTCTGATTTTAGGAAAATGTAATGAAATAACTATCAGGACAACAAATGTATTCTTATAAGGCACAAGTTAACAGTTAAAACACAAAAGTTATAAGTTAACGTAACAAAATTACAACAATATTCGAGTGAACAAATCAAGGGGAATAATTAGTAAGTGGCGCCGCCGATTAAGGGAATGAGCCCTTGGCCACGCTACGCGTTGACTTATATAGGCTCGTTCATATGGTTCGGGCTTTCTGGAGGGGTGTAGGTCGGGGACGCAGCTATTGAAGGCGCAGCTAACACTATGTAAAAAAACCAGAAAAAAACCAGAAAACCAGAATAGGATACACGGCAGTCCTAAAAGAGGACATCGACCGTTTTGTTCATATTTTTTTTTTTTTTTTTTTTTTTTATTACAAAATGGGCCTGCTCTTGACCTCGATCACGCCTGGTGGAAAGCGATGGATGAGGTCTATGATGAAACGAGCGTGCCCAGAAGATGCCTGTTCACTCTTGCTTTGAAGGCAGACGGGTTATATGTGGGAGGGAACACAGAAGCCGGCAGAGAGTTCCACACCTTGGCTGTGCGCATGATAAACGTGGAGGAGAAGCGCCGAGTACGACTAGTCGGGATATCAACCAAGTGTGGATGTGGTCTGCTAGTCCGGTGGTAAAAGCAACTAGAATGACACAGGCAAAGTAGGTAGATGACAGCTGACCACAGATGCTTACGTCATGGATAGTCAGCCTCTATGGTTCCCACTGCTGGGACACCGTCTCCTAACTGTGAGAGGGACAAGGCCGACCCAGCGTAAATTTTGGGGAGTCACAAGTCTTAAAATTTTTCGGTTCTGGGACATTCCGGTTACCTCACGATATTTTCCTTCACTGTGTGATGACCTACTAAAAACTACACAGCAAGCTATCAGCGACCTGCACACGTAATAATAATAAAATGGCTGCATTTTTGTGGTTTTACTATCACATTTTTCCCTGTCAGTTTCTTTTTGGAAATTCCAGCATGATTAAATTCAAATTTCGATGTTATGTAAGAGGTAAACCGCAGGTCACCTGCTTGGTAGGTTTTAAAATCGAAGGTTACTACTCTCGAGGCGATACCACGCCTTAGCTATCAATCCATATGGCGTATAAGGAAATCAGAGATCATTAACCTATCTACATCATCAAGATATTAACATCAGTTTAGTACTCCACATTGCATAGTCGTACGCACAGGAAGGTGCAGTATTGGAAAGCCTTCCACGACGTGGACCGATGACCTGGTCTGGTGATAACCGCGGGAGTCTGCTGGATAAGGAAAGCAATACCTAGACCGGGTGACCGATGTGGTGAGTCTTGAGGAAGGCCAGGACGTATTTCGGTTGTTATGGTAATCATGATGACCATTGCATAGTTTGTGGTTATTCTGTAAACTGCTACTGTGGTCGGAATACCTCTGACGTCTTGCGGAAGTCATTCTTATAGCGTCATTGTATTGAGTGCATCATTGTGTGCAGCTCCAAGAAACAGATGTGGTGTACCGTGACGTCTTGATCAAACAATGGGGTAATACAAAACCATTAATATAAAGGTGAAAGCAACTTTGTCTGTCTGTCACCTCTTCTCGACTGAACCGATTTCGATGAAATTCAACACACAAAAACGGTAGACCATGACCTGGTTTAGGATATACATACTGTTGATCCCGGTACTGCATCTCCATGGGATAATTTCCGACCACCACGGGAGCGCAGCCGCGGGCTAATTCTAGTCTGAATCTAAGGTAACGTGCAATCATCGAAAAATACGCATTATCCTTCTGAGTCATTCGAAGAACAATAGATAGTTTGAATGCATGTTTGGGTCGTCTACGCCATTTTTTTTTCCTGTAATTATGAAACTAAGATATAGTTTGTCTTTACATGGTCTGTTGCACGTAGGTACATAGGTGCTTGGAATGTAAGTGGCAGGGAGTTCATAAATATTCGATATTATCGAATAGCTCTTGACTATTGTTGAGTCTCTAACCTCATATTATTATAGGTAACTTAGTAACAAGGGTTGGAAAAACCGTTGCTTGCAGTCCAATATTAATAGTTTATTAAATGACAAATTGTGGATGATTGGAGTTTCCCATTTGCAAAAATTAGGTTTAATATACAATTTCATTCCTATTTCTCTTTAATTTTACGATAGGGGAAGAAGGGAAGGGGGGATTTTTTCTAAATAAGGGTTAGGCAGAGGTGTAACGTACCTAAGAGGACACTCACATTTCGCCAGTTATGTTTAATAGTAAAACCCCTTTTTACTTCAACCGCAAGCTTATTTCCATCAACCGGTCACAAATACAGACTGCGTGGCCCAATAATACTTTACCCGACCCGGGAACCGAACTCAGGACCTCACGCTCAGCAGTCGCGCTTGGGACCACTAGACCAACAAGGTAGTTTAGTGGGTACGTCCACTGCCATTTGTTGGCATTAGGTACGACATTTTAACCTTCGCCACTGCTGCATAGACCAAACAAAACGAACATGAAGAAAATAATCTAAAATCGAATTATAAAGTAGGTATCTATGGTAAACTACTCTGTACCATCTTGGTACCGTCACAAACTATAATATAATTGTATTTTTCAGCAACTGCACTCTTTTCATTTTCGTTTGGTTACAAACCAAAATAATATAAAAACTCTGACACCAGGTTAGGCACTCTAACCTGGTGTCAGAGTTTTTATGTCACCCATGGGCCTCTACCTTAGCTTTACATGCCGTCCAGAGATATCTCTCGTAATGCTACGTTTGTTTACTCACGATGTTTTCTTTCACCGCAACTATTGATAATTATACAATACGCACATGAATCCGAAAATCAGAGGTGCGTGTCTTGGGTGCGAAGTCCGACGGTTACGCCACTAGGCTGTCGCTGAGCAGTAGCTGAAAAACATGTTTATTTGAAAAATGTATTTTAACATAATGTGACTATATACCTAAATAGCACATTACTTATATGTTTTCATCGCTTGTAACGTCTGTCTACGCCATACGATCGCGTTTGCTCTTTTCTCCAAGTTTTATTTTCGACGTAATTAAAGTTAAGTTAGTGCGTGGTAAAAACCCAAAAAGCGATAAACCCACAATGCACGCAAGTCAACCAATAAATTAGCTAAATACGGAAAAAAACAGCACAGAACAGTAGGAGTTTGGGAATCACTGCAGTCACTGATGTGCGCAATGTATACCTACTTCGGATTGATAAAATAAAGAGCCGACGTAAACATTTCAAGAATAGGTTCCAATCTGTAATTAACTGTGGTGTATTCTATACTTGCTGCTGTGTCTTTAGAAAAGTAGGCTTGTAAAATTTTCATAAGTCAATCGTCGGTGCATCGGAATCTTGAAAGACAACCCTAAGTAACCTTATACTCGCCCACAAGTTGCAACCTCCATCCTGTAGAAATTCCTGCACTCAGCTGCCGCCACCGGTCCAATGACCCGCTGTAAAAGTTTATCCTGTTAAGAACGAGCTCAGTCTATAAATAGAAACTCATAAAAAGTCAGGAATAAAGAGTAATTCGTGGAACTTTAGTCTTATATTTTACTTGTTCATGCACATTTGTCAGTAATACTTTCTCTGAGAAACATAAACATGAATAAACAAAACTCAACATTTGTCTGTTATCGTTTAAATGTCGAGATTATTAAGGGTTTCCCGAATACGATAAATACCTAAAGATTACTTTACAAAACTTTTAGCTGTTGGACAAACCACAGCACACAGGGAATTTCCGAATTTTCACATTATATTATTGTCTGTATACATTTTATTCCGCTAATAAACCCGCTTCTAATACCTACATACCTAATTAAAACCACAATTTGACATAATTGGGAAATCCTTGATGATTTATAATGTGGTAAAACTAAAAATAGCTGTCCAACATAGCAACCGGCTTTCTCATTAAAACCAGAACAAAATTAGTTTCTTTAAACATTTGCCTGTTTACAATTGAACTGGGATTCCCTTACCTACGAGTTTTTTAAAGCAGTTAATTTGAAAGTGGTGATTCGCTTCTATTGTGGGATTTTATAATGTTTTAACGGGTCCATTGTCGGGACATTTATGTTTAGCCTTTGTGACTTGGGTGCTTTGTTACTGTTATAGGTTTCCTACATTGCGAAATAGTTGTGAAATAATAACCGTTTACAAAAACGCTTTGTTGTTTCTTTTGGGACATGCTGCACCTAACTATGTGCTACAAAGAGTCGTTGAAGTTCTAAAACCACGTAAGTCAAAAATAGCAACTTTTCAGGAGATTGAAAAACTGCATAATTATACCATAGTATGAACAATACCATTTTATAATTTGTGTTTTCATTTCAAATTAGATAGAGACGTTGCTTGTTTCTGTAATTGGCTGAAACAACGCGTCTTCCGATTCTCTAGCGAACGGCATCAAAAATCAAAATGTTGACATTTGATTTTTGATGCCGTTCGCTAGAGACCGCCTAAAATGACTTAGGTGCGTGGTGTTAGAACATCAACGACGAAAGGTCTTTTGGGGCTCGAAAGACGTTGTCAGGTGCATTGGTAACATTTGCCAATCTGTTTTGTGAAATTAGGTAATTGTATTGAAAAGACAACATGGCGACGACGTTAGAAAGAAAAAGGCAAAGATATCCATAATACAACTATGTATTACATAAAACTTATGACTAATGACTTATGAAAACTTATGACTTATGAGTGACACGGCGCGGTTAAAAAACCCGATCAGTAAGTTAGCTTAGGAACGCATCAATTTTCCATAATTATACTCGTAGATATGCAGACCGCATTTTTCAAATATGGTTATGGACCGCATTATATTTATTAATGCGTTGTGATTGGTCTCTGATTATTATTCCAATAATTAAGTACTTAGGTACTACGTCACGGAACCGTTTTCGAGAAATTGGTTTCGGTATGCAGTTAATGCAGTAGTAGACTGCCAGTATGGTGCCGATACAGGGTAAGGGGTTTTTTTCGATCCCATTGAGTCAGACTGCCTTGGCTCTGAACTTGCCACACTCCTTTTATGCGGTAGTTAGACAACCTCATCAGACATCATTAGGTACATTCGTGTTATCAAGACGTGTACGTGTAGCTTCGGGAATTAAACGTTGCACACCTTCTAAATAATCTGTTTTTGTTGGGCGCCATTTGATGGTGAATGGTCATATTATTATTCCGTGTTTTACTGATACCATTTGATCGCGGATATGAAGAAAATCGCTATGACGTGAGTACCAATAACTTATTTTTTATTATTATCAGGTTCTCACAGATGTCTTCAGGATGAAACCATAAAGAAGCCCATTGGTTTCTTATTTAATTCTTGATATGAAAAGGCAGACTACATTGATGAGTATTTTGAATTTACTGGTCACATTTCAGTACTCCCAACCCTATAAGCTAATTTCCGAACCCCTGCTCTTTAAATAAAACATCTTTCTGTTTCCCGACATTTGACAAATACCGCAAACCATTGACTGGACATGCATTCGCCCATTTATCAAAGCTGCTTGATAGTCATACAGTAGGTACCTAAGTCAGAGAGCTGTTTCATCATAATTTTCTTCGCACAGTAGCTTTCTACTTTGGCACAGGTCCAAGCTGAGATGACGGTGTGACTCAGCAGTTCTCTCATCCTACTGGCTTGCCAACTGATCGGGACTTTTTCCCGTATAAAGAAAATAACTTTACTGAATGTAAGCTAACACGCCCTTCTTGGAAGTTTTGCGGATACTAATACTTTACTTGGCCTCTTTTCAGGGTAGGTATTGTAAAAGTACGTGTCTTGGTTTGTGGGTAGGCACGAATGTACGATGTTACTAGGTGTTTGTGCCGTTTGCAGCTGAAGTAATTGTTTTAAAACAGTATTTTGTATGATTTGCGGTGAGTTAATTGAGGAAGATGAAATGGGGACGCGTATTTGGTACAGGGGAAAGTCCGTGTTACTGATTAATTTTTGGAAAGTTGTTTTACCCAGATTGAGTAGAGTGAGTAGGTACTATACAAGTTAGTCTTTATATCGTATAAGAATCCTCGTACACAGGGAAGTACTACCTAGTACCTGTATCTCTTTATGTTTGACGATCATGTCGGGCTTGTACCTACCTACCGCAAAAAACTTTGAATTTAAGAAATTCATTAGGCGCATGCGGAGTGGCTCCAGTATCTGTAGATTGTGTGCTTTGTCTAACTTACCAATGTATAGGTATCTTGCTTAACATCAACGGTCTTAACTGTTGATGTCAAAGGTTACCTTTAGGTTTACAAGTCCCGGGATAAAAGGTTGTTCGTGGAAGAACATTATTTTAAAAACTATCCACGACCAGGGAAATTTTTCATCATACTTCTATACCTCAACACCTATTGTTTAAACAAACAAAACGTCTGTTTAAAATAATGAGTATTACTCGGAACGTTTTCTTGTAAATACCTATATTATTGTGTATTAAATGTGTTAAAGAAATATGTAACAAGTATGAAACACATCACACGAATTCGCTTCGAAATGATCCTTAATGATTGAAGGGCATTATCAGCATTATCTTTTTGAATTAATAATTTGTTGTTGTTTGTTGTTAATGATTTTCACACTTAATCAACTAATTTACTCGTAAAATGCTAAGCAAATACACCTTTGAAAGATAAGATAATATTAAAACAAAATCTCCGGCTCAAAAGTTCGGTAAGTATGCGTTTAGCTTCATCATCATCCACGACTTCACCCACTGCTGTGTAGGTATAGCCCTCTCTTTGCTTGTGCCAAGCTCCACGTTCCTGTGCCAGCTTTAAGTTAGTTACATACAAATATATGTTAACCGTGCATACATCACTTGAACATGCTTGAGTTAAGAGTGTTCTCGGTAAAAAAATTCAATAATCATAAATTCGGGGATTTTTAAAGTGAAATTCCTCCATTTTGCCTGGGATTTGTAAAAAACTAATTTCAGTATCACATTAAGCATATCTTTAAATTGTATTTGTATAGAATAAAACATTGAAAAATGACAAAAGTTGCGCTGCGTTATTTATTAGTAACTTTGGAATTTTATATTGTCGATGTACCTACTAACAATAAATGCGCTGCCACTGTCGACTTCGACAATTAAAGCACATAAAATATGTTAAAGCCTCTGTGACTTCATCTGCATTGTATTTTATCGCTGCGTTAGTGCGAAGCCATTACTTTTGTATTTAAACGGTGCTGCACTAGCCTTCGATCATGCTAGTTTGGTTGCTTCAGTTTGGGAGGCTTAACAAAATATTGATGACACCAATGTAGGTATGTCAATTCTAAACCCGTTTATATATATAATGCAGAGTAAAGTTATAATGTTTTTAAAGTAGTCAAAGCTGTAATCGAGCATTATACGTCCATAACCTACTATAAATAGCCAGGCAAACTATGCTATCTTACGAAATTAAGTAAATATTTAAATTAATTAAGTAAAAGTCCCTACTCCTACGTCTGCTTACGGCCTTTACAACTTGTCCCTCCAAAGCTACAAAAAAAAATACAATAGACGGATTTTCTAGGTTCCTTGTCTTACAACCTGAAAAAAGTTATGAATGCGTTTGAAGACTTCGATCCTCAAATTAACGGGGAAAAGGGTATAAAATGTCACGATTAAGAGAACCATGATGTATCGATGGAATCTATTGAAATAAGGACATGAGGATGTAGACCATAGCGACGCACGGGTTAAACCATCTAGCCACCTGGCCGCGACAGTGAAAGTTCTATAGAAATCATGCCATTGTCATTACTAAACATACGATCAATTTGCAGCACCTGGTCATTATTAGAATCTTTGATTATAGTGCGTACCTTTGTTGTGAATCATAAAATAGTACATCTTGGGTGACTTTCAACATTTTCCAAAGCTTAGTTTTCCTTTTTATTAGTGGCAAGCTGAAATTCATGTAAAAGTCTTTCATTTAAGTATTAACACTTGAGAGACCTCTTTACTAGCCATTTTCACCAATAGTATAAGAAATCTAAATGTATTAATTGCACGTTGGATTTTCTAGTCGTGATGCGTTGGAAATTCAACAGCACGCGTAGCTAGAGCACCGTAGAAACGGGTTTTTGTCGACGGAAGAATCGACCAAAAAAACAGATCAACAAATGAAATCTGTCATTTTGTCGATTCTTCCGTCGACAAAACCCGTTTGTACGGTGGTCATGCATGCTACGCGTAGGACATGACAGAAATTAGAGCACCACCATCTTATAATAACTGTATGGAGTGACTTTGTTGCAATTCTCAAAACCAAAGACGCACGTTTCTTAGCTTTATCTCAGTAATATCCCTACTTATATCATCGTTTATGCTAGTCTTGTGACTATATTTAGATACCTAACTTAAGCAAACATTAAATAGTTTATCAGCCATCAGCTGTCTGCATTATCATTTATCAATCAATCAATCTGCACATGTGCATCATATCTGTGGGTATCGCTTCTCACGATACTGCGACGGTATACAGGAAAAATGTGTGTAAATAAATACTTGTACCTAATACAAAAAGGCGCACACAATTTCAGAGCAATTTGCCGAACTATGAGTCAATATCCTCGAGAGAACTGGACGAGAATACTACGGATTAATACTACAAACGGTTTACAAACAATGGATGAGGAAAAAACATGGAAAATAATTTGTACCAGTTCTTACTGACGGACCGATGGTAAAAAATAGCCTGTGCGTTTGTTAAAAAAATGGTACATGGTACAATTTGCCCACCTAATTTTACAATCCTAGTGTCTACAAATTCTTAACTCCAAAATCAGGCAAAATGTTAATAAAAAGTAAATCGTCAGTGGCAGCCCTGTATCTGGATTTTGAGAAAAATAAGCCCGTAGTAGTTGTAGCCTAATACAGGCGAGACACCCATGCCTACCCCCTGGAAATACAGGCATGGATATACATAATTCCTATATAAATAAGGGATGTGCATGAAGAGGATAGGGGTTAATCATATAATTCCTAGTTACTTGTATAGCACCCTTTACGACACATTGGGAGACATCAGTAATCCATCTGCCCAGCGGGATTCCCAATGTCCCGACAACGTATAAATGGTGTCTGAATGCTGCGCAGTGTCGGACAACGGGACACATAATACCAGGGATTCAATACATGATTCTAGACCCCACGCTATAACCCTCCAAGTACTGGTCCCGAGTATAGGCATGGGCAATATGGGTACTTATGAACGTTTGGCACAGTGATACGACCGTTTAGCGGTTGATCCAGGTCATGACCTACGATAGTTTACCGATAACCAAATACTTGTAAATGCTACAATAATAAGGAAAATATGATTCTGTTCTTGTTGTTTGACAAAAACGTTTCTCTCAAAATATATCATGTACTGAGATATTGTAAACCACTAGGTACCTACATACATACGAGTAACTGGATGCCGATACAGCAGAGCTTTACTTATGAACACTGGCTGTTGACTTAGTAACATGTAGGTACCTAGATACCATAGTTTAAAACCATGATACCTTGTACTACCCTTCTTTGTACGAGAAGGTACTTCACCCAACTCCACAATAAAATTCTCGACAGAACTTTTCTAAAGAAATTCAATTCCCCACGCGACTAGACCCGAAACAATGCATTTTCAATCTACAAAAAACTTACTGAACAAACGAAAGGCTACGAAAAAAAGTTCGGGCCGCCTGCAATCCCGAATTGATTCACAACGTCGTCGCGTCGTTGAAGCTGCTGCATTCAATAGAGCTCCACTATTCTCCAGTATGTCCCACTATGCTCCATGCTGGCCAAAATATGAACAATGGCGTCACATAAAACTTTATAGGTCCTTGCCATCGTGTCGCTCGTAAATCGCTTAACGTGCGCCGTGCTTAATAGCACCGCTTTGCTTTATGATGCCTTGGTATGACTTACACGAGCTTGCTAAATATGGCTGAGCGAGACGTGCAATAATATGTCCTAGATTTATTAGACGATCAGCCAAGATCGAGTGACTTCGTGAAGTCGGATACTGGATGAGATGAGGATCTGATCCTCCGTTTTAGTCATCTTCTTTCACATTGGCAAAAACAATATCAGAATATAAGTAACCGAAACTATTTGTTAGCAGATGTCACAGCATCGAATGCATCATTTCACCACGAGTATTGTATTGTTAAACTGAATTGTAAGAATCAAGCATTTCCAACTCACACCGTGTTTCCGAACTGAAAGAATTTATCAGTTTACCTTTTTAGGGTTCCGTACCGTTAAGGGTTACCAACGGAACCTTATTACTAAGCCTCCGCTGTCCGTCCGTCCGTCCGTCCGTCGTCTGTCTGTCAGCGGGTTGTATCTCATGATCGATATTAGGTAGACAGTTGAATATTTTTGTTGCCGCTATAACAACAAAAAATATTATTAAAAATTAAAGGGGGCTTCCCTACTACGATGGTAAGTACGGAACCCTTCATGCGCGAGTCCGAGTCGCACTTGGCCGGTTTTTTTAAATTACCTAAGATGATTCCTTCAATGTAATTAATCTTTTGCAAAAAAAAATGCATTATATCTAAGTGAATTTCAACGGAATTACCAAGTAGGTACTTCTTGCTAAAGTACTTATAGAGTTTGACAAGTCCTCGACTTCAAATTCACAGTTCAGGGACCGGGTGAACGTCTCTCTTATAGGCATTAAATAAACAATCATAAAACAGGTAGACTACCTACGTAAAGCTAACCTCGATCTCAATATTGTGGTTAACTCCAAAACTTCAGAACAATAAGAATGATAAACTTCACTGAGTACAGTTCTCCGTATTTGGTTCGATGGCCGTTACCCTGGGTCAAGAGCAGGATGTTACGAGTGGTTAGGTTTTCCCACACATCAAGAGCTACAGGGAAAATTACTGCAAAATATTTATTATAGTCTGGCGGTGTGATTAAAGGGTATAATTGCTAACACCACCATTTTTTGGGAAAACGTACTTTATTTCCTTACCTACATTCATTTTCAATTCAGTATGGAAAGTTTTTATAAATACGAATTACCTATCTGCTTGATTTGCTGAAGCAGATTCAGGCAAACTTCAGTAGGCGCTGCTATTTTCAGTGTGGCAGGGAAAAATACAATGTTTATGAAACTCCCACCCTGCAACACGTGTGATATGGATTTCCCCCGTATCGTGTGTACGTGCCAAATCATTTATATCTGAAGTGGAAATAGTCCGACATCTTTACGTATTAGGAAAAGAGGTGTTAAGTCTTCATCAGTCTTTAATCGAAGGGCTGATGACGAGACCATATGGAACTTAACGTAAACAAAAAAAAACCAACAATATAATTTTTGTTATTGGGTTTCCTGTAATTGAAATCTATTCAAAAGCTGGGCTGGTATAGTCATCCTTTTTCCATGCCCTTGATTCACTTACATCCAATTTACGAAAATATTGCTCTTTATCACGGAAATAACAAATAGAGTTGGTATTTAATTATTTTTCAATACACTTTCTCGAAAACTGGTTCTTATCGCACTACGATTAGGTTCAACATGCAATGTATTTCACACCCGCGGATTTTTTATATTTTTCCGCACACGTGCAGACATAAAAATTTCCACAGATAACTATACTTATACTAAGTCCAAATGGGTTCAATCACTATAGTCGGCGGTGATTGTTTTTTTTTTAAACCGCGGCAAAGAGATTATGCGTCTTTACGGCGTAAATAATTTTTGAGTATTTAAATTGTGTTTAAGTATAAGTAAAATATTATAGATAAGCATGATTATTAAAAAAAAGGGGAATTAACTTTTATGGACCAATAAAGTGTGTTTGATATTGTGTTCTAAATTCAAAATTTTCTATTTTTCACATTAGGCTGTTTAGCGGCATCATACCTTTGCTTCTTCTTCAACCTGGCGAAAGCAAAGCAAATTAAAACATAGTTTCCTTATAATTCCTGACAAAAATACTTTCCGTTCTAATATTCTATTTCTTCGAAAGTGTATTAAAAACGTCGTTTGAGACGTGGGAATTTGTTACTGCAGTTCTGGTCTCCATAACACCCTCGCCTGCAGCTCGGGTGTTAATTCCGCCTCGAATGCAATAACAAAGTTTCCCCACTTATATCATAATGTACTTTTTACTATATTGAGGTAGGCCTGTATATTGCAATCCGTTTATATTCCAAGAAGATTGTTAAAGTAAAAAGAGATTCCCTTATGAGACTCCTGGGCAAAGACTTGAGGCCTCACCAACTTGTCCATTTCTCTTCACCTGTTTCTCACTTCGGCCAATCACTGAGAACAGCTAAAACTTTTTATTCTACCTACCATTTTTAGTTGTGGTATCTCACACAAGTATCAATTTTACATTGTAACTAGAAATTATTAGCACATTATCCACATAGACGAAGAAGAAAAAATGCATATTAAAGAGGATAACTCATAATTCTCATATAGTACCGAAGCAAAGTTACTAAAAACAATATGGGACCGCCGCGCAAGCTTCTTCTACCAAACGAAAAAAGAATCGGACCAATAATCACGAAGAAATCGGTAAACATACATTTTAAAAAGACAAGAAAGGTCGTATGCATAACCACCTCCTTTTTTAGAAGTCGGTTAACTGGATATTCTAATGCCATTAAAACCCATCAAAAGATTTTTAGATAAAGTTTTTCATTAAAACTTCTGCGCAAACAAGAGATGGTGACATCCCAGTAATTAATTAACTCCTAAACTTAAGTTTGAAATGACAAGGTCCAAGCTAGGCGACCTAGCTCTTGACATTAAGCTAGATAGGAGCGAGAGCTCCTTCACTAGGAAACTTATTTATTACAGGAGTCAACAGTTGTGAAAGTTCAGAGGTTAAACTGATTGTTCAAGGAATTATTAAATAGTTACATTTCATTGAGAAGTTTTCATGAATCTGCCCGCATCTGTTGGTGAACTGAAAAGAAGTATTGGAAGGGTCTTATGCATTTTTTTATATACAATAGGTACTTACCAAGTTTCTATTTTAATTCAATCAACAATGTCATTTAACAATAACGTATACGGGGTGGAAGGGACACCAACGCCAAAACGATTACCACGTATTCAGTACATCATTCTGAATCCCCCCACGTAGAAATTTTTAATGTAAGTTCATTTAACCCCATTGAACGACATTTTCATGAAATAGTTATTCAATGGGGTTAAATGAACTTAGAGGGTTGTATTGACGATTTTAATCATAATAATTCTGTTACTACATACGTACGTGTTACTTGCACGAATCATATTTTCATCAACATACAACCTGACACTGACCTGTAATTTACAAAAAACGTAGGAGAATATGAATTTCGCGGACTACCCTGACGCTTACACCTTAACCGGGCACCAATCCAAATCCTTCGTGGCTGGTACTAAGAAAGTCCTGATGGAAAAACCCAATACCGATATCACCGAACTGGGAATCGGCCCTAGGACCTCATTTTCAGCAATTACGTTTCTCGTCACTAGACTAACGAGGTAGTCTAGTGAAGATTGTAGCATTACGGCATTTTAGTATACCCAATACAAATTGTTTTAAGACCCTAAAACAGGCAGTGTCACATTAGATCACTATCACGAATTTCAAGTAGGACCCCAAACAAATATTACTCTTCGAAACAACTTCGAACAAGACTACAAACCCTCTTATCAGTAACGTTGGTTTATTATCTTAAACACTGCCTTCTAAAAAACCCAACATATGGTTGGTAAAACCAAAGATGGCCTTTGTGCTCTGACCGCGATCAGCTGATTGAGTTTTTGTACGAAGCAATGACCTGTGCGAAACGTCACAGCATTTTGTTTCAGAGTTCTATCTAAGCAGTTTGTTGTTAACGGTGTCGTACGGGTTTTTACTATGTTAGACCGATTTGGACTAAGATAAGTTTGGGTATAGTTAGATAAATAGGTGATCCTAAAAGTGAATTTTCAGTCTTGGCAAAGCCGCGACGCTTTTAATTATAATTACAGCATAAAGATTGCGATTTGACAAGAGAGTTCCGTACGAAATACGAAAAACGGACCCCTTTCTGTCCGTGCGTTTAGAGTTGAGTGAGCTCCAAGAGCCTAGACGCCAAAATGTTTTGAGAATTCAATTCTAAATAGAAGTGGGAAGCTATATGGTTATAGATATTCCTATGATTTCTTAGCAAACAATCTTTTGGGCACGACTATGCAGTTAACTCTCTCTTTTTTCTTTTTTGGAGGGTGGGAAATCATCAAATGACCCGTCTCGCTCTGGGCGGAGCGGAAGGGAGTGTCAGACTCTTATTGACTAAAAACCACCCATGTTCCTTCTTTGGCCCTTTATGTATCTCTTTCGAACAGTCCCGCAGCCAGTTAACTCTCTCTGAATCCATATTAACATAACTAAATAGTGTTAAAAGTATTTTAAAAATAACGGTTTTTCCCGAAGTGAACGTCTATTTATTTAATTAAGTAAATCCTGCATGCAGATTCAACGAGAACAACGCAAAAAAAAATTAAACTTTTATAACTTTTTAGTTACACGGTATGTAGGCCTACAAGCTCACGTGTGTAACGTTTTTTTTTATTAAAACTGAAATTCAAATTAGGCCGAAGGTTTCTAACGAGCGCCGTTTATTGAACTAATGATGGAAGAGGCGACTCGCGGGGGTAGGGGTCACACATTTGAAAGTAGTGTTTTATTGTTGACAAATTGAAAAGTAATTTTAATTTTTGTTTTTTTTTTTTTGTTTTTGTAGTAATTTTTTTCGTTTTTTTTTTTTTGTAGTGAGTAACATACAACTTTGCGAGATGATTAAAATTACTTTCTCTATGAAAGGGAATGGCTTTAATCCACCACGCGAGCCCAGTGCGTGTTGGTAGATGTCACAAGTCTTCGAATGTTTGGTACTAGGACATGCCGGTTTCAACGATGTTTTCCTTCACCGTTTTTGAGAGCAGTGGTGATGAAATAAATTACACAAAGTAATGCGCCTGCCTGGGATCGAACCCACGACTTACTGTTCGTAAGTCGGGGCCGCCACCACTTAGCCACCGCTGCTCTCAAAATCATGTTTATCTATGATATGCTATTTATAACACAATTTAAATACTCAAAAAATATTTACGCCGTAAAGACGCTTTTGCCGAGATTAAAAAAAAAACAATCACCGCCGACTATAGTCATTGAACCTATTTGGACTTAGTATACGTATAGTTTATCTGTGGAAATTTTTATTTCCGCACGATATTTATAAAAATAAAAATATTAAAAATCCACGGGTGTGAAATACCTACATTGCATGTTGGACCTAATCGTATTGTGATAAGAACCAGTTTTCGAGATAGTGTATTAAAAATATTATTTTCTAATTTTTTTTCGTTCTTTTACACCCCAAACAAATCAATTCTTAAAAAAAATATGATTTTTAAACTTTTTTTTGCAGCCGTTTTAGTTAATCTTGAACCCAATTTATTAGGGTAGGTACCTTCGGTTTCTGCCATAAATCGGTTGGACACTAAAATATTTTGAGGCGATACCTTTCATAGATAGTAATCTATACCAATATTATAAAGAGATAAAATTAGTTTGTAAGTTTGTATGTAGGGGGTAATCTCCGGAACTCCATCCAATTCAAAAACTTCTTTTACTGGCAGAAAGCTACATTATTCATGGGTGCTATAGCAATAGGCTATAAATTATATTTATATCATAATTAAATATTAGCCGAGCTATCACAATTTTTGCGGACGAAGTCGCGGGCGCAGTGCTAATATAAGTCATAGGTTTACAAGCAACGCCCCGTTGCGTTGTCAACATCATTCGAGCGCATACAGATCCTTGTAGCACTGCACTTCAATGGTAAGGTATGTACCTACATTATTCTCTTTAATTAAAAATGTAAACAAAATGACATGTAAAAACACAATCAATAGAGCTTAGATAGATATGATTCAAAGATAGATTGTGGATAGACTACACGTGCCTGCATTACATGAATGGTATCTGTTTACCTATCAGTAGCATTTTATGGCTGTACCTAAGCTATGTAGGCAGATAATTAACTATTGTTGTCTGAAGATACTGGTATTAATTTTATATGTATATTTAATTGAAATGCGACGCAATACTTTCATGGGGCTGCCTTAGGTATTTATGGATCGGTCGTTTTCTATAAAGAACACATATCTCAGTACGATAAATTCAGTTGGTTCTAGCTGATGCCTTCCATCACAGATGTCGGATCTCCTGCTTCCTTTATATTAAAGGATGAGCTCTATAATGAGATTTAGACAGTTCAATGTTCCCGAAAAATCATCATGTTCCCCAAGTGGCAATTGGCTTATACAATGCATCTGCTAATGGTTTTTGTAGCCACGGCATCTGCTTGTCCACTTCTCACAACATACCTACCTAGACTATAGTTACAGACCCATTACAGTTTATCTATCGAGCAGAACAATTCGCCACATCTCCACAAGTCTAGTGTGAATAACAATTTAGGTCTGTGCAACTAGATATCTGTTAACCATCCAAGTATTTGTTCCCAGCGGTCATCCCGCCAGCTACAGAAGAAAACCCGATCATTCACCCTAAATCATCAATCAATTAACTATATATTCAACCTCCGCCTTATCTATCTCCCTTTAATAACAAAAAACATGTTTAATTACAATCATGTCAGCAACACTATCGGTAAGTGAATTGTTTAACATTACCTTCAATTTGTTTTCACTATCTCTGTTTGATTACCTACATTCATCGATGATAATATGCTGGGTTTTCCAGTCAGGCTGGTTTTACCCAAGACTGCAAGCGAGCGATGGTATGGCCCCTCGACCCTGCGATTGTTTATCTCAACAAGAAAACGTTTTAGTTCTGTTGAGTTTATGTAGGTACCAGATGTTGGGAAATCAGAAAAGTGAAGCGTGAGTTATTGGTTGTTGCTAGAGTTCCTTAGCTTAGCTATGATGGAGGATGATGATGCTGCCCTCATTTAATTACGAACACCCATATTCTATCTGTTCTTATTCCCCGCTACTGCTCTGACCGCCAACAATGTTACTTACAACCAAAAGTATCAAATTTAATACCAAATATTTGTTTGGTTTTAGTTAGCTCGCTAGTCGCAAAAATCAACTCATAACTGCTCTGAGAAGAAGGTAGGAAGAAGTTAATTTGACCAAACGAGACACGTTATTAGATACTACAGCTCTCTATGTTATAATGTGTTAAAAGGTAAATATGACCTGTAAATCGGCAAAAAATAACTAGTAGGTAACTGACATTTAGGAAAACTGGATAGTTAAGGGAGTTTAGGCACTCTTTTAGCAGTCAGCCCTGCTCACCCAATCAATCAACATGGTGATTGGTTAGGTAAGTCTTTCAGCTGACCAGAAGTTGCAGATGTAGTCAGTTCGTCAAGATCGTGGATACATGACTGAGAAAATGGTATTCGAATATTTTTGTCCTTGAGATATTCTTAGAGCGTAATTTGGCCACCTAGAATGATTTCTTTAAAACCCACAGAACCCTAATGAGCACGTGTGTGGCATCAGTCGTAAATCGTTATATTTATCGTCGGGAAAAACCTAATTTGAAGTAGCAGTGTGATTCTCAAACATGTGCCGTGAATCACAGACATTCTGCAACTTTATGTTTATGTTAGATACGAAAACATGCGTTTCTTAGGGAGCTATTCTTTTCTTGGAGCAACTCATCACTGCATTTGTCATGTTTGCCGCTTCGAAACAGTAGGCACTGGTTCAAAAATAATTGTATTATTCATACTAAGGAAACGTGTCTTTTGAACAAACAATTTTTATTGTCACTTACACACAGTCATCGGGAATCTCGCGGGAAATACGAAGGTTAGGGAATTTATAAATAGTTGTAGATCTTTATCGTCTTTGGAAAATCAGACGAGCAGTCATAATGTTTACTTTTACTTATGCGAACATTATATTATTTCACTGTCGGTATTACAGTTACTAAAAATCAACAGGTAATCTCAGTTGTCAAACTTAAAGTTGGCTGAAATGTATAAGTGGCTCCTCTGAAGTTTGGTGTTGATAGTGATGATTAGTAAGCATCAGGCGATTGGCGGCACTCGATCACCCAACCCCTCAAGTACCTACTTCACATTATCAGCAGCCCACTGCTGGACAGAAACCTTTATTTGCTCGCTTCTCAGCTCGATTCTCGGCAACTCTCATCCAGCTGCTACCGATCACACTGCGGATATCGTCGCTCCACGTATTCAAACTCGACATTCAAGTAGGTAGGTACCTACTCACTTTACCTTTGTCATAAAAACCTTTATAAAATAAGTGTCCATTTAAATACCTACTTGTAGGTACATAAGGATAGATTAAAGACCAAGTTATTAAACACTACATTGCACCAACATTTACCACTCGGTCCAGCAGACGTACGATCTCCTTTATCACCCCATTAAATTAAGTAGGTATAATACCTTGGCAGCACACAGTCTGCTAAAGGCGGGACGCGGAGATGGACAATGGAGCAAAGCTTTTAGTCTTTGACCAAGTGGTGGCCAAAGTTAGCTCAAAGAAGCCGGAGCCGTCCAAAAGCTCGTTGGGTTGACGGTATCGTCAAAATCGCGGGAAACACCTGGATGGGTGACACATGGAACCGGAAAGTGTGGCTGCAGAAAGGGGAGGCCTGTACTCAGCAGTGGGTGATTCCGGGCTGAAATGATAATGATGATGATGATGGCACAGTCTGTTGAGTGTGGTCGATCTGTAATGTGCCTTACAATTCCATCAACAGATGATGATGATTGATATCTTTTTATCAATCCATTATCACACGTCCTCGACTATCACACAACGAAAATGCCTAAATCTTGCAACAAGCATAACATTGATTATCGGGTAGGTTATTACCTATTTCCCAATAATAGATAATTAGGTCGTGGAAAAACCGAGTCTTCTGTTATTGTGGCACGTAAGATTGATACTGCCTTATCATAGTTACTTATATAATATATTATCTAACATCGCAATGATTTTCGTTGAAAAATGGCGAGAACACGATGCACAGACGCCTTAATAATGTGGGGAACACCCAAAGCATGGCATTCCGCGATGGAACCTTATATGGTGTCTTGCAACATACCTACCTATCTATTAGCAGGAGCCACTAACTTACATTGTGCTACCTAGGTACGTCTGATAGGTCTGCTATGCAAGACTTTCTCGAATCGACGTACCTAGGTAATCAGAATGTGAAAGATTAGAACGCGAATTTGAAGGTATTCGAGGCAACAGCACATTTAAATGGATTTCGATGTAATCATTCAATATTCACGTGTAAGTACCTAAGTACCTATAGGTCTATAACTTGTCTTCCACATCTCTGTCCAATACGAGAATCGCATTTAGACGAACACAAATCGTATTACGCCAACATTCAGGAAATCTCTTACAAAACCGACGTTTGTCCACATTTACTATGAAAATATCGGAAAGCAGTCACAAATACAATAATTCCGCTGGAGCTCGGAGCTCACGAAGGGATCCCTGGATGCAAACACTCAGTTTATGGTGTCAAATTACGTATTCCTGTATAGCGTCCATAAAACGGCTCGTTTTGAATCAAAAATCCATTTGTGCAGCTCTGAGCGCTGTTTCGTCCATTCTCGCACGTTCGGTCTACCATATTACAGGGCCCGGCGGGCGCATCGAAAACTACTTTATGATGTCAGACGCCATGCCCATATTAAAACAATATTAACACAGATAATTCAGCCGATTTAAAATGTAAAGCTGCTCTATTAACAACTGGATATGCTAGACTTCATTAAATAAAACCAATTACTTAGTTGTTGAGAATTGATTTACGAGTATGTTCACGTGCAGTTTTCAATATGGCGGCGTAATTTTAATTAGTTTGTCAGCAGGATATTAGATGCTTGCAAAATGCATTCTGAAAGATAGATGTATTTCCTATCCTTTTAACGTAAAGATGACGATGTGTCAGATAGTATGTTATAGATAACTAGGTAGGTAGGTAGGTACCTACTACGCGAAACATTCTTATCGAAGTCAATGTTTTGGGATTGCCCGAAATTGAACAACTAACTATTTTCTCATTTTAGGTAGGTACGTAAGTCCTATTTAAAAATCAGTTATTCACAGGGCAAAGGTTAAGATTTCACAAGACGAAATATTCGAACAATCCTGTTTCCCAGGTCACTGATGGATGACACAGATAGATGATTCATAAACATGACTGTAGATCTGTCAAACGAAAGTTATCAAACAGACCATATTTACTCACCGTCGAAGCACAACTAATAAAATTAATAAATTATGTAACAAATGTGTCAGTACCAAGATAAGTAGGTGTATTCGCGAGAAGCCTGACGTCAATGCAGTGACCTCATCTCGTGTCGTCATTGACTACAACAGACGAACACGCTGATCATACGGGCGTTGACCTCAGACCTCACACGTGACGTCACCTTATGATGATGACGTCGTGTGGACTGAATTGCGGAAAGAGCAGGATGTTGCAATCAATGCGACCTATGGCAATCCATTACGGGACCCCGCCTTCAGCATTGGTCTGCCCCCACCACATCGTGGGGCGTCCCTTGTTTTATCAGCAAGACAAAGTTTTCTTTCAATTAGGGAGGGAAGTAACTTGATGGCGGACTAAGGCAGCTACACAGTCACTGGCTTGTAGAACTGGCTGGCTAGATTTGAAAGCTGCTGTTCCTTCTATTGCTGGAAAGCCCTTTAATTTTGTGGATTAGAGATGTACCTACTGCCTTTATGTTACTTAAGAACACTACATTGTGACAGCCGACAATCAATCTTTTATCACTTATTGCACCAAATAGGACTAAGGAGGGTCATGAGTAGCAGTGAACGACGCAAGATGATCAGTCGATAAACATAACAAAAGATTATGAAAATATGGAAAAGGCCACTTGCGTCAATAGAAACTCAAGTGGTTATGTGCTATCAGTTCCTATTTACCTAATTATTTCAAACCATATCTTTCTGTTGATTTAGGTAGGTACTCGCTCGGAAATACCCAAATTACCACCAAGTATATTGATCAGATAGATATGCACGCAGGACGCAGGTAGGAAAGCGCCTAATTTGACATGCGTAGATATTTCCGATGACTTAACTTAATTCTCAGTAAATACAAATCATGTTAGTAAGAGAAGCGGTAACAGCTCATCAGAAAGACCTGGACTTTTCCCGTCGCAACCGCTACTATTTAGGAAAGACCAATACATCATCAGGCCGGAAATTCTTCAATAACATTCACTAAAATGAATGCCAAATCGCATGCAATATTTCGGTGAAGCCATCTACCAAGTAGCTGTGGGGTTTTATTGGAAAAATTAATAATGTTATCGATTTTGAGTGGGAAAAACGTTAAGTATCTAAGTAGTCTAGTTAGGTATTTTTTGCAAGAACTAGAAGGGTCAGTTTAGAAATTTTTTTACGGTTTGAGGAACGAATTGACCGGATTAGGTACCTACGTGACTTTTATTCTTTGGAAAAAACCTTAATAGCTTTAGGTTTTTCCAAAGAATAACATTAAGATGGAAGTGCCGTTGGATTGATGTTTTTAATGATTATAACTCTGTAAAGCCATATTTGTTTCGGACGCGAATCATATTTTAATCAACATACAACCTGACACTAACCTGCTAATAAAATTGTAAGAAAATTTGAATTACGGCTACCCCGGCGCTTACCTTTGGTTAATTAGTAAGGTTAGGTGCTAGGGGCAACTGTTTTAGCTCCCTAAATTTTGCTTTTGTTGCTTCAACTTGGAGTTACTCCCCTATCTTGTGTTGTGGCTGGTCTATGGTTATTTTCGCCCCAAATCTCTATCAATTATTGCGTTGTTAGCAAAATGCTTTAGAAAACTAAAACGTAATCGGTCATCGTATGTATAGGTAGGAGTATTAATCCAGTGAGTATACATACCGATAAAAGTAGATAAATAATCTATTTTCACAACTTTTATTCACAATTCGATAAATGACGTACAGACGCCAGCACATCAATCCGTCAAACTTTCATAGATTTTCAACTTTATCTCTCTAAAGCATTAGGTTCGTTGGTTGGGAAAATCTGACAAGTTTCGGGTAGGTTGACCTGCTGCCGTCTGTACATTCTGCTACATTCTAGGTACTCTACGAACTCCGGCACAAGCCACTAATCACTTTTATCGTTTTTTTGGAATTTTCTACTGAAAAGTAGTTTGGAATGTTAGCGCTGATAATGAATTGTGTGTGAAATGCGCTGAATTGCAAGAAAATATTTTGATGTTTTTTCTGATATAACATAAACGGTTTTTCTATAGACGTAGTACCTAGATACGTATTTAAATCATGATCAGATCGTGTGATCAGATCTTTGACGTAATGTTATTGTGTTTGCTAACTAAGTAGGTACAGAGAAACAGGAAAGTCGCACGATGAATGATGATGACACTAGTTGAAACTCAAGAAGATTGTATGTTTAATTAATAGCTTGTATCATTCATTGACGTGCCTCTTCATTCACATTGGCCAGCTACGTTTAAATATTGATTAAGGATTTTGCTCCTTTATACATTTTATAAATATTCATGAAAGACTTTGTTCCGACTATCGTCGTCCGGCTAGGCGGCTACTATGACGTCTGGACTTTATCCCGGTTGTAAACATCACTTTAGTGTCTACTGGCTTAACTCTGTCCTGGGTCTTGCTTGATATAGAGGGGAGAACGTTTTCTCTTACTCCTCCGCTGTTCTTTCCTGATAAATTTAATTACGGGATCTAATTAAGACTATTTATTCGTTTCTCTGTTTACATCGAGCTTCATTGCTTCGGTGTGATTCTAGTGGCCGACATTGTTGATTCTAGCCTTCAGTTTGAGTGGTTCAGCATAGTGTGGTCGGGTAAATGCTCAGTAATTTTTTTCTTCAGCAGGTAAGCACCTTCTTGGTTTGATTTTGTTGTCCCTGAAAGTTTCCCAAAACTTTCTAGTCGTATTTCCCACTTTCCATAAACACCCCATTTTCTAGAGCTACAAGCTTCGAAGGTCTTTATTGCCTTAATTGGTACTGGTACTTAACTCGTCAACACTGCCCTGTTTTAGCTTAGATCTCGAAACACTACAAACTTGCGGTAGCAATACCAACACCTAGGTAGGTAAGGTAGGTACCTACCTAGCGTCTTCCTACATACCAATAGCGATTAGTAGTAAAACATCATTCTATTTTGGGTTGGGGTCGTTATTTCAATGGACACACGCCAAAGGAAAGTCCAGTTCGGTGTAATTGAAAATAAATATACACACGGGAAATGTGTTGGAAAATCCGCGCAAAACATACCTAAACCGACTGAAATAGTCTGAAACATACACAATACGTTTACCTAATTATTGTGTTTATGGATTTACTGGGTACTTGGGTATAGCCATTGTTTATACCCAACAGGTAGTGGCCTGGTTTATGGGATTTTTAGAATAACATACCATGCATAAACTAACACCGTTTTCCCATTGGGTTAGGCAGAAAGTAGGCACATAACGCCACCCACTACGATCGTTTCTTTCTTTCATACATCTGGTAATTTCACAATAGGTATTTTAATAACTAAGTAACTTGGTTCTTTTCACAACGCATCTACTGACGTGACGGGCCTGTATCTCAGCAAAAAAAAATAGTCCAATGCGACTGCCTACATATTCACACCTATTTAAAATTAAGCGGTATCTATGTACCTACTTATGTATGGGTACATTTAAGGTAGTGTAAATCTGTATACAAGAGAGGTGTTAGAGAGAAAATAAAGGCCCACAGGATGGGATTGTCACTTTGTACCTAGTTGTTTGTTGAATAAGTAAATAGTTAATAAGGTACGATGGGGTTATATCTGTATGGATAAAAACCCCCTTTTTGTTAACAAAGAATAAAAAATAAAAGTACCGTACAAAAAAGGAAAATAAAATTAGACAATTTTATGTAATCCTAGTAATTACAAATATCCATTGGATAATGATGCGCGAGTCGTTCCAGTTACCTACCTTATTTACCACATGATGCACGCAGTTAATCCACCGTAACTTCGATGAGTAAACGATTCGTCATAGACAGTGCCACACTTCGCAGTGCCATAATTCGCAGAGCAACTGACTAACAATAATTAAGTAATAATAAATTCCCATATTCGGTCGGGTTTTTTGTGTGCACCGCATTTGGAAAAACGTTGGTAGTATTGGTACAGAACAGACCCTTGTCTGTAGCAGGTACCTAACCTTTGGTCTGCGGGCTGGGTTTCTCCCAGTGTGCCCAAATATTTAGGCATCCGCAGATTCCGACATCAATCAATTATTTCAACACAATCGAAAAATTAACCGCAATATTCTATTATAAGGTCGTTGACCTGTTTAGTTTTCCCATAAACCTCTACTGAACTCCTGAATAGAATCCATCCCAATGTTTTTGTGGTTTTCATGACATGTGCGATTGTGCAGTCCCAATTTATAATGAATTTAAAAAAAAAAAACCGGCCAAGTGCGAGTCGGACTCGCGCACGAAGGGTTCCGTACCATTATCTATAAAAACGGCAAAAAAATCATATCTGTTGTATGGGAGCTATGGGAGCCCCACTTAATATTTTTTTTTTAGTTTTAGTATTTGTTGTTATAGCGGCAATAGTAATACAACATTTGTGAAAATTTCAGCTTTCTAGCTATCACGGTTTATGAGATACAGCCTGGAGACAGACAGACAGACAGACAGCGGAGTCTTAGTAATAGGGTCCCGTTTTACCCTTTGGGTACGGAACCCTAAAAACGAGCTATATATGTATGTACCCACCTAGGAAGGAACCCTAATTAGTAGCCTCGTTGGGTTTTTAAATATAACAAAATACGATAAACTTTATATAAGTAGGTAGGTACACAAGCAATAGGTTGTTTGTGGGTTTGTCCAAAAATCTTCAAATAGCCTAACGAGGGCGAGGACTTTTTCATATTTGTAGATAATAGATTAGTAGATAGGGCTTGTACCTATTGTATTGTATAACGGGCTGGTGTCCGCAACTCCACGTCCAATGCTAGATAGCCCTATCCTAAGACGTGCTAGCATCTACCTAACGGAAAATTATAGCTACTACCTACGTATAGGTATCTTACTGAAGTATTTTCATTGACCAACCCAATGAAAAATAATTCAGATACATAGGTACAAGTAGTTATCTAGATATACATAGAGACACCATGCAATGCAATGGTGCAAGTTTAGTAAACGATGTAGTTGTAAGCAGTTAGTATGTGAAAATTTGACGAGCGGTTTTCCACGGGGACCACGTGTGTATCAATGGTGTGATTACGTGACTTTCGGCTCGTCCGTATCTTGCGAGCGGCCGTGTTTTCCATTTCGCCTTGTATATCGAACAATATTTGTTGGCAGTTTTATTAAAATACGTATCCTACTTCATTTAAGTGCTAGTCTTTCCCGAGAAAGAATCCTAACCTACCGCTGGGATAACATAAGTGAGTGCTAATTCGCACTAAAATGAATAAAAACTTTTTCCGCGCTAAGCTCTATCCACGTGTTGTTAGAAATTGTTTACCTATCTACTATATAGCATAATACCTATGATTAAGTTCCTTCTTAGGTGGGTACATACATATATAGCGTTTTTAAAGGTAAGTAGGCACCTAACTATTCAGCGCATGGAAGCGTCAGTTAAATTTATGAAATTGATATAATAGCCATGAGCCTCTGCATGAATGTATCAATCATTTTAGGCTTATTAAGCTTTGTTATACCTACTGTTTCGCGACTTAATTAAAACAAGTAGGTAAAGTCGGCACTAGAAATAAAGCGATCCTAAGTAGGATAAATTTACTTATAAAAACACTAAAAGCCGTATGCTAACCTTACCCTACATAAGAAAAAACTTCCAGCGTACCTACTTTTACACAAACAGTACTAAGTATGTACCTATCTACGTAAGCCTCAAAGCCTTAATTTGGTTTTGACGCTACGAAACTTCACAAGAGGATTTTGTTTTTCAGTGAACTAGGTACTTGCTTTTGTACATAAATCTTCTTACATTTCTTTGGCGTAAGAAGGTAGTTTAGTTTAGACTTAGAATTTAGATCATACAAAGTAAAACCAAAAAAAAACACAACGGTAGTCTAGCGCCTAAATCTATGAGCTAATAGATACATAGAACACAAAAAAACAGAACAACAAGTAACGCGGACAACCTACTTAATTATCTACATATAGCTAAAGATTACACAAAACAAATGCTGTAAAATGCCTAGTCGATATTATTAAGCGAGGCATTACTCAGGCCCGGATACCAGCATGGCAGTAAATTTCAGAATTTGACGATGTAAGCCGCATGCACCGTGTCTAGACCGGCTCCCCGGACGGCGCTCCAGCGACCCGGCTGGTAGGTACGCGGTATTACGGACCCATTGTAATCGCCCACTGAAAGGCGGAACATATTGAGACCTAAGGAAAACGGTCAAATACGTTGCCGACATAAAGCCGCCCGTTTCGACGGTTTAATTAAAAGTAAGCCTAAGCTACGAAGGTATAGGGGCGGCAATGAAGATTGCGGCTTAGATAGGCAGCGGTGACAGGATTACATGTACGGAGATATTAAAGAAAGACACGACTGAGCCGCGGGAAATGGAAGGAAATTGTTGTTCCAGAAACTGAAGGCTGTACCTAATAAGTGAGCTCTGTCTGAAGAAATCTTTTAGCAAAGTCCTCATATTTAGTTAAACTGAACGCTCGGCAAAAACATTAGAACCTGTCAAAAGAATATAAACTTTTCACGAAAATCTACGTTAAGTTCGCAACTCACGAAATACAAAAACGCGCTAAACGCTGTGACTTTTTATACATAACAAAGTTGGCAGACGTGCAACTGTCATCGCCAGCCGGTTCGTGGTGGTCACAAAAAAACTTGAAACTGGAAATGGAATAAAAATGTGCCAAGAATGAAAAGAACAGGTTGGCTGGACGAACCCAACTGAATAAAATACAAACTGAAATACGATTGTCTCTTTATTCCTTTAAAGGCTGGAAGAGGTCGACTGGAGCCTACTTTGTTTGAATGGTTAAAAATACTATTTTTTTTTTTTTTGAAAAAATAATAGGACTGCTCAGACTGTTGTCAGAAGTGGGATGCCAAAGTCTGAGCCCTCTGGGCAAATAACATTCCTGTTAGATTTCTCAGCGAACTACTCTCGAGTAGGATAATGATGATTAATGATCAAGTAAACGAATAATTATAATCCTACCTAACATACATGTGAAAGGGAGGTGTTTGTTTTATGACAAACACCTCAAAGTCCGTTCAGCCCTTAAAACACGAGTCTAACGTTTTAAGAAAGGCTGAACGGATTTTGATGAAATTGAAACCAGATTTTTACCTTGGTATGATGTTCCAGTGGGATAATTTCCGACCTCCACAATGAAGCCACAGACAAAAGTAAGTACTGCATAAAGACTGACTACTTCTGTCTGAAAGTACAGGGGCATTATATCACCGTTCAATATAACAAATCACTAATGTAATGTAATACCATTATTCAAAAAACACCAAAACTAGATAGTTGGCAAACCGTCGGCATTGGCGGGCCGGCCGCGTCGATTTATCAGTGACACACTTTAGTGTCACATAAAATTAAATGATGGTCAAAGTTGCAGTTTCTAGCATTAGAGTATTGCCTGGAATGTTTGAATTACTGGTTTCTCTCTATTAACGCTTTATTTGTTCAAGATTACTGATAGCCTTGTTGGTGCAAGGTGCTAGGTTCAATCCCAGGTTGGGTAGTGTTATTCAGTTTTAAAAATTACCCAAAATAAATAAAGAACTTTTACAAAAATATAATACAAATCTAAACAACTACTTATTTTACTTACAAATACATATACAGATACAATAAACAAACATCATGTGATTTGTTGCAATATTCCCTGTCGGATGAGTGTTTGGCATTCTGAAGTTGGCAAGAAATGTCTGCTGTTCTTCTTCAACAAGATCACATCACCATCTTCCAACTCCAGCTTGCCATAGTCAGCCATACAAAGAACTTCTATATACAAAGATTTTGGGGGCTTGAGGTTTTCGGTTAGATCAATGCCATTATAACCTATATCCTGACCTAAAGACCGCATATATGAAGCCAAGTTCATGGAATATTTTGAGAACCACTGATACTCGTCATCTGACAGGAGTTCTCGCACATCTGGAGGTAATATGGCTCCAAATTCCCATCGCAAGGTCTTAATTTTAGCCATTCTGCTGTAGAGGTAAGCAAGGAGGCAGCGTTTGTTCCGTTCTAATGCTGAGTGTCTCACTTGTACTGTTGTCCAGAGGGTTTTATTTTCCATTGTTGCATTACTGTAAAAGATATCTTACATGTTTTAAAACCTGATTTGTGCAACACAACAACACCTCATGAAAAATGTAAAAACATAACCTTATCAGTTATCAACTTATCACACATTAAATTTATCTAAAAAAGCAATTCTACTAACTTCAGAAGATACCTCTTAAAGCACTGTTTATTTTGTTTATTATACAATGGTTATTTTGTGGGGGGAAATGCTTAATTTCGCTAAAACTAGTTGATGTTCTCAAAATATTATGACTTACGCATCGTTCATATTCATCCTAAACAGCGAATGCATTTCCTCTAGTATTTGCCGTATTTTGTCATCCTGAAAACAATAATTTAGGTTTCACTTTCAAAAAGTTAGCTTTTAAAACTAAAATAACTATATTATGTAGCAACAACATACATTGAATGGGTCAATAGTAATAGGGTTTCTTTCAGCTTCCTTTAATAATTCTATAACTTTTTCAGCAAACATTATTTAAGAAAACTCAACTGTTTAATTAAAACTTAAATCCTAGATTCCACAAACTATTAAATTGTAATAAACAAGAAATCCAAGTATTATAAAATAAATAAAGGCGGCAACTTCAGGCAAACTGACACTTGTGAGTTTGACATTGACCAACTTCAAAAGTGACAGTTGTTAATTCGGGTCGCCACAAAACATGGAACTTTTATGTAATTTTGGATACACAGAACGTTCAGAATAAACAATCACTTTATAAAACCAATATTACATGGTTTTCCGATCTCGGTTCATCTTGGATAACTGAAAATATTTTAGGAAGAAAATTGGCAGGATTAAAACCCTTGTTATTCTTTCCTCTATTTATCTCTTACAAATTAATTATATTTTTAAATATTCCTTAAAAAAACAATAATAAAACATTTAAAAATATTTTTTTAAAATCGTAGTCCACCCCACCGGTATCGGGAACAGGGTCCAAGCTACTGGCGGTCAGGGCGCCAGAGAGAGGAACCTCCTAACAATATGAGCCGTGTCCAGGAGTACCGCTTTCTGAATCAAGCCCTTGATCCAGCTGCCTAGCGAGAGCCTCCTAAGGTATTGATGTAAGCTCTTAGCAACTAAGCCATGGGCTGATACGACTATCGGCACAATGATCGCCGAGTCCACATCCCACATGACGACCACCTCTTGAGCCAAATTATTTGCTTATCTTTCTCGGCCTTCACGAAAACCTTCCAAAATAATTGTGCTTGATATTTTTTTAATAATATTTACATATATTATTAAAATATACCACAGACATATAAATAGTAAAGAGGTACAGATTTTTTTATGGTTGGTAGGTATATTAATGGAAACGTTTTGTTATGTTTCTTAGCGGAGACCACTATCTGGTGGAGAATTAAAGCGTCAAAATATTAGACTGTTATTCAATAAACAAAGAACGTCTTGACTTGACTCATCATCTTCCCGCCCTTGTCCCATTTCACAATTTCTCCACAATCCATCCATATTTTCTTTGGCCTTCGTCTCCCTCTTCATCCATCAACATTCATGTCCATAACTCTTTTAGTCACAAGCGTTTTAGTCACAACGTATTGACTTGAATATGGGAGTTTAAAAAATATTTACCGTAAAGTTATCAAAATTACAACTCTGCATTGGCTGGGTTAACCCAGCATTATTGTAACCTCCACTGTGGTACCAAAATAAAAACCTACACTCCTACAGAAACAATCAAACAACGCGACTCTCAGTACAGCGTATTTAAGGAAAAAGTTGTCATAGATGGCGTTCAGTTCGCTTTACAACGGTCAGTGATACACACGTGTGTTTATCCGAACGCAGTACAAAAAACAGTGGAGACGGGAGCCATCATAATAATCATTGTGAATTGATCATTCATCAGATTAATTTCATTTCATTGCGCATGCGATTTCATTGTGGAACGGTTGTTTACTACGTGACATATTTTTCGTTATTAACATGATTTCGCATAGTTAATATTATAAAACATACGTGCATACCAATCTTAAGTGTTTTAAACTTAAGTGTGACAAAATAAAAGCAACAAAATGAGTGCAAACAAGAAGAGCGATTTCGATACCAAGATCACGGAGGACGAGAACATCGACTCTGGTTTTCTTTCGGGACCTTTGGACGTGTACCCCGGTGACGAGTCGGACCACGAGCCCGAAACCGCGAGTGAGGATAACAAAGTGAAGTGTGACAGTGCAGTGCTACAGCCCTGCGATAACGAGTACGATAGTGGCATTCTGTCCGAATGCCTTTCGGATATGCAGCTGATTGACACGCAGACCCCACAGATCAACGTACTACCGCCAGAACAGAAGAACATCCCACCTATTGTCATATTCTTCCAACAGGACGCAGATGGCGATACGTAAGTATCACTTGGCCTTTACAACCAACTGAACTGTCATGTGTGCATGGCTAACATTTGATCAAATGTCATGGTAGAATATGGTAGAAAAAGCTAACAAAATCCACCAAACTAGAATTGAATGTAACAATATATAAATAGCCAACTACCATTAATTCCATAATAAATTCTTATCAGGTACTATTAATTCACATTTCAAGGTAATGGGCAGGTTCTAATCATAATGTCAAAATAAGTCTATATTAGTAGGAAACATGCTAAGTACCTAGCATTTAGATGAATTTATTACAAAAGAATGTTCTGTTGTTTTCAAGACGCACTGAACAATATTTCAGTAAGTATTATTTTGTAAACAACTTCAAGAAGCTTTCGAAGTAATAAATTACCCCTAGTTTTTGAATCATGAATTATAATATACTGGGCAATTTTTTCATGTAACCATCATAATTAATTTACTGTAACATGAGATCTAGCTTTATCAAACCTACGTAGATGGGCGAGGTGCTTGCTGATACCATCATGATACCTCTACAATTACTCTGAGAAATTATCGATTAAAATGCACATATCAAACAAAAGATAATGTGAAGATAGCATAAGTGAAAGTCTAGGTCTCAGTAGTCTGGCCTGACATATTATAACTAGGTTTTATTCACAGCTACACTAGTAGATTGGAAAATGTCCTATGGGATCTACAACAGATCTTGCTACTTGTGTGCCAAACTTGCCAGACTGATTTACTTTCTCATTTAAAATGTTACATGGGATTTAGTCAATCTTCCTTAGTCCTGTTGAGACTACTACAGCATGTATAGAAGCATGTTATTTTACCTTCCCCTTCATTATCTAAATGGACTTCAGACCTTCATAATTTTCTGGTAAAGGTAATTTGTGTCATAAACTGCCTTACTGCTGGGTAATTCCATATTGTAGCAAAATGTAAAGTAAAGTAGAACTTGTTTGCATAGAAAATGTTAATAATACAAAAATAAAATGTAATAAACCTCAATTCATATTAATAAACACTTGCAATGAACATGATTGTCATGAATGCTAAATTGTAGTTTCGTACATGTAACAATCAAATATAATAATTATGTCCATTAAAGTCCAGTTATCAGAGCTCTGTGCTGTTCAACTAAATACTGATAAAACTGGGAATAACCCAGTGTTTAGATTAAAAAGTTCATGTTTATTAGGGCTGATAACATTGTGTCAGTCATTTTACAGACAATTGTATGTTATGTCCCGTAAAAGCCTTATTCCTCAGATTGCAATAAAATATTCTGTGTAGATTTCTGAATGCTTAGTATATTTAACATAATTATACAAAGTTTACCCACATTCAAGCCCTTATTCATTAGACTAACAGAACATTACAGTAAATTCATTATGGGATCAATGTCGGTGACCTCTGGGCAAACCCCAGGGAGCGACCCTGTCCACAATGTCCACATTTAATAGTCTAGCACATTTCACATTTATTTTCCTTCCATTACAAATTCTAGTAAGTTGTGAAACTCTTTTGTTAATTGTTTTGTGGCTTTACTAACTGTTAAGAGACACTTGAATCTTATATTATGTCATAAAAACAAAGAGGTAGCATAAAAACTTGGTCAAGTTTTGATGAACTGGACTTTGCACTTAGAAACCACAAAAAGTTTTTTTTAATTCCCTCTAGTGTTCAGAAAAAGACTGATGAGTGTTGATGACGCAGCTATACTTCTCATTGTGGCTTTGACCTAGTGTCTGCAGTATGTAATCAGTGAAGACATACTAGCTACTAGAAATACGCCTACTTCTTGCCAATTTCTCGACCTGATGCCTACCTATTCCAGTTTCTTCTACTAAACAGCTAGATTTTTAATAAATAATTTAAGTAAAGTTCACCAATATACTATATTAGTTGATAATATTTCCATTTAAGAAAAATAACTATTTACTTAGTTAAATGTTTTAAACAAACAAGTATTTTATTCTTGTTTCTTATGAAATTAATTATTTATAAACATGAGGTCATTGGTAGCAGGTTTATTCATGTTTATGATTCAATTTTGTTAAATACCATACACATTGGTTGTCCCCTGTAGGAAGTTTACACTTCCTTCACTTATTACATCATTAACATTCATAAACAGTTCCTACTACATGCGCGTAGATAAACAGAACCACGACGCATGCGCTGTCTGTTAGCATGACATTATTTGGCGCCTCACTCATTTACTAGCCTTTCGCAGTAAACGCAGCGCATTCTGGTAATCAAGACGAAATACTCAAGAGTCATGAACTCATGACTCAGTTGTTAAAGTTTAAATAAAATCGGAATTTCATTTACAATAGGGAATATTTGCCTCATCGTGTCACGTCTAGAGAGGTCTAGAATGCTGCGAGCCTTCTGGACAGGTTTGTTGTGTCACGCTCTGAGTTCACGCGGGCCCCACTCACGCACCGACCGGTCCGATAACGTAAAGGTCGCCGAAGCCATCCCATCATACTCTATATTTAGAAAAATATAACAACAAACTTGATTGAAGAAGCCCCTGATCAGGTTATTCTCTTGTTACAGACAATTACACATAGCATCAGTCCACGGCTGTGAAAAGTCAGTAGGAACACTCATAAGGGTGTGTCCAAACAAGGCGCTTTTAGACATAGCTAACGACGATGGCCACACACCCCTACACCTGGCTGTGATGAGCGGCAACGCCGTGGTCACCAGAATGCTGGTGCGCGCGGGACTGTCCCTCGCAGCGAGGGATAGGGTTGGAGAGACACCCCTACACAAAGCCAGTTCAAAAGGGCACATCGAATGCCTACAAGCGTTACTCGCGCCTGTGCCAGAACTCGCACCTAGGAGGCTACCTTCAGCCTCAGTACTGGACCAAAAGAACTATAATGGTAAGTGCAAGTTTTTGGATTATGTAGGTACATTGCTCTTTTGAGCGATGATCTCAGCGTTATAGTTAATAATCTTACACTGGAATTCCATTATCAATAGGTTCCGTTTAAAGTAGGTACATTTTTGCCATTCGCACCTTCTGGTGCTCTAGGCAAAGTGCACAATGACATCATCTGCTAGTTATTAAGTCTTCTCAGGCAAGGAAGAAATGTTAGTGCTAGACAAAATTTCGCGCATTTAAATATTCCACAGGTGTCTCAACAACAAGTATGAATATCAATCTTATCCTGCATTTAGCTCCTTTAACCATGTCCTCTGGATAACCTACAATGTCATGGCAGGAATGTATCGCTTCAACCACTGAGACCACTGACATCATCCATTACGATGACCTCAGGCCTTTGATATTATTTGCCCCTTTAAGTTCAAGCCTTACGTTCAATGACTGTAGGAAAAAAACAAAGTATGGTACCTTTAGCGATAGGGTTTGTGATAATGATGGAGCGAGGGTCGTGTACTTCCAATTCTAAAACTAGGATAGAACTGCAAGCGATTTCGGTAGAAAGCTAAATACCTAAGTAGTAAATATTAATAAACCTGTTCTGTTACATGATTAAAACCACCATAAATCTGAAGTTATTATATTATAATACCTACTAACTTATACAACATTTAGGTTCGCAACAGTTCATCTGAATCACGGTGTCAGAGTAAAAACCCGCTCAACGGTTTTCCCAGGTACAGGCTGTGGCAAATGTTTTAACCATTTGTTTATAAAAATATAGAATTTGATTCAGTTCAGAGCAATTTATCGTTTATTCAATTTTTCGCAGATTTTTGCACTTTTTATCGCCTTAAATGCGCTTGTCGCTTCGCTCTTTTTCTGATAGTATCCACTATCTACTATTCGGGTCATGTCCTTAGTTGGATTATATACTTAAAATTGTTATCAATCATTGACCAGAGCAAGTTTGACTAACAACTTTATTTCACAGTAACTGTGCACTGCGATTGCTATAGCTTCGGTGTTCTCATTAAAGGGATTTACATATTAAAGTTTATGTAAGTAATGTCTGTAAACTAGTTAGCCTTCAAGTGCAACGGCATTGTCCTTGCAGTGGCTTGTAGCTGCGTCTGAATCCGGACATGAACCGGCACGACAACACGTCACGTATCTCGTACTGCAGAAAAAATACGGAGCTTCTCTAGGATCTCTTGAATTAAGTCGTGCCTAGGATCAACTAGAACCTGTTTACTATGCTAAACAAAGACGCTGTACATTGTTTACGTGTGAACGCACCGAGCCTACTTGAAGCAGCTTGTGACGACCATCAAGGTCTTGATTACGCTCAATGTCATTAAAGAACTCTGAGCTTCAGACAACCCGCCGAAAAGTACCCCAGTCGCTTAAAATATTCTGTCACGCCTCTAATACACAGTAAATCTAATTAGGAATTCCCTGCCTCTGTAAACTGCATTAAAAAGATCTAGCTCTTTATTGTTTCTGGTTTTCCCGAGCTGGCAAGTACAACACATCTTATACCGAATGTAAAAGAATTTCGGTTCCACCTCTGTCGCACATTTGCATATGAATTTATCTGATATGTTGACCTTGTGGAGATTGGTAAACTTATCTTGTTATAAAGCACGAGAGCTCACTTCATTAATAGTGTAGGGGACCGCAAGGGGTCAACATTTCGCGTTGGCCTAGAGTGATCATCGAAGTCGGGTGTGAGACCGAGTCTGAGGCTGTCGGCGCTGGCTCGGTGGGTATTCCCAACGTTACGAGGAGCCAGTCGCGTAACGAACGCGGCCGGCCGCTCACCGAGTGAAAGCAAACTTTTTGACCGTGTAACGCCCCCAGACGAGCGCTCCGTACACACGGTTTGGGTTACCCCGCCATTGTTCGCGCGCTAATTGAAAAGCCATTACGAGTATGCTAAGTAGGCGGCGCGGCGAGATGGTTTTTCCTGACAGGACAATTTCAATATCTTATGAATGTCGTAGAACCAAACATGTACGCTATTTGTATATTTTATCGCCGTTTTATTTTTGTACTACGAAGGACGTATCTTAAAACTGGTGTGTGGATGTTAAATAATAGTCTAACTCTGTTAAGATTAATTGAATTTGTCAATTATACACAGAGCCCGTACGGTTAAGGAAGTATAATTAAAAAGCTATGCAGCGCAAGCCATGCGCCGATGTACAAGGTTAGCATTTGAGCAAACCCCAGGAAAACCGCAATCGTTTGGCGTAGCTCACGTTGATGTCAGAACTTTGGAACAATGGTGGCTCTTGTGATGATGATGGCCTGGGCAATACCCACGTGAAAGTGTGCCTCGCCACGGTTACATACGGACGGAAATCCCAAGCGCATGTATTATGAACATGTTACGTGGAACTGAGCGGGCGCACTTTCTAATTATATCTCCACCAACTGAATCAACTCTTAAATTAAGTCTCTTATCTGTCTTTGACATCGAGCTACATATGGAACAGAACTGTTCGAACATGTTTCTATACTTGAATGTTATGCCAAAAGCGTCTGCTGCGACCGGTGACCGAGCAAATTTTTGGGAATTTTGGAGAATCCGGTTTTGGAATGCCTCGATAAACATGTTAGGTAGCTAATTTGGAGTGCTGTATTTGTTCTAAGTTTCTTTAGGTTGCATACCCAAGGATAACCACTCTAATTGTTGTTTTATTTGGTTTTCCCATAGACGTAAATAGCACATTTAAATAATAGATATTAACAATCATAATAGTGCTGTGGTGTGATTGCTATGTACCTACGTCAATGCAGTAATTGTCTCTGCTATAGTTCAATAGTCGCTTTCATTAGGAGTAAGAAAACATGTGTTGTATTGTAAATTGACTATGACCTAACTAGAACAGAGAGCAATACACTTCGATTAGTCCTAGAACATATATACATACACAGTACTACACGCTTTAATTAAATGCACCTATCACTTTAATTTCTTTTACAATCATGTTTGGAGTACTGTTATCTTTGCGAGAGCTCGTAAACCATGGCTTAACCACTCGTACCGTTGTATAAAGCCTGGGGTTTTCCGACGCTCAACCTGGTTTTTCAATGTCCTCAGACGCAATTTATTATCATGAAAATTTCAACACCACTCGACGTATACGTTACACAAGTAGTTGAGAACCGTTCTTGTAAACATTGTTCGCACTTGAGCCGTGTGCTCTCATTTGTGGACCTTTTTAGTGTATTACTGAAAACAATGACTTTTCTATCATGATTCATGACCAATCATGACTGAAACCTCCTCTTAACTAAAACTTCTCGCCTCTTTTGGGCATATAAAACATTGCAGGATGTATCGAGCTTTTTGCCTAAAAGGAAATATTTATTATACTACAACTGGCAAAATCAAGCGGTCATCATTATCTTTGCAGCCATAATTTAAACAATTTGGAGCCACCCATGAGGAAAACTAACCAAGTCGTGCTGTTCTACAAAATTTTTAGTTTGTACGGAAGTTTAGTGAAACCGGCGCCGTTACAATATCATAGGTCCAATCACGAGCATGACGCGTGCACTAAACGGAACACCAACCTTAGCTTTAAAAGTCAAAGTGACGTCTGTCGGCTTGCGTTTGCGCATGTCCTGGCCATTGTCTCCTAATTAGATCAGTGTAAACAAAGCTGGAAGTGCTTACGACGTTCACACAAGACGTTATTCCCCATACTTTAAAATAACCCAAACAGGCAAACGACAGCTGCGGCACGTCAATTAATTACATTTATGTAGAAAATATAAGTTGAGTCTGCTTGCGAGCTCTGTTTGCGAGGCTATGGGTTTTTACAAGCAAACCAGTTGAAACATCCGCGCGGCCAGGGTTCCGCATGGACGTTTTGGAAATGTTACAGCGTCGTGAAAACTAAAAGCCGCGAATGATGCAGTTTCTAATTTTAGCGGATGCACAATTTGCATGAGGTACTTGGGGACGTATTATTGGTGCTTATGATTCAGATGTTATGAGAGGATATGTGAGTGGAGCTGGACGCGTATATTCGTATGACTAAATCTAAAAAAAGTTGATCAACAGTTCCTATAATTCTTAATGGATATTGTAATAATAGGTTCCACGCGAAGGCATCTGCCAACGCATCGGCAATACCCTGGGTGACGCTGCGGTTAGCAGTTTAGCACCTACCACCAGAACTCGTTAACTCCGTTTATGTTTCGTAAATAAGGAAAAACTGTCGTTACTCTGTAATATAAAAACTTACGTAACCCCCCGTTTTTATTGCGTTGTTATAATTTGAGAATTGACACCTGATAAAATTAATTGTGGGAAAATACCACATACCTATATTAACTAGAGTATAAAAAAAATCCATCGTTTGATCGATGCCAATGGGCAGTTAATTGTCATGGAAATTAAGGACGCTAAAGATTCTAAAATCTGTGTTATATACGGAAATAGTGAAAATACAGTAGAAGCGCGCCATATTTGGCGAGGACAGTCGAGGCGCGTGCGCTGCCAGTCGCCGCGCCGCGGCCGCCACATTGTTGGGAAAACCCCATCAGGTCGGCGCGCCCGTGCCCCTCGCCCCGCGGCCCCGCGCCCCGCGCCCCGCGTGACGACACCGTACACATGCCACTACAGAGGTACTCTGTCGGTTGATCCGTCTCGCTGTCACGTCAGCTGTCGTGCACAATGCGTATAGCGACTTCAATGTTTTGATTGCGTACTACTTTTTTTCAGTTCCCACGATTTGGTACTTAGAGAAGTCAACAACGGAATGAGTCCAACTGAACCGCACTTTTGTCGGTTGAGCTATTCCGTGTTGAGGCTGTGGATCTATAAATAGATACCTCTAAACGGAATAATTTGGAAACTTCTACCAACTGTTTTAAACATACACTGTTTATATAATCTAAATTGGAAACTATATTTTCAGACTTCTAGAATGGCTTCGCATACCTTACATCATTTGTATTCTTGGAAACTGTTGTAGAATGGAACTGTTTACCTGTATGTGTAGTTCTGAATGCAGCGCAGTGGTTGTATGTCAAGGTTTCTGGGATCCCCGTAGCACCGACATTCTTGTACCCTTGACATAATTGGTACACCATGAATTTACAATGACGTTTCCGCACTAAAAAAATCCACCCATAAAGTTTCCACAATATCTTCTTCATAATTGTCTGCATAATGTGCACAAATTGTCTATTACCATATGCAAATACGGAACTTTGTTGTTTACCATGCCATAAATTTCATACATAAACGCGGGGAAATATTGTCATAAATTAACGAATTTATGCCCAAGTGGATAGAAAATGATGCCCGCCATGACGAGGCAGGTGCGCAGTGAATTACAGGTTACCCCGACAAAGTTTTGAATCTAAACTTCATCAGTCAGTGGTACTAGGAATTCCCACTTGCACTTTGCTCTCACACTGATTGGATGCCAGTAGGTATTCATTTCATTCGTAAACCGTTCATCACTGTGCCATTATCCTAAGCTCGACTGCAATAACACTTTACAAGTAAAGTACTTGTAAAGTGTTATTGCAAATACTTGAAAAGTTAGCAGTTACGTTAAACTGAGGTGTTTATTTAGTTTGACCGTTCGGCACATCTTTCTTATTCAGTTCAAGTCGGTGCTAGGCGGCGCGGCGTAGAGGCACCTTGTGTTTGATTAGTTACGATATGGGATCTCGTTGCCAAACACACACCAAACTTGATGGTTAGCATTCATCGGATAATCTTCGTCTTTAACTTTACACTTCCAAAATCTTCATGTAGGTAACTACTGACCTTTCGCTACACGTTTTCGAAATGACATTTAAGATCTTTATCAAATCTTCCCACAGTACCAGAAGGATTTTATATTAAGCTAACCTAAATTCTTGAGCTTTAAAAAGCGCTCAGCCGTTTTAGCTAGCCATCTATTTTAGATTCGTTTTAAATACATTTGGATCCGTTCCAGAGGCGCGAGCGAGCAGCTCCGATCATTATGGACCATTTTCAATAAACAATGTTCTCAGTTTTTGCACATTGTCGCTGCTGACCGTTTGCATACCAATCTCGACAAAATATGTATTTATTAAATGAAGCTTAGGTAAAAAAAAAATATTATTTTTTCTGCTTTGTTGTGGTTTTAATTTGACTTTATGATTCAGTCTACATTTGTTATTCATGGTTTTCAGCCAGAATAGATTACCCTCGTATTTTCAGAAACTATGTAGGTACATTTATAAATGTTTTTTTTTTTGTGTTCTGTCTATGACGCCATGTTCTTTTATAAATTCTTATTATGTAACTAGTTAACTGCGTGTGATTATTAATTGTATAGACTGATGGTATGACGTCTGTTCTAAAGGTTATCCAACTTTATTATCATCTCAATATTTACTAATTGTTGGAAACGAGAGCGTTCCATATAATTGAACTCAGTTCAATGAAACAGAAACAACAGGTTATTTTTCGCACAGGTTTTTGACATTTTGGGAAAATCACCAAACGAACAAAGTATTCTTGGAATATGCTTTTCTAGGGGTTATTTTTGTCACTACGTAGGTACTAGTTAAAATAGTTAGGTAGGCTAGAATCGGCTCCAATTATGTGGAGAGTACGAACTTGTACGTGGTAACGCACTGCGTCACTTCTTGTTATCGCTACAAATTCCCCACAATTATTTGCTTAGATTATAATTTACTGATTGAGCGATTAAACGGAAATCAACATGATTTGTACTTATATCTGCGTTATTATCTCGTACGCACGAAAATGACCTTATAACAATTTTGAAGTGTCTCAAGTCGCTAAGTGCATACGAATCTTCATTTTGACTAGGTAATTGAAAGTCCGTTTATCATATAAGAGTCTAACTGTTCCATCTGGACCTCTTATATCTTCAATGTTTGTTATCCAGGATACTATTGGTAATGGAATCAACTTGCGAAGCACCAATGACATCATTTCTGTTTTTATTTTATAAAATTAACAATGTATTGTTGTTTGTTACAGGACAAGCGTGTGTGCATCTAGCAGCATCAGCAGGACACCTGGAAGCACTCCAAGCCCTGATCTACTACGGAGCCAATATCAATTTAGCGGTACGTACCTACCCACTATAAATACTAAATAACTTGAAACAAACTTGCGTATTCAAATATCCTTAATAAAAACCATTCCAATGTCCTTAAGTTTTGGTCATCCAAATACCCAAAGAAGCGACCTACCTACAAGTAAAAGGAAAAGTAAAGTGTGGTTTCCACTCGTGCTGCGAGCAGCTAGAAGCCTAACCACAAAATGAGTCAACGCGGAATCGGGCTGGCCCCAACACACTCGTTAGGGACACGTATTCCGGAACGGAAATAACTCTATCATAGGACAATTCGTTTTAGGAAATTCGCAGTTATGATCCTTATTCACAAAGACGGGAAAAAGTTATTAAAAATAAAAAGGGAATACGCTAATGAGACGACCAAAATACTCATCTAGGCAGCCGAAGTAGTGAGAACGACGGAAATAGGTGACAGAAATAATAGATATGAATCAGCTTTGGTACAGATTCGATGGAAGATGTGTGCGCTGCAAGATAAATAATTTCGATCAAGGATGTTTGGAAACATTTGCGTTGTTTTGCGTAACAACGCCTGAAGTAGCTGTAGGTGCTTAGAACTGCTTTTCAGGTTCGGATTGCGGAATTCGGTTATGTGAACTAAACATACAAGTACGGTCAAGTGCGAGCGTACCGAAACCACAAACCTATTTACCTACATTTCCTGACAATATCACTAGCCCAGTTGACAAAAAAAAAAAAACTAGTGAACACACCTCTACATGGCCGACAGTAAATAGTTAGAGCCGAAGCGAACACACTCCTTAGTCATTGCATGTCTCCTCGACGAGCGGTGGAAAACCCATTGCCATGCCATTCGTGTTAATCTGCTGATAGTGCCATATCTCTTGCGTCGGGGTTTTTTGTGTTTGTGCACCCATTTGTGTTCAGCAAACAATGTGCGCCTCTATTTGCCATTACCTACAAGGGATTAGTTGGGGCGTGTGCGTGTGCAGACTTGCCGCATTGGTGTCGCTTCGGGCTCAAAGTGCAGGATTTACCCTGTAGCCTGTACTGATAATGGGTAACAATCCGATATCCTTGTTGTTTTGTCCAGCACTTAGAACCCGAAATAAACTGTGAACATTGCAATTTATTAAAAATTAAAAGGAGTGTCGATGTCTCCTTCCTTTTCAAGTCTACAGCATTACTGATGTCAATCTCTCTTGTCAACAGGAAAACCTAGCGGGCTGGACAGCTCTGCACATCGCTGCTCGTCGGGGCGACGCGCGTCTTGTACAGTACCTACGTGAGAAATGCCCAGGAGTCACGACTAACGCACGCGACTACGCCAACAGGACACCGCGACGCCTCGCCAAGAGAACCGCAGCAGCGCGCGCATTCACTAATGTCGCCGACGACAGTGATACAGACTCGGACTCAGACGATGATGTAAGTGACAACCCTTGCACTGTGTTGATAGTAATCTTGGGGAAGCCCACGAATATACCCACATTTCCTTTAATCTTGACAATCTTTATTTAGCAGATAGTTTATACTGTATGAAGATTAGGGTACATAAACGTGTGTTGGAAAACCCCAACTTTTCGTTCTCAAGTCTTTGTTTGATATTGTTATTGAAAACAGTTTTATTGCGATCACTCACGACAATATGAATGATAAATAAATAAAAAATATTGACGTCTGTCGCCAATTGCCAATAACTGAGCTAATGGGTAGCCAGAAGGTAATATTACTACGCAGTCCCCATACTTATCGCAATTGTGGGAACAAATAGGCTTAAAGTTATTTATAACGCCGCATACCAACTATTGGAAGATTTTTTTCCTGTAACCTTACAATTTAAATGAGCGAGTTGTAAAACATAATTTGAAACTGTGCTCAGGGATAAGTTGTGTGTTTTATCAATGGCTGTCTGGCGTGTTATCGTCGGCGGCGTCCTGTCAGCTATATGGTCTGATATTAATGTATGGCTATCTTCCACAGATGTACGACAGTGACAGTGAGAGCGTGTTCGAGGCGCTGACGAGGCTGCGCGGCGAGAGCAGCAGCGCGCTGGCGGGCTGCTGCTAGCCACGCGGCCTACTCGACACAGCTAGCGCCCGGCAGCAACACACCGCGCCAGCTGAGCCCGCACAACACAACACTCTGGACAACACTCCATCAGCGCTTAGTTACTATCCCCCGTCATGACTCGACATGTCATAGACAATGTTGTCAAATTGTAGAAAGGTTTCAACAAATAGATCTGAACATTATTTCCTTGCCTGCTACCGACACCGCAGCTTAGACTATTCAAAACTAAACTTGAGTACAAATATATTAGTTGCTATTAAATTTATATATATTGCCATAAAAATAGCATAGTAACCTATGATAAGACTAACAGTTACTGTAAAACTGTCCTTAATTGTAACCATGCAATTAAACGCTACAGGTTTTTCCGACCGTAACTGTAAAAACACAACAATTGTTATAGTTGTGTACCTAACTACTTGAACGAAAGGGCGATGCTGGCTTGCCTTGAATAAGAACATACCTTGACAACGCTTAGACAAGTAATTCAAGTTTTCTTTTGGTCGGTCTAAGCTCTGCCTCGCGAGGATTTAGTCTTCACTCTCATTTGTAAATATAACAGGGGAGGAGAAGATACGTTGACGAAACGGGAAATACGGTCCGCGGTACACAGCGGTGGGAACTTTCCGGGAATTATTATAATATGAAGTCATAATTATACGGATTTGCCCTCTATTTGTTTGACGGGACAAATGTAGTTAAATGTAAAGTGATTGGGAATTTTAGAATGTTCAACACAAACATGGATTAACCCAACACTGTGTACAGTGAATCCCAAAGTAGGTTTAAGTTATTTGTAAGACTCATGTACAGTCGTGGAAAGAATGTTATGTTTAGAAAATTATTTAAATAGTTAATGCCTGTAAAAATCTGTTATTTGTATATTTATTAGAGTCGAATAAATGTTGTTTACAATATAATTTTGGTATTTTATTGTTATGTACTCCTACTGATGTTCTTTCCGCGACTGAACAGGTAACTGCTATATTGATAAAATTTTGCCGCACAACTTTAATAATGGTGGAAAAGGTGTTTTTTATGAATATTGCAGCTATAAATATGTTAAGCTGAATAATTCAGCTTTCTTTAGGTGTACAATCAGGCTTAGAAAATGTCCTTGAGCCAAAAACAACTCCATTGTAACGGGTTAAAGTTCTGTTATTGAACTTCGAACTAGCTGGGTTTTAATGTAATGTCTTCCTTTTGTTATCTTTTTTTTGTTTGATAATGTTATTGAGAAGATAACCTTCTCTGTAACAGCTTTTATCTAAATATAAACATTTGTATTTACATGAAGGTAGCATGAGGTATTAGACAAGTTCCTCACAAGTCTCACAACAATGTGGTTAGCATGACCGTCGGAAAATGGCATGTCGATATAATTATTACGTTCAAAATAATCTTTATAATGAATGTAAGATAATTATTACACATTATTATTATGGTCTTGCCCAAACTTTCCAGTGAAAGAAGGTGATAAGACTATTGGCTGTCTCTACTGCGGGGACATGGCCGGTCATGTTACAATCAACATATGTTAAGGCCTTAACAGAGCCTCATTTATATATTTTATTTTTAATTAGACTGTAATCCAGTGGTACTCAATCTGGCGCGCAGCTGTAACGCTGGGTTTTTTCTGTGCGGTTTGCAATAGATAGTATAATTAATCGAAACACATGTACGACATGGGATTGCACAGATAGTTTGAGTACCGCTGTAGTGACGTAATCTGCCGAACTTCCGAACTTTGTTTGGAATTAGAGGCAAAATATATTCTTATCTAGTTATGCATGATCGTGATGGCGCCACGAGGCTCGATCGTCAAATAAGCAACACATGCCAAATAGAGATAGCGTATATTCGTAGAGTAAGGCCAAATATATGTAGGTCGAGAGCTGCTGTTTGACGCTCCAGTTCTCGTGACGATACACGTCAAACAATATTTTACGCAACTCAGCTGCTGAATGTCTGACGGTTACGAGCGAGTGCAGTTAACGTCGGTGACGACCGCTTTAGTCTTTAGCTTTCGGTAATGGTATACACTTCGTTTTGTAATGACTATGTATAATGTTATATCGTAGTGATACACGACAGTACGCAACGTAAAACTCCGGCTGTCAGCTCTTACTCAACTTCGCTAGTCTAAAAAGCTGCCCAACGATTCTCCCAAAGTAGAAACGACCCTGTGATATGCTTTTATAACATTTTGACGTTTTTTTCTTTATTATATTTTATCAGTAAGTGCGTGGTAACAAGGTCGAGTCAGACATTCAGTATTTGAGACTTGCTCTACTATAATTTATTAGAAAATAATTAAAATAGGTCCTATGACCTATACCTATGTATACTATTTGGATACCCTTCATCTTATAAAAAATATATAATAATAAATTAGCGTAGCATAACTAAGCGCATTATTTTATATTGTTGTCAGTTTATATATTGATAAATACAAATTATAACACAATTCAGTTGTTTTATTGAATCTTCCCAGTGACTCATTTTTATTGGGGATAATTTATGCAAATTCTCTAAATACAGCGGCGATATCGCATGGCGCCTTCGTCTGATTCAGTCGCCCATCAAAACAATTCCTTGTATGATCTATTAAAGAATGAGATATAGTCACAACTTTTAAATATATAATTGGCTACTATGATTCACCGTATTGTGATGTTGGTAGGTACCTATGATTAGTCAGAGCATTAATTAGGTATAGACATCTATCACACTTTTATCTTATGACGAGGGCCACTCCCTCTTATCTTAGGGTCGTCCCCTTTTCAGTAGGGACAGGTTTATGGCAAAATCAGTCTGTAGGTATCTGATGTATCGCTCCCTATCCTGTCAGACAGAGCAGTATTTGTAATAATTTGTATACGGTTTGATCATCGGAGTCATTCCCGCTCGTCCACAGTGCGGACGACTGGGAATGTTGCGTTCTGTTCGTCTACACTGTGGACGAACAGAACACATTATTCCCAGTCGTCCACACCCCGTCATCTGACGTCTAGTCTAAGAGTTAGTAAAGAAAATATGATGATAGTATTTCCTTATATAATAAACATACTTTTAAAATATTATGTACTTAGCTTTATTACTTTAGTAAGGCAAATACTTTAAAAGTACATACCTAGTAAATCTGAAGCTTTTTTGCGTATTTTATACTAAATGTATAGCATAAGAATGTTTCACATTTTAATTTTACACATTGGGTATTGTATCAATATCAGTTTAAATGCAATTAATAGATATGTAAAAAGTTTTAAAGTTACAATCGCCTGGATATACTCAACTATTATAACTGCACCCTGTCGATCCTCCAACAAAAGATAGTCTTTGCACTCCGCTTATCAGTTTTGACGACGCTTTTGGGAATGAACAAAATATACAAGGCCTTGAAATAGCCAATCAGCTCGCTGCATATTGCAAGCCCACGGTATATGGCAATAAAATGACGATGAGCTTTTGCATTCGGGAACTGTGATGAAAAATACTGATGAATTTAAACACTACTTAGTACATATTATGTTGTTATTATATACTTTAAAAACGTTTATATAATACCAAAAAAAATATTAGTTAAAATGTTGCCTTTTAATTATTGTAAATTATGTTGATCTGTGATAAAAACTAGAATTGTTGTTAATTATTTTAACATTTGATGACTTTAAATAAAAAAACTTACCTAATAGTTATGTTGTTTTTAAATTGATTAAATCGTTAAATCATTTATTTAATTTAAAATTTCTTTACACTGACTCTTAAACTAGACACGAAACGATCGGTACGGACGACTGGGAATGTTGCGTTCTGTTCGTCTACACTGTGAACGAACAGAACGCATCTTTCCCAGTCGTCAACAGTGTGGACGACGGGGTCTGGACGAACGGGAACAACCCGATCATCGTAGTTCTCGAAGAAGCGTATTGAAAAGAAATTCTTCATCGGCATTTTTTTTTTAATTTGCTGTTCCATAAATACGTTTTGACCGTGTTGGACGAAAGTGCAATACACTTTCGTAGGAAACACCTGTTTTGAAAAAATACTGTATGGGGTTCGGAATGATGTACCGACTGAATACGTGGTAATCGTTTCTGCATCGATTTCTCTTCCAGTCTTCCACCCTGTATACACGCTGAAATTTTAATGGTTGTTTTCCCGCGGCAGAACAACTTGCCCTAGGGAGTACTTTCGAAGCATAGAGTTAAATCAAAAAAATAAAGAAGTTTTTGTTTTAAAATAATTAAAAAAATATTCATCAACTCGAAAACGTGAGAAACAATAGTAACACTAGACGTAACTTGTAGGCACTACTCGAATCGCACGCGCCGCCGCCGAGAAAGGGAACAGCGATGCATACATTTTCAAAGCAAAATAAGCGCTCGCACGTCACGTGGTCGCTTTCGAGTTTTGTTTTTCACAATGGTTTATCTGCCATTTTTTGTTTCTAATATTTTATTTGTTTATATAACGATTGTATTACCAAGACAAAACCATTTCGCTGCGGGAAAACAACCATAAAAATTTCACGGTGTATATGCAGAGGCGGATTTCCCTATAGGCCGAGTAGGCCCAGGCCTAGGGCGTCAAAATTTGTTTTTTTTTAGTAGTTGCCCACGCGCCTATGTGTAAGACAATTTTTAACCGACTTCAAAAAAAGGAGGAGGTTCTCAATTCGGCAGGTATATATATATATTTTTTTTTTATGTATGTACACCGATTACGCCGAAGTTTCTGAACCGATTTACGGAATTCTTTTTTTGTTTGATGCGGAATAGTTTCGAATTGGTCCCATAAAAATTTGATTCAGGTAGGCCCATTAGTTTTTATTTTATGAGCATTTGACTCTGAAGTCTGTTACTTGTTTCTTGTTGTGGAGTTACTTTCGCATTTATAATATTAGTAATAAGGAAGTAAGAATAAGCCTATTACCATGAAATGTATGGTTAACAATGTAAAATGAACGCATAGAAAATATTTGTATAGGATATTGCCACTAAAAATGAAAAAATAAAAAAACTTTTTGCAAAAAATAAAACCGACTTCAAAATCACAAAAAAGTGAAAAATAATTTTAGCTTCAGAAGTCGGTGCCAAAAAACTGAAACAAACAAACTAAAGTCACCGACTTCTGAAGCTAAAATTATTTTTCACTTTTTTGTGATTTTGAAGTCGGTTTTATTTTTTGCAAAAAGTTTTTTTTTGAATTACAATTCATTGTTACTCACAAATAGACATGTTAAGAATCAGTACCATGCTAAGGCCAACCCAACGGCATGATCGAACGCTTTCACCGACAACTGAAAGCCGCTCTCATGTCCCACAGCGACACCTGGCACCGAGCCCTACCGATCGTGCTTCTCGGCATTCGATCCGCTTTAAAAGATCTCAAGTGCTCGTCTGCCGAACTTGTTTATGGAGAGCCACTGCGCCTACCGGGAGAGTTCCTGATAGCCCACACCTCTGACAACATCAACGACTTCTTGACGGTAATTCTCGCGAAAATGGCGAATCTGCGTCCGATTTCGGTGTCGCGGCACACGCGACCGAGGTCCTTTATTTTCAAGGACCTTCAGGATGCCTCCCATGTTCTCCTTCGGAACAACATTGTTCGCCGCGCGCTGCAGCCGACATTGACATGGCAGGTAAACGCGTGACGGTCACTATCGACAGCATGAAGCCTGGATACATTGCACCTGACCCAGAGAGCGACCTCTCCCGGGTAGCCGCCCCGCAACAGACCGCAGCGCCCGCGCCTACCGTGCAAGCGCCTTCCGCGCATGCATGATCTGCACCCTCCGCGAAAGCACAGCCGACTGTGCCCCCTGTTGCACAAAAACCAGTTACCACCCGGTCAGGTTGCACAGTTAGATTTAAGAATAGGTTAGATCTTTAGCTTAAGTATTTTTCTTCGGCGGAACGTGAGAGGGAGATAGCCTCACGTCCCAGCCGCCGCGGGAGGAGAAGCACCGGGCGTCGGGGGCCACGCCGTGATGGCTCTCGGCCACCGTAGGCGCGGGCCTGTGGACGGTGAGTAATGGGCTAGCTCGCCGTCCGTCCGTCGTATGACGACGGGCAGGCCTTGTCGACGGCGCGTTCGTGTTCCACGCGTGCCTCAAAGAGATGTCAGCAAACGGGAGGGGCCCGCAAGGGCCGATGCCTGCCAGGGCTGCGGGACTGTTCGAAAGAGATACCGCGGCCCTGGAACATAAAGGGCCTAAGAAGGAACATGGGTGGTTTTTAGTCAGTAAGAGTCTGACACTCCCTTCCGCTCCGCCCAGAGCGGGGGGGGTCATTTGATGATTTCCCACACACCAAAAAAAAAAAAAAAGTATTTTTCTTCAGCTGTTCTGTTGCTTATCTTGTGTTTACTTCGTGTATATTCTTGTGTGTTGTTTGTAAATAACTGTTATTTTATGCGTAGGGGGGGGGGGGGAGGGGGTTGTGTCACAACACTTATTTTAATTGGCAACACTTTATATTTCCGGTAAAACGAATATCCACTGCCGCCATATTGTAAGACGCTTGTTCTCCCCTAGTATTATTATACTCTTTGCACTTGTTCTCACTGCTCGACTCATGTGTCGCTCTATCCATCATTTAAGTAATACGAGTGATACTCGAGATTAAACTGTTGTTCCCGTATCCATGACTTATTTAGGAGAGTGGGTCTTGCCTCCAAATATGTATACATGTACCTAAGTACAAAAGTATTGCGCAGTTATTCACAATCGGAGTCGTGTGGTCAGCAATGATACGGACAGTTGACACATTTAATTTCATCAGCAAAACTCCAAAGTTTATCACCGATGAGTGCCTCTTGACCCAAAAGTAGTGGGACCAATCTGATTGCGGCTTAAGAAATATTCTTTTCAATACACTTTCTCGAAAACTGGTTCTTAACGCACTACGATTTATCGATCAAGATGCAATGTTTCACACGTGTGAAATTTTAATATTTTTCCGCACACGTGCGGAAATGAAATTTCCACAGATAACTATATAGGTACCTACTACTATATTACTTATACTAAGTCCAAATGGGTTCAATGACTATATTAGTCGGCGGTGATTGTTTGTTTTTTAAATCTCGGCAAAGACTTATGCATCTTTACCTACAGCGTAAATATTTTTTGAGTATTTAAATTGTGTTTATAAATAAAATATCATAGATAGGTAAACATGATTATTTCAAACAAATATTTGAATTTTCTATTTTTCATATTTGGCTGTTTATAGTGGCATCATACCTTTGCTTCTTCTTCATCCTGGCGAAAGCAAAGCGCTGAATAAATGCAAATTAAACCATAGTTACCTAATAATTTCTGTCAAAAATACTTTCTTTTTACTTCTTCGAAAGTGTATTGAAAAACGTCGTTTGATACGCGTGGGGATTTGTTAGTACTGCAGTTCTCAGCTTTATTAATTCCGCCTCGAATGCAATAACAAAGTTTCCGCACTTACCTATATCTAAATGTACTATTTCAATACACTTCCTCGAAAACTGGCTCTTATCGCACTACTAGGTACACTACGATTAGGTTCAACATGCAAACGTACCTATTTCACGCATGGATTTTTTCATTTATCACAACGTGTGCGAAAATAAAAATTTCCACAGATAATTCCTATACCCGGCTATTTGTTTTTAATCTCGGTAAAGTACTAACCGTCTTTACGGCGTAAATATTTTTAGAATATGTATTTGTGTTTAATAATAGAATATCATAAATAAACAAATTAACATTTATTTGTGTTCTAAATTCATAAATATCTGAATTTTATATTTTTCAAATTAGGCTGTTTAGCAGCTTCATAGGTCTGTACCTTTGTTCTCCTTCAAGCTGGCGAAAGCACGGCGAAAGCAAAGCGCGGAAAAAAAGCAAATTAAGTCATAGTTTCTAAATAATTCATGACAAAAATACTTTCCATTCTATTATTTTATTTCTTTGAATCGTATTGAAAAACGTGTTTCATCCTCGCGGGCATTTGTTAGTGCAATTGTCGCCTGGCGGCTCGGGTGTGAATTCTGCCTCGAATCCAATAACAAAGTTTCCCCACTTATATCAAAATATTTACTATTTTTAATCTTAGGTTTTATACACCGTGACTTTTTAGTCGTCTTACAAAGGTGGTGGTGATGGTGGTGGGTGGTATTCGACATAAAGTACCTCTAGGTGCGATTATTTTTATTTGACCATGAAGATAATAGGTACAAAGAAATATAAATATACATTAGAATTATGAAACATGCTGTTAATAACGTGTCAAACGGTAGAACATACATAAATGTACCCAGCGCACGAGACGAATAGATCATCGCTCGCAACCGGGTGTTTCAAATAGGTACGTCATGCGTCATAATTATGAATAATATTTTGTTATTTTTAAATGATTCAAATCTCATTAATACCCTATTTTTACCGACTTCAAAATGAAGGAGGTTATCAATTCGGATGTTTATATGTATACAGGGTGAAATTTTCAAGTGGGCGTGGGCGTGGATGGCCAAATCCGGAACTATGAGGAATCAGTATCAGAATCAGAATCAGAATCATTTATTAAAAAAAAAAACAAGAAAAAAGAAAAAAAAAAGGAAATAATAAAAAAAAAAGAAAAGGAAAGGAATAGGAAAGGAATAGTTAAAAATACTCAAAGGAGTCTAGAGAGCGACCGATTTTGATGCAAACTAAAATTGCATTATTAGATTTTTGAAAAATCAATATTCCTAGCCATGCAGGAATCGACCCCATTGATTTTCGAAAAAAAAAACAATTTTGTATCATACGGCAAACTTATGTCATGCTGTATACATATATAAATTTTTATAACTCTGTCATATTATACAGACGGATTTCCAAAATAATTTTTTTGTTCGAAAGGGGTTTATTCCGAAATGGTCCCATTTAAGTTTGATGAAGATCTGATGCTGATCTTTGGAGATATACAATGGAACTCTTCAATAATAGACAACAAATCTGCCGTGCGTGATTGCTGTAGTTGCTTGGATGTTTGTTGTTTACACAATATCGTAGCCTAATAATTATAACGCCTGTATGCTCTGAAAGTGTACGCAGTTGTGTACCTACAGTACCTACACCCAGATTTCGACAATTAGATATGTTATAGAATAGAATAGAATATTTATTTGCGTTAAGTTCCATTTTATTGAAGAGAAGCCTATTAACATGAAATGTATTGTTATTAATGTAAAATAAACGCATAGAAAATATTTGTATATGATATAGCAATAAAAAAGGAAAAAATGAAAAACTTTTTTGCACAAAAAAACCGACTTCAAAAACACAAAAATGTGAAAATAATTTTAGATTCAGAAGTCGGTGACAAAAAACTGAATCAAACAAACAAAAGTCACCGACTTCTGAAGCTAAAATTATTTTTCACTTTTTTGTTTTATTTTTTTAATGATAAGTAATATAATTTCATTAAATCAAACCATAACAATATTACCTATATACACTTATAAATTAAAATAACCTAAGTAACTAACTTAACTTTTGTATTTTGGAAGTCGGTTTTATTTTTTGCAAAAAGTGTTTTTTATGAATGTTTAATAATCATTGCATACATGAAGTGGGCTGCCGTTCTATGACAAAAAAAAAAAACGGTTTGTACTAAAGGCAACACTAGCGCAAATCGGTAACATTACGGTCGAGTGTCGACAGAGCACCCTCTCGAACACGGGTAACACAATATTTCTAAAATTAACGCAACATTATAATTACCTTAGTAATTTAAAAGAGACACTGGAATGATAAAACATTTGAGATTATAAGACTAATGCCCGTTGTCGTTCTTCGCTACCATTAAGTGACAACTAAATGGATGCCCAAAAATGGCTAATTCAAATTCTTTCATTCGAGCTGAGGCAAATATAGGGTTAGGTAGTAAAATAATCCTTAAAAACTAAGTGTATAAAACAACACGATACGGTGACACATGTAACTGACAGTAAGTGAACCACTTATGGACAGTCCACTCTGCCAGCGATCATTTTCAGAACCCCGTTAGGGCTAGCGCGCTTTCGCATTATTGTGTAAAAATAATTTACACGCGCCGCGCCGCCGGCCGCCGCGCGCCGCAAACATCCCTGACGCACTGCAACGCCATGGCAACCCCATTAGTCTCCGGAACGCATTATTGAATTGGATAAGAAAGAATGATTGCCTCAGTTTGGGCTCACCCGGCATTGCAAATCCAACAAAACGGTTTTATTTGGGCATTTATTTAGGTATAGGTAGGCTATAGTGAAAACAGGTACCTATACCTACCTAGGTAAAGTTTTTTTTTTCATTTCATCCATGTTTCAATATAGGTAGGTACCTACCTGAGTTACGTTCTTATACCTACTTAAAATGTGGTTTTATTTTGAATAACATCGCTTTATTTGAACTCAGTAGGTATTTTCATAAACCTGTGGACAAAATAAAACATACTTCATTCAGTAGCTTCAAACGGCCGCCATTTTCATTAAATGATAAGCATGTGAAGCATCACGCTGGAGTGGTGCCTACTGGTCAAATGATTATTATTAGCATATATCTGTATAGAGGCTTTTTAAATGATCTCTTGTTTGCAGTAAACAAGGCGGGGGTCACAAGTTCGCTGATAAGAGCGTTCGAGACTGATACCTACTTATTAATTTAAAGACGGTGGCGCCATAATTTGGTTATCTTAAAAAAGTTTTATGATCCTCATAAATTAAACTTAAAGCTATTGAATAGACTCGGTTGGGACTTTATAAGGAAACTAGTGGACTGGATTTAAATATAGGTGTAATACCGTAGCTTTTTTTTTTATTTTGTGGAGGGTGGGTAATCATCAAATGACTCCTCCCGCTCTGGGCGGAGCGGAAGGGAGTGTCAGACTCTTACTGACTAAAAACCACCCATGTTCCTTCTTAGGCCCTTTATGTTCCAGGGCCGCGGTATCTCTTTCGAACAGTCCCGCAGCCCTGGCAGGCATCGGCCCTTGCGGGCCCCTCCCGTTGTAATACCGTAGTTAACATTTACATAAATTATGAAGACCGTAAAAAGAAATGCCCGGAGTGGCCCGGTCTGTGCTCAGCTCAGTGAGTGGTAGGGCGCGCAGCGGCGCTCGCGCAGACGGGTTCAGTACCCCGAGCCCCGCGCTCTCCCCGCAGTTGTCCACGCATATGTGAGGCGCCGACATATTCCCCGGGTTGAAGAGAAGTCTTCAATCTTCTACTGAAAGGGGGCAGATGCAGTTGAAGGCACGGAGAATGGTGCCCCACTTCGTCTTCATTTCAGCCACTCTCGTGACCCCGTCTACGCCGGGATAGGTCTTCGTTACCCGACCCTGGGACCAGAGCAGAGGTGGCGTTGTCTTGTCCTTGACCTTGGCTTCACTTCACCTCTGGAATCAAACCACTTTGGTTTCGCCTGCAAAAGAGTATTCATTATGAAATCGTCCCCAGAAATGTTGCCTGATAAGCTGAATCCGCTTCCAACGATCCATCCGCGTGATGTTGGCTTCAGTCAACTGAGGATGTGGTACTGATGAGAATGGTCGTCCAATTAGGAAGTGAAAAGTAGTGAGAGCCGAAGAATCGTTAGGTTCAGAAGAAAGAGGAGTAAGAGGGCGTGAATTCAACACCGCCTCTATGTGAGTGAGACAGGTAGCCATCTCCTCGAAAATGAAGTGGTTTAAATGATGCTTACAAGATTTCACAGCAGCTTCAGCCAATGAATTAAAATGAGGGCTGCATGCAGGCGTGAAAATGTATTCAATACCTTCCTGCGGTATTTCAGATGCAACATTTGATGATTGCAAGAACCTATACATTTAATTTGATGTGCCTACGCGTTTTTTCCGTTTAAATCAGAGTATATATCGTCATATTCAGTAAGCTGGTCTAGCTACGAATTACAATAATGATGCAGTTTTCGCTCTTAAGATGCGGCATATCGGTGCACTGGCATTTCTAGAGCCAAGTGAAATTATTTAAGCCTTTGCTTGCTAAAATAAAAGACGAAATTATACCGGACGAAGCAATTGATGTGATAAGGTAGTAAGTACGTATTCCCGTTAGTGTACCAGTACCCGTTAACAAGTCAGTTTTTTTATTATTGCACGTTTCTACCAATAAAAAATTAAAGTTTGTGAAGGGCAATACCTTCTCGGTAATATTTTGTATAATTGTAATGGCATCATTGTCCAAAAAGTTTAATGGCGTCAAAACCATGCGATAACAAAAGTTTTCTGAAACTGAATATTATGTAAGTTGAAAGTTCTGTCAGTGAACTACGAAACCACCACGTCGCATTGATGAGCTACCCATACAGCGACGGATAACATTAAAGTAAGAGTGTTAATTTTCTAAGATATTTAAGTATATTATTTTGCGATATAACTTATAAATCGAGGTGAATCTAATTGAGAAATAAATATTTTTGCCGTTCACATCTATTGGTACTAACAAACCCCTACTTGACCTAGTACCCGTTAAAATCGTATTTTTTTTACCGGATATTGGTACACGATCAACCCGGTAATACACGTTGTACCGAAACCCGTTATTGTGTACTTATTGCCTTGAAATAGGTCTCATTTTCCTTTAAAACTGTAAAATACATTTCTGCCTGATATTAGGACTTCAAATAACAGTTGCATTTAAACCCGACAGCGTCCTTATTGCCTTGTGTTAAGTCCTCTTTTCTTTCGAATCAATAGAATGTAGTTTCTATGCCTCCTTATTTGTGTTGTAATCACTTGGATTCGATTGCCTCTTTAGTTTTTTTTAAGATTTTCAAATTTTTGCACGTTTCGCGTTACTGCTTTGCTGTTCTGAAACCAGGTTTTTCGATGCGCATCGTGTGGCGCGCTGCTTTTTTAGTATGGATATTCTTAACCACGCAGTAATTTGAAGCAAACTTCAGACCGGCAAACTTACATGACTCGATCTGTGGATACCCGTCTAATTTTTTCGTTGTTTTTTTTTGGGATGGGAAATCATCGAATGACTCCTCCCACTCTGGGTGGAGCGGAAGGGAGTGTCAGACTTTTACTGACTAAAACCCATCCATGTTCCTTCTTTTGCCCTTTGTGTTCCAGGGCCGCGGTATCTCTTTCGAACAGTCCCGCAGCCCCGGGCAGGCATCGGTCCTTGCGGGCCCCTCCTGTTTGCTGACATCTCTTTGAGGCGCGCGTGGAACACCAATGCGCCGACGACACGGCCTGTCGTCATAAGACGGACGGACGGCGAGCTAGCCCATTACTCACCGTCCACAGGCCCGCCGAGAGCCACCACGTGGCCTCCGACGCCCGGGGCGTCTCCCGCGGCGGCTGGGACGTGAGGTTATCTACCTGTCACGTTCCGCTACCTCCTTCGTTAGCATGACTGCTTCGCAGAAGGAGGTGACGGCTTCCCATTACCTCTCGCCCGGGACCATGGCTTGAACCAGGGCCGGACGCGAGCCGCCAATCGCCGCTACGAGGACACGGCGGTGCTCCACCCAAGCGGAGCAGACCTCCACGGTGTGCTCCACCGTGTTCTCCGGGTGATCCTCACAATGATAACACCCGGGCGTTTCCTCCCGCCCGATTCGGCGCTGGTACCTCCCGAAACAACCGTGTCCGGTGAAGACCTACGTTAGGCGGAATGAGAGGGCGCCGTGGCGCCTCTCTAGCCACTCCTCAAAGAGGGATCTTACCGCCACTATTGTGGCGTGCCCTGCACAGGGTTGCGACAGTCGCTCTCTCCATGTCGCCATGAGATAGCGCCGGAGGTCTGTCCGCTGAGCGACAATTTGCCGCGGCAGCTGAGTTTCCCCGCGACGTAGTGCCTCCGCGCGCCACTCGTGCAGGCGCGCGAGGACTATCGCCTCCAGATCCCATGGCGGCAATCCGGCAAGGAGGCTCGCCGCCTCGCTGGAGATCGTACGGCCTTACGGCTACCACCTTTTGGGGCGCGTTCAGGTAGTGGGCGGCTCGCCGCCTCAAGGATCGCGCCCGCACAGGGGCCCCGTAAAGGGCCATGGACCGCACGACCCCCGCGAGCCTCCGGCAGGAGGCGTTTGGACCCCTCAGATTGGGCAAGAGCCGCTTGAAGGCAACCCGACAAGTCGTACTCGGCGCTTCTCCTCCACGTTTATCATGCGCACAGCCAAGGTGTGGAACTCTCTGCCGGCATCTGTGTTCCCTCCCACATATAACCCGTCTGCCTTCAAATCAAGAGTGAACAGGCATCTTCGGGGCACGCTCGTTTCATCGTAGACCTCATCCATCGCTTTCCACCAGGCGTGATCGAGGTCAAGAGCAGGCCCATTTGTAATAAAAAAAATAAAAAACCCCGGCCCGTTCCACTTTGGGAGCCAAACGTCGGAAATGCTCCACGAAGTTCCACCGGCTGTCGAGGACGAGTCCAAGGTACTTCAACATCGACTCGACGCCGATGGGAACTCCTCCTACCGTCAGCATGGATCATGACGGTGGCGCCTTCCGAGGCCCATGTAAGCACATGGCCTCGGACTTGTGCAATGCCACCTCGAGACCCAATTGCCGGATCCTCTCTATGACTATCGCAACCCCGCGTGTCATAATTTCGGCCGCCACCTCGTGCAACCTCCCTTGTGCCAGCAGCTCCAGGGCATGGTGTTGAAGACGTTGGCGATGTCAAGAGACACCGCCAAGACGACCCCACCCCGGGACACCGCATCCCCCGTCGTGAGGGCTCTCACGCGCATGATGTCGTCCACCGTCGAGCGCCTCTTGTGGAAACCAAACTGGTGGTCCGCAAGATCCAGCACCATCCCCCCAAGGTGCCCGGCGAGGCGGTTTGCAATGACTATTTCAAAGAGCTTGCTCACCTCGTCGAGGAACACAATGGGCCGGTATGCGGACGGAGAGTCCGCAGGGCGCCCCGGCTTCCGAATGAGGACCAGCTTCCCCGTGTTCCAACGAATCGAGAACTGGCCTCTCTCCAAGCATGCGCTTAGGAGAACAAAAAATGTCTCTTCTTTAGATAAGCCGTTTTTTATTTATTTTACACAGTTCACAGAAATGCAAAAATAGCATTTCTGTGAACTTTAACGTAAAGCAATAGAGTTCAAATTCGCGGTGAATATTACCGGATTCAGGGACAATTTAACGTTTACTAGTACAAATCTACCGGGTACTGGTACAATTAGCCCTTTGTTTTATTTTTTTGTATTATTGTTAAAGAAAATATAGACTAATAAAAAATAAGAATATTACACTAAAACTAGTTTAAATTATCTCTCTAGTCATGTAATTATTATTTTTGTAAGTCTTCTAGTTTTAGCATAGCAGACCTGCAAAGTCAGTGAAGTTCAAAACTTCACGGTTACTGGGCCCTTTACCTTAAGGATAACGTGGTTCGAAAAAATATTATATCAACGGATAAATGACAATTACAAAATCAGTTAGCTCTATAATGGCAATGAAACGACTTCCACCGTAATTTCCACCTACTCTGTGGTCAGTACACGATAGTATATTATCATATGTTCCTTTATCACAGATGACAGAACGCCCTTGAATCGTGGCATAATAGATGGAACACACTACTAAATCGACAGAAGTGGAACATATTTAAAACTATCTCAGAGTTTAAAAAGGATAAATCGAATACAGAGAACGTTATTGAAAGAATAAAATCCGCAGCACCTATGTCTAAGCGAAAGCGTCGAGGCACAGATTATTATAGCTAAAGGATTGAGACACATTCATCTGAAAACAATCAAGTTACTTAAAATCATATTTAAATGGATGGGCACATAATATATTATTTGTCACCTGATGAAATAATTTTATATTTTTTAAAAGGTATAAGTACTTAACTAGGTACTTACCTACTCATAATAAAACTGTAAATTGAAGATATTTTTTTTAATCACTTTGTTATCGCCACTTTATAATACTTACTTATAAATAAATAAATACGTTTCTTTAATCTTTTGTTTTTATATTTCCCCAATGTTTGCAATAACAATATAGAAGAATATGGGTAGGTAATAGATAAACACCATTCATTAAAAGTAAGGACGATATTTTCTTGATGTCTATGTATAGAGCCAGCTAGTAGCTTTTTGGTGGCTTTGTAGTTATATTGTGAAAAAGCTATGTCGAAACAATCATAGACAGTCCTGTCGGCGAAACATCCATATGTGAAACATTCTATCGACGAATCTCTCAAAAACGAAACGTCCTGTCGGTGATCAGTCCAAAGGAGACACGACTGTCGGAGAAAGCTTGCAGAATCTATGTCCCGCGGCTCTGTGATTCGTGTGTCGTGACCGCAAAGGCTCAGGAGGACTATTATTATATCCTAAAATGTCCATGCGTGGGGAGTAGGGACACTGTGGGCACTTCAACAAGTAACCCATCGTCTAGTCAGACAGCACACTCGTACTGCGTGTCGGAAGGACCCATTGTCAAACAAAAGTTGTGCTCGTTTGTTTAAGTACCATTACAGTGTGTTCACGCGGCATCTATCACCAATAGTTTGTACCTAAACCAGTTACTAGTATTACATTTTATTTCAAACCTTGCTTCTAGAATTTGTCCAGTAAAAAAACCCATAGAGGTACCCATAGGGTAAACTATAATTAGATAGCAAGCGATGTATTATTTAAATGACCAGCAATTTGCCGTTTATCACTATAATTATATTTTTTTTTATGTTAATTAAACAACAACGAGCCATAATATGGAGTGGAGCGTGCCCGGAACACAATACTGCGCTCCAAAACAAATATGTATAGCTGCCGTGGTGCCCGTGGTTCAAAAGGGTGATCAACTCAAATGGGACTGAGCAGGACATGTCTGCCGCATGCAGGACAAACTGTACGCCAAAATAGCTTAAAACTGGTGTCCTGGGAACTCAGGCGTGGAAGGAGATGGCGGAACGAACTGGTGAGGTTCCGTCAGAACTGGTAGAACGGAACAAGCCAGGAAAATAACACTATCAAGAGAACATGGATTTTATTACGTTGACTAAAAATTTGCCTCCGTCGGCGTCGCGTCGTAACAGCGCAGCGTCATCCGAGCAAATACTTATAAAAACATTTACTTAAATCTTGACAAGCTTTTCGGTTAAAAGATTTAACTAGTGCTAAAAAATAAACACAAAAAAAGCTTTAAAAAAATACAATAAGAGAAGTAAAAGACCCTTGGCGTAAAGAGAAAGCGAAAAAGGATAGTTTTTTGTTTGTTAGTCACTAAAAAGCTTGTCACGTATGGTTTTAAGGAGTTCTCTCACGAAGACCGAATCCTGGCTGCAGGATCAGGTCATGATATGTCTGTCATAAAAATGTATTATCAACAGGCCCAAAGATGTGCGCAAAAGTACAGCCCAATGGGAAACATTAGCCATTAAGTGGCATCGAACCGCTTCCCATTGGGAAAGTGGGTCAAATTTAACTCTTCAACTCTATTTGCCTTTACAGACAGACATCGGGACAGGTGAAATTAAATAAAAGCCTGTAATTAAATTACAAGAGTATGTTTGTTCTTTAAATCGATCTACTATACAGTTACGCTAAGCTCACTCTTCGTGCTGCGCCTTATCCTGTTGCCTTTACAACTTTGACAGAAATGTTCTCGGGTTTTTCCACGTTTTAATATCATAATTATCTTTTTGACCTTTTTCTTTTATGTACCCTGATTCACAGCAATAATAGAAAATACGTTTCGGTAATACCTATCTTAAATATAAAAAAAACATATTAAAAAAACTGGCTAAGTGCGAGTTTGACTCGTGCACCGAGGGTACCTTACAAACTGTAGGTTTATGGTTTGTCCATCACGGAAACACAGAGTACTTCACGGAAATCAGGTCTCAAAGATTCGAGTTCATAGGTCGGATTGAAGAACAAAGGACAATGACCAAAGTTGGTACCAAAAAGTCTCGCGCCTCAAAACCAAAATATTATAGTAATTAGTTTCATATTTTTTTACGGCATTACGCGTCGGGGATTTGATTTTTGAACTGGAAATATACTTTTCGAGTTTAAAAGTACGAATATTGTTTTACTCCCTTTATATGACGTTCCGTTTCAACTGAATATAAATGACGTTCCGTTTCAATTGAACAAACCCTTGTCTGTCGAGCGGACTCTAAAATTAATTACAATTAAGTAAGATCAGTACACCAAATCAATTTAGTTTGGTTTATTGCTATTTGCAACAAAATAGATTTTCTCAGCCTAAAGATTTTGATTTATCGATTACATCCCTAAATCCCGACTAGTTTATAGCACTTACTATACTCTATGGTTTATAGTTATCTTATCTGTGGCATCTGACATTTGTACTGTACTGACTGACTATTGGCAACGTAGACAGAGAATGCTATGGCAATGTAAAGGTCTAAAATAAAATCGAGTTTCAGTCAAGCATACTGTGGATGTTACTTTAACTCGTAATTCTTACTAATATTAGTGTATTACGCTGTTTTTAGAGCAATAATGTAATGTATGTGTGTTAAAATACGTCGTTGGTAGCGTCGAAAAAATAGACCTACTTTTTAGGTTAGTTTCGATTTTATAAAATAACTCTGAAACGCGGGTTTTTTTTTCAAAAATAATTTTTGTAGGAGTTAATACGATCAGTGTAGTCTATAAAAAACAAGGTTTGATTTTGATGCAGCATGGTACGGGATTCCATACTTCCATGAGCATTCTCTTTTCGCACTTAAATAATGAGTAGTTGTAAGTAAGTATTTGATATTAATTTCAACTTGAAACTATAGGTGTATGAAGAACAGGGTGTGAAGTTTTATATCCCCATAGAAAAGGGAGGATCCTCCGACCAGGCGGGTGTTATGTGTGGTGGGCTGCTGCCTCTTTACTCTAGTCGCGGATAACTTTAATAGCGTGATTTAGAATTTTGATTTTAGTTCTTTATTAGTGTTATAGGTCTTGATAGACAGATGGACCACGAAGTGATAAGGTTTTACTGTTTCCGATACGGAACCCTAAAAATAAACTTTTTAAGTTATTAAGCATCAATCACCTATGACCCAACCCATATTTATAATAGTAGTTACTTTTATCACTGAAGAATAGAACCGCCATTAGAAAAAATCATTAAAAGGGCAAAATAACCGTAAGATGGTTGCAAAAAAAACACAAGGGAAAAATAACCTTACTTTTGAAAGTCGGTGACAAAAAAAAACATTTTTACGAATAAATACAAGGGCAAAATTACCTTACTTCTCGAAGTTGGTGACAATTTGCGACTCATTTTATGCAGCAGGGGGACCCCAGAAGATGAAAGAAGAGAGGTATGTTCATACCCAGGTCTTTCACCGAGTCACTGTAAGGAATAATAGAACCATCAAAAATAATTTGAGGAAGCTGCAACCAGTTCATTCTTGAACGGGTATCTACAGATGTATCATGTGTTGCCAGCATTTTTAACGGCCTCTGTATTTCAAATATGTCACATCCTCTTTTAATGGAAACTAAACATCATTTTGTACGGAACCTCTGTTATCTGACCTCCACGTCAACTTTACAGGACGTAGGTGTCCATACAAATAAATAAAACTATGTGTCTGTTTGTAACTTCAAACACTCAAACAGCTTTTTAACTGAATGCATATAAAAGTATATACGGTAGCTACTTAAAACAAAAAAAAACAGACTTTTAAAATTAAATTTGTCTGTTTGTTCCGGCCAATCTCCGAAACGTGTGGATCGATTTTGACAGGACATGATTTTTATAAGTAACGTAGGCTACTTTTATTTTCGAAAAAGGATTAGGGTTCCGTACAAAAAGAAGAGAGCGAAGAAAACCCATGTAATTGTTAAGAAAATCCGATTCAAATAAGGAAGTAATTTTTTATACTAGTTTCACCCGAGCAAAGGCCGCGGGCAACAGCTAGTTGTAAAAAATAAATTAGTTGTCATGTAGCTGTCTCACACTACGGCGGATCTGTCAATCAAACCTATCGACATTCCAGCAATATCGATACTTCTGTTACGATACGTGGTATATTGTAATAGATAATTTTCAAGCGATACACAAGTAAAAGTTAAGTTTATTTCCACAAAACGGCACGGAAGTGACAAACATCGAAGGATTCGAGTGCGCTATCTTCGACTGAGACACCATGGCTTGTCTGCGTGAAACAGCGCTACCTCTGTGCCTCTAGCAAATCTTCGTGAGTAGTAGGAAACCCGTTTTCAACTGGGCTACATATAAAAGAAGATGATATTCTGTCTGATTGCAATAATCAGTAAAAACAGAATTGGATAGGTAACAAGTAGAGGTGAGTTTTTAATGATAGATAGTATACAGAATAAATATTAAATTTTTATTTTAGTTAAAAATGTGCTTACATTTAATTAACATAATAAATCCAATCACTCGTTAGTCGACGTCGATATATTTCATTAATAACATAACTCCTTACTCTGACCGGCCACGACGCCTGTCGACATATCCGTAGCAAAATAAAATACATCTCGTATAACTCTATTCATCACTTTCGCAGGCACTTTGTATTCGCTTCTAAACTTCTCACAACCTAGGTATACTGTGTTAGTACTGGAACTTTAACAACGATGCTAAAACACATCAAATACATGGCGTTATTGTTAATTAGACAAAGACAAATATAATAATATCATACATTACGACACTTTGGGTGGTATTATTCTGATAATCAATATAATATAAAACAGTTCCAGTGAAATTTTCCAAAGTACGTCAGAATCCGCATTTGTTTACAACTTTTGACAGATATTGAAGAAAACCTTAAAATTTTAAGAAATCGATTATTTTAAAATAGAATCATCTCATTTAGCCTTAACCAAAACAATTACACAATTTTTAATTTGGGTACCTACCTAGTTTAAGTTCTAATATGACAAGCTCGTGTTTTACTTTCTATTTTAACATTACTTGTGATGTTATAGTATACATATAAATAAATAAATACATATAAATGAACGAGTCTTGACAGATAGTTCTAGATCTGTGCTGACTACCAAACATTTTCCACTTCATCGCTGAAAATACTTACACACTCATGAATAACCAGATCAATTTGGTTCTAACCGTCATAATAATTCATAATAAAATTAAACAATTTCGCATTTTTACTATTATTTCATAGATTTTATCTAGCTCTTATTTTCTACAATGCTGTGCCATCTGTCGGTGTAGAACTAGACAACTAACCTACTGTCCGTGTAAAATTTATAACAATATATTCGATAAAATTACTATACAATTAAAATTACTGGAAACTTGTTCTAAATTAATTAATTTGGAGGCGACAGTGGCTTCGATTCATCATCAGCCAACCGAAAGATGTCATCAGCTGAACACATGCCTTGATCATTACTAGTATCAATATTTCGGTAACAATATTACAAACAAACAATACGCGGTATAGTTCGCGCCTAAGATAAAATATAATATCAATTAGAAACTTAGAAAACAAACATTCATTCGCGTTTATCATATCGTGGTGTACGACTACACAGGCATTTAAGTATTGCTTATGCTTTGATCCAAAAATATTCATTCATTCTACATTCCAGAAAATCACAATGACATGACTGTAACAATCATTTCAAAGTATAGAAAATTCATTCGCTATCGCACCGTAGGCACACACCGTCGCATAAGATTCCGAAACACGTAACAATTAGCCCAAAACGACTAGTAATCAACTTATATCTCAGTATAGTACGTTGGCCGGTTGATCTTGAGTAAATCGAACACATTGGGGAACACGTAAGTTGTGTTGAAACCTATCATGCCGTAAGTGAAGTATTTATAACAAAGTTCGACTATAATTTTGTTCTTATTGTCTAAACTATTTTCGGAGTTTCTCAGTTCGTTTTTGTCTTTGCCCAGCAGGGCGCATATGAAGGCGTATGACACAGATTTGCCTATGGCCCTAGTGGCGAGTACCCCACAGAATCCTAGGATGGTTCTGAGGATGGTACAGCCCAGCATCTCTTTGGAGGGCCAGATGATCTCGTAGGGCGGGTCCAGAGGGCTGGCCACCATGTTGCCGAGCTGGTAGTTGGTCCAGGAGCCGAACAGGATGCCAGCACACACGCTTACTATCATCGTTGTGTCACCTCTGGAAATTGAAATGGATAAGAATTAGATATTTTACCATTTTTGTCTTTAATCGTCAAAGGTCCGAAGGTTGTTGGGTACATAACACACAAATCATTACGCATGTAATCCTCAAGGTTTAAGCAGAAGTGTACCGCGGTGTGGTGTCATTGGTACTTATAAGTAGATAACTAGCTAGGGATGAATGACACATGGAACTGCGCTATTCACATACTACACGTATGCCTATGCATGACTGAAATACCATGCCATCTTATGGGGCAATAGAACAGACACGGGTATGGGTATTTCGGAAGCATTAGGTATCAACTGCTGCTACTGCTGACATAAAACAATCGTTGAGAGAGCGCTTCTTTGGGCGCCTGCATAAGGTGCTAAGCAGTCTTTTGTCAGGCGGAAACAAGGTGCGCCTTCAACGGTTGGGTCATGTCGGTTTTGATGTATTCTTTCGGCATACTCAAATGGACTCAGACGGAACTTGATGCCCTGGATAGGAGGGTCCGTGAACTGCTGACCGCAAATCGAATGCATCACCCACGGTCGTCGGTGATGAGACTGTATATCACAACAAAACCGTGAGGTATGCAGTTTCAGGGAATACTTCCTAGAAGCCGACGTGGGGATGCACCGAGATTGGTGTTAGTGGACAAGGGCCTTACCCCGCTCTCCCTGGCTAACGAGAACTTGCGCAAGCCTAGAGTATTAGACACTAAGGACCGCAAGGAGGTATGGCAGGGCAAGGAGCTTCACGGACGCTTTTACCGGGCATTACATGGGCCCGACGATGTAGACTGCTTATCGTCCGTATTCTGGCCGCGCTTCGGTGACCTATTCGGGGAAACCGAAGGTTTTGTCTGTGCAATAAAGGACAAAGTTATTATGACGAATAACCAGATATACATTGTGAAGGATGGCACGGTTGACATATGTCGGACATGCCACCGTCCGGAAGAATCGATCCGACAGATTATTTCTGGGTGTTCTCGTTCAGTACTGTAATGTTGGTGTGATGTTGTTTTATGTTACTGTTATAATAAACCTACCTATATTTGTTCATAATACTAAGTAGATAATTAGAATTGTATAAGTTCTCATTATTTGAATTGTTAAATTTTAATTTATATATTGTTGTGCCCTAACAGGGTCCATGATTGTTGCGTCATGCCGATTGGAAGTCAGGAAGGATAGTGTATGGCCACCATTACTAACCATCTACTTCTTAACTATCAGAAATAAAATAGAAAACAAAAACGATGATCATCCATCCACAATTCCACATAGACCCGGACAGATAAAAATTTAAAACAAACATTGTAAGTACTCGCAATGGTTCGTTCGATTTTTGCAAGTCGTCAGTATGTCACCCAATCTGCATATACTCGTATTTATATGTTTTATAAATGATACGAAAACCGTTTCATTGGTCTTCAAATACTCTATTAAAAAAACCCTCGTATTTACAACAAAATAAACGCTAAACTACAATTTCATCCTAAAGTCTTGTATGGATGTAAGAAAGTTATAACTCATTGGCTAAAACAGCCAAAAAAAAAACAAACACACCAAAACAAACAACACAGCCAAACAGCCTCGTGGCTACTGTAGCAGGCAGGGTGGATGGCAGAATAATGTGTCACTGGATGGCGGCACACAGGCCGTCTTTCAGATATATGTTATAATGCTAGTTTGTGTAACGTGTTTTAGAAAGAAATTATTATAATAAGGATTAAGTACTAACATAGGCTAAGTTATATTGTTACTAACACAGTGGACCTCTCTGTAGTCTTATAAATAAATAAATTATTATTATTAAAAACTAACGTATGATGAAACCGAGCACATTCTAGTACGATATGCAAATTTGACACAAACATACATAATTATACACTCAGCAACACGCACACACTCACTCACACTCACCCAAACACGCATGCATAGAATAAGTTCATAGAAACTATAAGAAACACATATTTTTACCAGCTAGGTAAAAATAGGGTTCTTGCCTAGGTTTTGTTTTGTATTCTTTTCTAATAATTTAATCTCAATATTATATTAAATAAGGGAAGTAACGAGTCAACCCCAACACAAGTATTTTTAATTCCTCACTGGGGCTGTCTCAATTCATAAGGATAAGGATATTTGCGGGACGTGGAATTTCTTTTTTCAGGTAAGTTCTTAACTTTGTTTAGAAAGTACGACTAGGGTAACAATGTTCTAGATCTATAAACGGGGATTATGAAAATATTGTAAAGAATACGCCTTTTATATTATCAACATCGGTATTTATAATCTTGTGCACTTACGTACAAAATGCAAAAAAATGTTTATATTGCAGTGGCAAAACTTAATCAATTACTCAATTTAATAGATACTTATTAACAAAAATAACTTCTTGAAAACAAACATTTGAATTCTATCTTTAGGTACTTTTTTTTGATACCTTCCATTTTGGCGGCAACTGTCGATTCAACCTTTTTTTTAATCGGTCCAAATTCTCGAGTCAATTCCAAGGAGTTTAAATGAATAAACTCGTTGGTCAAATTAAATATTTATTTAAAAAAATCACAGTAGTTCTTATTAATATATGGAAATCATAACATAACACTTATCCCAGAAAGGTTTAGTCAGAGCTGTACGTAATAGTACACTCACATTTCACCTGTTATGGAAAACATGGCAATATAAAGCCGGCATCCATCATCAGCATCTTCGTACTTAAATTTAAGATTACTGACTAATACAAAAAAGCCAACAATTACATAAAACCATAGGTTAATTATGTAGTGTGATTAATAAATTTATCAAAATACTATTGTTTTGTTTCAATATGTTGGATGTTCATGCTTCATGTGAATATTGCAGCCCTGTTTGCTTTAAAATCTCGTTAACAAATGAAGGATGTAACCTAACATGTAGACCACCGTGAACGAAAATAAGCGTCACGTATTCTTCACATCATAAACCTATCCTATTACAGAGTTTTTTAATACTATGGCGCCCTTGGAAAATTAAAGGTTATGGAGATGTACGTTACCTCCGCTACATTGCCGGAAATATTCACATACGGTTTTTTTAAATATTGTTATACCTAAAAAATGAATAAGGTATGTGTGTACCTTTGATGAACAGTATGCGTCGGTGTCGGCTTCGCCAAGCCCATGAAAAACAAGGTGCTACTTCGGTGCATGGATTTGAACGCAGTTTAGTTTTAAGGGGTTGCTAGTAAGTTATAACAGAATAACTGTCCCAAATTTAAGTACAAATATTGGATACCCTATTAGAAAGGGATGACATCCACTCTTGAAGTTCTCTCGCTCGGAACGCTTTTCCATTGCACGTCATCATTCCAGTTAGTACATAAGTTCCTTGCTAGGTATATTATGTTTACAGAGTGAGTAATATATATTGACATAATTCCGTGATTCATTCGTGAACACCCTCTGCATGACGCGTGATAGTAAGACGACCAACGATATACCTAGATATGGATAACAAACTATGTATACCTATTAGTCATTGTTTGTATTGTCCGGGAAATACACAAGGAAAGAGATTCCTAATAGGTAATTAGAAGTAAGTAAACATATCGAGGTGCGTCTTTAAATAATTGTGTATGCATTTTAATAGGTAGTCCAGCTTGCTATGTAATATTACGAGAACTGACAACAAGAAACTGAATGTCATAAGATCCAAGATTTTTGTAATTTTATTGCAACCAAAATGTCATAGACATGTATAGCTATAACCTTTTTGATTTCCCTCAAAGTCGCGGCGCCCGAGGAACTGGCATTCAACGAATAAAAACTGTCTAGGTATATTGGTACCCTAAAGTGACACGATGCCGAACTTTTTGGAGGTAAAGATCTGATATCGATCTTATAGCGATATTTTGCCACCAAATAACTCGGCAACGCGTTTAGTACATTGCCAATAAACCGCATTACTATTGATTTCCTTACCTAGTAGGCGTCCACTTATCCGCGTGAGGATGGAACACGATGACGAGTATAGATGCAGCGATGACGAGGAACGGAGACAGCTGCGATGTCAGCAGGAAGCCATCCAGCCGGTCTACCAGCGGGATGAGCACGGACAACAGTCCGGTGGCCAGTAGCAGACCTGCTGCTATGTCCTGGAATTATTACATGGAGGATACGTTAATAAGGATCATTAACTATGTGTTCCCTCAAAGGGTAGGCACAGTTGTGACATTACATTTCATCAGTTATGATTGAGGCCCATGAGGTGGGCGGTTATGTCGGCTCCCATACGGCTCAATACTCAGAGTTACTGTTGGGAAATTACTGATAGAAAACCTTCGAAACTGCCTCGATGGTCCATGCAGTGGTCCCAAGCGCGACTGCTGAGCATGAGCTCCTGCAAAGTGTTATTGAGTTTCTCCTTCAGGAATTTCTCAGTAGCAGCCACGAAGTCTGAATTTATGGCCGGTTGATGGCAAGGCGTGATGTTATGTTAAAACCTTAGAAACACTTTGCGCGAATCCAACAAACTAAAACTAACGACGGAGTCTATTATTGTATGTATCTACTAGTTTCATAATACTAATACATGACGCCTGTTTGTCTCGAAGTGTACGGCTGAAGGCAGAGTATTCCATTCCAACTATAATAAAGTTGAAGAGTTTGTTTGAAGCTGCACTAATGTCTGGAAGTACCAATCAGACTTAATACATTTTTTTTGCCATTTCAAAACGCTACAACGCCGCCGCACAGTGTAATATTTTGAGAATCTAGACGGACAAAAGTCAGTTTAGGTACATGTCTTAAAAGATCCTTTTAATGGAATAAATTCAAAGCTAACTAGTTATACTACAATCTAGTACATTTTCCGGGAATCCTCGCAAAACAATAGCAGGTATAAAAAGGTCGGAACGGCCGGCTACCTGAGCCATACCGACCAACCGCTTGCTGCTATCGTTTCATTCGTCTGAGTTCGCTCGATGAATACGCTGTGTTTCTGTGTGCTAGTGGTGATTTTGTGTTGTTATCGTTTTTGTGGGACTATCAAGGTAAATTATCATTTTTTTTTTTTGTTAGTATATAAACTACTTTAATCAAAAATATTAAATTAACAGAGTGAGGTTTTTATTTAATCATAAACAGTACTTCTTTAGTTTCATCTAGGGTTTTAGTTGGTTTCCCCGCATTTCCCTGTGCATTGGCTATATTTTTCTGAAAGGTATATTCATATACTACAAGAAAAATGTTCATTTGCTTGCGGAAGTTTGCGACACTCATACAACATTTTCTTATTTTCAGAATGACAGCACAAATTTCTCGTCGTTCGTTTTTTGACGTTTGGTTTGCTAACGCCAAACAATCAAGACAGGATGCTTTGTTACATTATATTTTACAAGAACTTGGTGTCCAGTCAGTTACGGATGATATTTTGAAGAATTTAAAAGCAACAATCAGTAGGGTTAGTCAAAAAATTGACCAAAAATGGTCGAAATCAGGAAGACATCGAGAACGCTTCCTGAAAACGAATTCTTCATGGTTAGAAGCGAACATATCATTTACGGGTGTTGTCAGTGAAACTATCGTTGATGGTTCACTGCCTGGAACAAGTAACCGGGCCGGAAGACCACCGAAAGACTTTGAATCTTCCAGTGAAAAGACAAAGAGACGGCGAATTCGTCATCTTCTTGAAACTACGTGTCCGGAAGAGATATCGATGGCAAACGAAGTACAGCTTCGCCAGTCAGGGAAAAGGGATTCAGCAGCTATTGTTAAAGAGCTTTCCCTGTTTTCACCCAGAAGAGGTACACAAATAAAAAAAGCACGGAGGTGTTTAATCAACCCAAAGTATGGTGGGCTTTCGAGTGACCAAGCTCTGGCATTAATGATTGATGCAAATCTGTCGACACACCAATATGGTGTCATACGCGAGCACTCAAAAATAATAAAAAAAAATCTGTATCCACCATACTACAAAGTGAAAGCGGCAAAACATTTATGTTATCCAAGTGATATTAATGTGTCAGAAACACATGCCGAAGTTAAACTTCAATCTTTAATGGATCACACTATATTAAGATTAAGTAAAGTGCAAGAAGAGGTCCTGAAAACGATAAAAAACTTAAGAAACCTAGATATTATTGTTAAATGGGGTTGTGATGGAGCAGAACAAAATCGATATAAGCAAAAATTTTCTGAATCGCACTCTAGTGATGAAAGTTTGTTCAGCATTTCAATGGTGCCAATACAAATGTATGCAATGAATGGCCAAAGTGGTATGCAAATTGTTTGGAAAAACCCTGCGACATCATCAACTAGATATTGTCGACCCATAAAGTTTGTGTTTGCCAAAGAAACTCCAAATATTATTGTGACCGAAGTTGACAAAATCAAAGAACAAGCTACATCACTGGTGCCTACTAAAATTATTGTAAATGACATGGAAGTATTAGTAAAATCAACACTGATATTCTGTATGATAGACGGCAAAATATGCAATGCAGTATCTTCATGTACATCCACACAAACATGCTACATATGTGGTGCCAAACCCAGTGAAATGAATAATGAAGAACTGATTTTAGAAAAGACGGTAAGAAGTGAATTTCTATCTTTGGGCATATCACCTCTGCATTCTTGGATAAGATTATTTGAATGCATCTTGCACATATCTTACCGTCTGGATATAAAAACATGGCAGGCTAGGGGAACCGAAAATAAAAAGAAAGTGGCTGAAAAAAAGAAGTACTTGCAAGAAAAGTTTAGAAGCGAATTGGGTCTTTTAGTAGATATGCCAAAACAACAAACCGGAAACACTAATGATGGAAACACGGCTCGTAAGTTTTTCCAAAATGCCGAAAAGTCATCAGAAATAACTGGTGTAAATGTTGAGCTTATCAAACGCTTCCATGTCATATTAGAGACCATAAATAGCGGGTATTTCATAAATGTTGACAAATTCCATGAATTCTCCAAGGAAACAAGAGAATTGTATTTTAAGGAGTATTCGTGGTACCCAATGCCAGTAAGCGTACATAAAATTTTATTTCATGGGAAAGATATAATTTCTGCATGTGTTTTACCAATTGGTCAAATGTCTGAAGAAGCTCAAGAGGCACGAAACAAACACAATAGGAAATTCAGGGAACTTTTTACAAGAAAATCTTCAAGAATTAATACAAATCGAGATTTACTGAATAGATTGTTAATTTCATCGGATCCGTATATTGCTAGTTTGCGTGCAGCTCCAAAAACAAAGCGTGGTAAAATTAAACCCGAGGTAAATGAGCTATTAGAAATAAGGATTCCAACTGTTGAACGTGAGATAGCAGTAGACGATACAGACAGAGATACTGATGGATCTGAATCAGAATCTGAAGACTCGGATGAAAGTATTGAAGAAACTGACGAAGATTCTGAAGAATCTCTATCTGTTTCGTCTACTGGCAATTAATCTTAATTGTGCTAAACTTTGTATAGCTTTTTTATTGTATTTACTTTTATAATAATTTTGATGTATAATTTTGAATGTATGTTCTATTGAAATATGGTTAAATTATACGTCTAAAACAACTAAATATATTTTTTTATCTATTCATTTATATTCTACCGCCCAATAACACACAAATATAGGTCAAAATAATTTTGTCCCGCTAGATTTTCATAATACCACACTGTGCGCCGCCGGGTGACAACCGCAGGGCACAGCTAAACAAATAAATAAAATTGAAGTGACTGTTTGTAATTTCAAAATAACAGTTTTTTACTGAATGCATATACGGTACTTCTAACATCTTTTTTTTTTAATTTATCTGTCTGTCTGTTTGTTCCAGCTAATCTGCGAAACGGCTGGACCTTTACTCTGCCGTGCTAATTAGAAACGCAGTAAGGAAGGATTTTTGGAAAATTGAGTTTTTTATATATTCGGAATCCTCGTAATGAGCTCTGTATAGTGATTTAATCCTTATTTTGATAGCTGTCCCAGAAGTGGGACTTTTAGTAAGCCAAACTGCAGTATGTTTCTTGCTGAGAAGTAAATTACTAAGCACAACTGCAGTAAGACACATTACTGCTCTTTGCCTTCCAGTATTTTTTTGAACATAATTTATTTCACTAGTAAGAAGCGCAGTAAGGAACACTTGCTGATGTTATGATTGTTAGTAATAATGATAAATAATAATGTTTAGTGAATAATTTTAGATAACAAACGCGACAAAGATCACGTTATTTTGTGGATGGATAATTGTTCAGCCCAAAACAAAAATTGGGCGATATTGTCTTTCTTAGTTAACATAATTAACAGCAACTTGATTTCCGCACAGTTAAATGTTTTGAACCAGGGCATACATTTATGTCTGCTGACAGTTTTCATCACAGAGTCGAGCAATCTTTACAAAAGAAAGGAAAAGTTTACGACTTTAAAGATTTTATTTATTTTTTTCTGTTTTAAGATTTATTTGGAATACATTTTTTTAATAAAATAGTTGTATCATTTACCTCTTCTTGATATATTATAGATATAACCAAGTTATTGTGTTTTTTTACGTATGTACACTAATTGAAAAGCTATAAGTCATTCTTTTACTGCAGTTATGGTTTGTAGTCAGTCTAAGCATAGCTTTAAGAAAATATTATGTCACTAGTAAAAAATGCAGTAATTGTGTATGGTTAAGAAAGATTTATTTGTCATTTCAAATAACGTATTTTTTTAATATTCATGTCGTTATATTTAATTAGGAAATGGTTAGGATAAATATAACCAAATAAGTGTACTTTTGTATACTTAAATACTATTTTAAATAGCTTTTTCTCACTACTGCACTGCGTTTTTAATTTGTAGTCGGAGTGATAATAATAATTGAATTAAATGAAATAAGCGCAGTAATCTGCATTTGCTAGTAGAAAGCGCAGTAACTCCAAACTTACTGCTGTTATAGCTTGTAATATTGGGTTTCGTCATGAAGACCCTGCTAAGCATAAACAGTTTTTTTTGTTTTATGATAATTGTATTATACTTATAGAAAATTGGGTTAGTTCTTACGAAACACTGCATATTCAGCTATACATGTAGCTAAAAACATTTTTGCGAAACTTCAAAATAATACCTAAAAAAACCAAATCAAAGTAAAAATGTTTAGGCGCCATTTACTCGAAACTTCTAATAACCTCCTTACTGCACTTCTAATTAGCACGGCAGTACTGGCAGCTGTCAACAGCTTACGTTATAAGCAGAAATTTAGGCTTTTATTTTAGAAAACGGATCAGGGTTCCGTGCAAAAAAATTAAAACCCTTGAAATTGTTAACAAAATCAGAATTGTACAGGAAAGTACCTAATATTTTATAATAATTTTTCGCAGATGAAGGTTGCGGGCAACAGCTGCTTACTGATAATACTGATATATTAAAAAATGAAGGGATCTCGTTCTCAGGAGTGAAGCAGAATAGGCTAACAAAAAATCTATTGTTGGCTAATCGTGGTCGCACATCTACACAAACTCGACGGTAACCCGTACTTACAGTTAAACATTGAAATGTGAACCTTATATCACGTTCTGTACAGTAACATTTCATTTAACTACGAAACACGCGGTCTTCGCATTTTCGGAAGTATAAATGGGGTCAAGTAACATTCCAACTAGATGCGGCTGAGAATCTAATTTTTTGTCCAGGACGGTTGACCGCTGATGTTTGACCTCCGCAATCCAATTAATTTTAGATTAAGTCTGTTTGTCCGCTGTTCGGTCTTCTTTTTTAACTAGGACATTCGTGACTACAGCAGACATACATGAGTGTATGAATTTTGTCTAATAATATCATAACTTTCTCTTTAGTCTTATTAATGTAATTGGCAAAAACGTTTTATACCAACGTAAAGTCATTAAGGCGGCGGCATCTGGTAGATCACATTGTTACCATTAACGCACTCGTATATACTGCTGCGATAGACAATAAAATCTCTATTATGTCCGGCGAAGTTCGATAGAACAATTTTCAATTAAAAACACAGCAAGATGTTTTATTATCAAGTGGAAAGTTGATCCCTTAAACTGCACATCATCTGCCTAGCCTTTGCTCAACTATGTTGGGGGCGGCTTCCGGTTTAACCGGATGCAACTAAATACCAGTATTTTACATGGAGCGACTGCCTATCTGACTTCCACTACTCAGTTAGTACTGGGTAAATGATATCCCTTAGTAAGACTCGTTGTCAGACTTTCGGGCCGCTAACTACTTAAAGACTGTAAAAGATCTAGAATTGACAGCCGGGAGCAACGGCCCATCCTAGGCAAGCGCAGCTTAACCTGAAGATCGACCCGAGTGACTTATTATTTAGCCACGAGCTCCTCATCCCCAAAACTGCACATGACTGGCATTTATGTCATAATATGTGCTATTATTCACATACTTTCCTTAACAAGTTTAATTTAAAACTGATCTTGTACCTTCCTCAACCAAGGAAAATCCTGCAATGCATCATTTTGTGGGTCGTTGTGTTTTGTGGGTTTACCATTTTATGTGTAAGGTTTTCCTTTTTGTAACAACAGATCAAAGACAAAACCAGATACTATAACATTTGATTTAATGAAAAAAGTAAAACAAAATCTTACCAACACACTATGCATCCCCAAGTAGACCCTGCTGACGCAGATGAGCGTACACCACGAGACGGCGATGATCAGCCCCCAGTGTATGGGGTACTGGTACCTGTCCATCGTGTACAGCAGAACAGAAAACGGCATGCAGACTCCCACCATGGCGTGTGTTGACGGCATCCCGTACTCGACCGCCCATTTCGTCTGCAGCTTCTTGACTGGATAGCCGGGACGAGGCCAACGGATTATGTCTTTGAAACCTTGACCTGGAATCAGAAAACATCATGATTTCAATAAAGCTTAAGAATTGCATCGAGCGTTAGCCGTCGTTTGTCGCAAATACGACTGCAGAGCGTGGCGTCCTGGGGCCGAGGCTCTGACCCTCATGCTAAGCTTTAAAGGATTTTTGTTGACATGTAGATAGCAACGTCTCATGTCTCAATTCGGACATTCGCAGTTGCAGCCCAGTTTACAACAAAAGGCTCGCCCCAATTACGAGAGGAGTGCGGACATAAACACAACTGGGTGAGTTTACTAATACTGTCTAGCACTTCTAACAGAAATACAGGCGTGATGTTATGTAAATATGTCTGTATTTAAGTACCTAGGTACTATAACTTTGTAATTTGTTTTGTACTGTAGTTGAGTTGTTTTGTACTATAAGAAAATGATTCAAGTGTGTTTCTAGTATCTACTTTGTCGTATGAGATAAAGAAAACGGAATACATTCTTCTGAACCAAAGGCACTTACAGAAGTCAATGCTTATCTATTTATATTGGAAATGATTGCTTTTTCATCTCAGATAAGTCGGCTACGGCGAAGAAAACTGCACTTTAGAAATGCTTACTTAATAGTGAACTTAAAGAAATGTTCATTCTATTTAATAGTATAATATGAGATTCAACTTGAGCCCCGAAAATATGTTATCGCTTATCTCTGTTTAATTTAATTATAACAGCGAGACAGATAAGTGCCTACAATATCTTAGTTATAATCACTTGGAGTAAATTATTAGATTATTGTAATATTACATCAACATGAGTCACTTATATTGGCATCAATTACGTTATCATTATATCATTTTATTTTACTCAGCCAAATCATATTAAGGAAATACAGAAATTATTAACAGGGTATGATTATTCATTTAGGCATTTACTCACACATTCTTTAGCTATCTTAAATTTTATTGTATCACTGATAGCTAAATTCTGAAAAGAGGTTTATTCATATGGTTATATTTAAAGCTTTATTGTTTAGTCAAATACTTATACATACTATAGAAGATTTTCTTTTTCTAAAAAAATAATAACTTTTTAGCTAAGTTTTTTTAACCTTTTTTTTTTTTTTTGTGTAGGCACTTTATTTATTTTAATTGAGAATGCCTAAAATGTATCTGATTTATTATTTCTGTACTTAAATTCTGAGTTCCAATGTTCTTAATGAACAATACTGTAGTGAGGCATTATTAATAGGCAAGAATGTCAATGCCATTGTGTTAGTAACTTAAATGACCTTCTATTGAGTACTGTACTTAGTTTACACAAAAAATATACAATGGGTAGCTAAAAGTAAATATTTTATACTTAAATCTTTTGTTCAGGAAAAGTCTAGAAAAAATAAACTCATTACATTTTTTACTTTTTTTTTTAATTTTCTTTTAAAAATAGCCTGCAATGAATCAGTATATCTTTAAATATTCAGGATTTTAACTTTTTTCAATAAACCTCATTTTATGGCCCAGCTTCTATATATATCTTACTCCTACAGGCTCCATATTCATAAGTTCAAGGTCAATGATGTTATAACAGAACATTAGTATTACAACCATGCCTTAAAATGTAGGCAATACATTTTAGAACCATATCATGAATACAAGCATCTATATAACTACATAGTGTATAGGATTGTTGATTATTATTATATTCTGAGAATAGACTTGACTGAATACTTCATACTTGTAGAGTTTATTTTATACTTTTTTCTTAGTAAAACCCAACAATATAAGAAACAAAAAAAGGATGCCATGATAACAAGTTTATCTGAAGACAGACTTATAGCTGTCGTTCGTCCGCATGAAATTATTATAAAAATTTTGATGACTTCCCTATAGGACATTGTTAACAATTTCATTTTTTTGCACGGAACTCTATTCCTTTTTCTAAAATAAAAGTAGCTCCTCCTAAGTTACTTCTTACATCAGCGGTCTGCCAGTAAAAAGTCCCGTAAAATCGGTCCAGCCGTTTCGGAGATGAGCCGGAACAAATAGAAAACCAAAAATTACTCAAATTTCCTTACAACTTCTTCCTCATTCCTCTGCACTATATGCGTTGTGGCTTACATGTGTAGTAGCAGATCGTAGACATATACAATACAATAGGAATTATTTATTTATTTTCATCATCCAGCCCTTGCACCATCATAGCTGGATTGAATATATTTATTCATTAATATTGGGTATCTACATATGTAACATTTATTTATCTGGAAAACAATATACATTAATAAAATTGCAGCTCCTGTACAGATAATAGGGCAGTACATAAGTGGATGCTTATGTATGGACTGTGCTGTGAGCCTGTGACCATCAAGTGTTTGCTAATTGGTGTTATCAAACATTCCATCGTAATGCTATTGTTTGCATTGCTCACTAAGATCAGGTTACATGACTCCTCTGTAGAAGGGACAATAAATACCTAAGTAATGTATTCAGCTATAAAATTTTATGCTTGAGTATTTTATGAATATAGATTTATTCCACTGTTCAACAGCATATGGAAGCATTAAATTGGAATTAATAAAAACCATGTACTTTTACATGCTTCTGTAAATAGTTGCAAAAAAATGTGAATTATAGATGAATTTGAAATGAACCATTAATAATGGAATAAAAATAGTTACATCATAGAGGTGGGCTAAAAGTTTATGGACTTTTCAAATTAAACTGTCTTCATGTTTTAAAAATTGTATGTTAACAATATTAAGTAAAGAGAATAGATCCGTATAAAAAGTTGTAATATGTTGTGTGTATAAAAATTGTTAAAATAAAATCAAATTATTTGAATGGTTCAATTTGAAATTGGTTTCCAAATGTTATATTTAAAACTAATTGCTGGGTAATTTAAGAACTGGCTGAGCCTTCAGTAACAAGTTTCAAGTGTTACTTGAAGATTTTTTGCAAGAATCAACTGATTATTTGACCATAAATTCATAAACTCACCAATATACATGACAACAGTCCAGACGAGCACCACTCTGCGGCCGACAGCACCATCAATGTTCCAGAACCAGAAGGGGATGAATGTCGCGTAGAAGATCTCGTCACCCAGTTCCGTGCCCAGCACGAACAGGTAGTACCAGAACTTGTTGTTGATGCTGAGCTCCACCGCGTCCTTCCCGCCGCTGTCTCCAGAACTATCCGTGTCGTACGACGACTGAGAACTACTCGATATATTACTAGGAACCCTCTTATGCTGCTTGATATCAGACTCTTCATTCACTCGCTCCAATCTATCCGAATGTAACACTTCTGATGATTCATTTTGATCCGTGCTTTGATTACTTTTGTAAGTAACACCGAAAAAGTTTTGAACTTTTATAACTAATAATGGATCTTTTAAATATTCTATAATCTGTTCCCACATGATTGAACTGCTCTTTTGACACCAAGCCTCGAAATTTGTGTACACACACACTTCCTATTCTAACGCGAATCAAATCACAAGTTTTATCGCCCGTTTCTCGCGTTTTATGAAGTTTTCGATGACAGAACAGATTGACAGCTGACGCGCTTGCGACAGTGACGTTTAGAAAATTATTGCCGCATAGAAAATGATAAACCTCGGTTGTTTCGATCATAGATATAAGAAAAATAGAGGATACGCCGTAAGTTGCATATATATTTTTTGGTTATACAAATATCATGCAAACATGAACCTTGCCAACAAAAATATATCCGTCTCATTCTAACACGTCATAATTTACAAATGTAAAAAAAGACAAAAACATATCATAGACTTCAATTTTCTGTTGACAGTTTTCATACTGTCACCGAGCTCCACCTTGAAGCACGACGCCATTTTAGGTTGTCGTTCGTTTGTGGTAGTTCATCTGTCATTTATGCGTTGTTCGGAGTTAATTTTCAGTGTTACAGTGAATTTTGACTACTTTGGTGCTTTTTTGTTGATTTGTAAAGGTTAACTGAGCAAAAACAACATGACAAAGTGTTGCATCAATGGATGTAATTCGAATTCAAGTAAAAATGAAGTAGGATTGTCATTTTTCAGGTTAGTTGCAATTTTTTTCCATAATCATGTATATTTTTCGTGTAAATTGCGTTTCGTGTTCATATTATGGGTTCTAGGTCGTGTTTCCGCTATTATCTAGGATTTCCAATGACTATTATCATGTAGAATTAAACAAGTAAACATTTTGATTGTTTACATTTTAAACATAGTGTTGTCCTAATGTGCCGTCGTGTTTTGAAATTATCGATATACAGTTTAACAATAATATTGTTTGAGTCCTATGATCAAATAACGATTTATAACTAGAAAAACTACATCAAACATTAAAAAAAATGTTTTCTTTCAGCATATGCCAATGGATATAACAGCTGATCGGTACATCACCGACATTCTACTCAATCATGTTGTGCCCTACGCAGGGTTAGTCGGTGAAGACTTCGTGTTAATGCACGACAAAGCCCACTGCCACACGGCACGAGTCACTCGACAGTTTCTGGAAGAGGTCGAATTACGCACGATGCCTGCGCTCAGTCCTGACATGAATCCCATCGAGCACTTATGGGACGAGCTTAAAAGAAGAGTTCGGGCCAGGAATCCAGTCCCTTCAACCGTAGACGAGCTAAAGACAGCATTATTAGAGTAGTGGGACGGCATTCCTCAAGAAAATGTCAAAAAATTGATAAGGTCAATGAAAAACAGACTGCAGGCTGTAATTAGGGCTAGAGGGGGCAATACGAAGTATTGATTTAAATAAATTAATTTTATTTTTAACAATTTTTGTTTAATTTGTAAAATACGAGACCCATACCCTTTTTCCTAAATTCCCGTTTTTCCTACTCTTGCGTTCAGACATCATTTATTTCAAAAATGATGGATGAAAATGACTATGCTGAGACTGATGTCGATACAGAAAAACGTTGGCTGGTAGCTCGAGCTGAATATCCTACTTCGGTGCGTGTTCCGAAAATAAAGGACTTAAAACTCCAATAAAACATGTTAGTAGTCCTATTTCTATGATCTCTTCGTTCACTTTTGACTGTTGCTTCATCATAATTACATTTTTGTAACTTTCCTATTCTCAGTTGAACGTAAGATTTATTGTCTCAATACAACTATTATTACAGGATTAATGAAATAGTGTAGTGATCTAATATTTTGTTTATTTAATTTAAATCTATAAGATGGGCAATACAATATCATATTCATATTACATCGACAATCGATACTGAAAACATCAACAAAATGAGTCCAACACTATTTGTTGTGGGCGGAGTCGACGCCATGTTTGAGAAACACTTGGCTTCAGATCACGTGACCATACGTGATATCCTCTATTTTTCTTATATCTATGGTTTCGATTGATTTGAATATATTTTACCGAGATTGACATTTCTTTTAATAGGATGGCGGAAAATTGAATTGAATAGTTTAAATATATAGGAAACAATTGATTGTTCCATTAATTAAACTAATTATCCAAGAAAACGTCATCGTTTTAATTTAGTAAACAGCTGCTGAGAACATCACTACTATTGTCAAAGTTGTCAAAAAGTTTTACCCGAAAGCGAGGTTGTTTGACCCGCAAATATATTTTTTTCGAAGTTAGTAGCATTAAATTAATTTTAAGGATAAGTAATTACTACAATTTGATGTTCGCTAACATTTTGTAATCGAGCTGTTAGCAGAATTGCGATTTTGAGCCAGTGTTTGATGTGAGTGTTCATTCATTTATGACTTTGTTATTCATACCTGGATGTTTTATTTATCTGTTTATCTATTGTAACTGTTCTTTAATTACAGCTTATATATTTATAATGATTTTTCATGAAAGATTAGTTTGTTGTGTCTATTAGAATCTCATTGGAGATCCAACCAAAGCAATAACTTCTTATGTGAATATATTAAATAAATTAAAATAGGTAAGTATTCAAGTCTAGGCCAATAATTTGAGTCTGCCTCTATATCTTATGCAAGCCAATAATCAGATGAGGCAGTATACTTATCAATGAGAAAAATATTGTAGAATAATGTAAAACTACTCTTAAAAACAACACATAAAAGTTTATGTTAACATTTTCCTAATCTTAGAAACACATTTTGGTAGCTACAATAATAGGGGTTACAGTATGAAATTGCCGATTTGTATGGATGATTTCGTGATATTTCCATACTAAAATTATTTTATTTTTCTTGTAAATGCCTGAACCGATTAGGATGCAATTGCAAACTATAGTTAGAGTGAAAAAAGCTGCGCTGCACTGCATATCTTAAATTCCCAAAACACAGTCTTATGACAAAAATATACCTACTTGCAGTAGTGAAACTGACTGACTGACGGCACATTGAAACAGGTGTTTTGACACACTACTATGAGGTAATATGCAACTACTAGTACCGTTTTTAAACTCTTAAAGGTACGTAATTTAACAATTAATCCAGTCAAAATGGAATAAGGAAAAAATATAACTATATGTTAAAGTTACAAACAGACGATATGTGAGAAAAATACGGCAATTTCATCGTTAAAAACATATTATTATAATGAGTAGACAAAATCTATCAACAATGAGTTAGCAAATTTTCTTATCTTTCTGTATTTTGATTATAGTAATTTTTGATAATTATCTATGACTTCTAATTTATAATCTACAGTTATTTAGATGTTCCAACCATGTTGGGGGTCGAATTCCATTAACACCGACTGCCGCTGAATATTTATCCTATTTGAACTAAAATATTATTTTCGAATCCTTCACACTTCATGCGCAATCAGAACAAGAAATAGTCTTAGTGCTTTAGTCATAACTAGTATTAACTTTACGTACACAGTTTTATTGATCAGGAAAATCCCCATCAAGTTATAATAGATTATCTAGTGATTCTATAACAAAATTAAAATAATTTCCTGTTGCACTTGGACCATTTCCTTCTCAGACTCAAGTAAGTAGGTATGTTACTGGAAGCCCATAAACTCAGATTTTCTGTAACCTTAATAATTATTGTTCTCCTCCCAATTTATTTTGAGTTAGTATACTATTTCTGTATTTCCATACTTCTTTATTACTGGTCACCCCCTTTCTAATCATATTATTTTCACAAATTTATTCAAATGTGTTTTCGTCTTCTCTTACTTTAGTAACCATTCACTTTCATATTCAAAACTTCCATAATCTGACACATCAAATCAAATATTTACTGATGAACACAGTACACATAAATACATTGCAAGATCTTACAATCAAAGCATGAAAAATTATGAAAATTCATAAAATTATTAAAAAGAAAAATTGATTTACTATGCTGAATGCAATTGGTCGAGGTCATCGCACTTGGTTAACTGTTCAAGTAGTAGGGCTGTAAAACTATAAAAAAGTTAGCCTTATTGACTTAGTAAAATTTATTATGAATTAATACCTGACACCATCAAAACTTTCCCATTTCTGTTATCAGTAATCATCCATATGTCTGTGTGTGTGATTATTTCATTGGTACACCAATCTGCAGACTACAGGCACTTATATTGTTAATGAATCTGTTATAACTCAGATAACAGTTGTGTAATGTGATGTTTTATCTAATTATTCCATTCACTAGTCAATGTGCTTATTTGTTTTTAAGAATTGAGATACTTTTATAACTAAATTCCCATATATCTCTAGTCAATTAGATAAATAGTTCCAAGCTAAGTAATAATAATAATGACAACACTGATAGGACTATTGTTGCCAATAAGCCTGACATTGTAGTGATAGATCGATTGGAGCGTCGCGCAATGATTGTTGATATAACGGTTCCGCATGACGAGAACCTCGTGAAAGCAGAGAAAGATAAACAATACAAATATCTCGATCTGGCTCGCGACTGCGAGGTTGTCGACATGTGGGACGTGAATACAGCAGTCACTGTGCCGATAGTCGTGTCGGCCAATGGCTTAATTGCCAATAACCTCGACCAACATCTGAAGAGCCTCTCGCTTGGCAGCTGGATCAAGGGCTTGATTCAGAATGCAGTTCTTCTGGACACGGCGCGTATTGTTAGGAGGTTCCTCTCTCGTCGGTTCCCGATGCTGGTGGGCTACTATTTTTTATATTTTAAAATGTTTTTTTTTTATATTGTTTTATATTTGAATATTAAAATGTAAATAATATGTTAAGAAATGAATAAACGGAATAATGACAATACATCTTGAACTCTACATTTCACGTAACTACAGGTACACCTGGCAACCGGTACAACGGCCGCATACTTGAAATTATGAACTTAGTTTTATCGTCATTAGGTATCGATACCCATTACGTCTGCGGAGTTTTAGTAGCTAATTTAATTTGACCTTGTATATAGGCAGATTTTCTGCAGCTAAGTATGTGTATTGCAACTGAAAGCAAGGTTTGTATTTTTTTTTTAAAACCTTTGTCCAACTAGGAATTTCTCCTGTATCATAACTGCGATTACAAACACTTAAACTTACAAACACAAACAGCCAGACCCGGAACAACTACCTGTAGGCCATACAAATATTTGTTCCGTGGGGGAATCGAACCCGCAACACGCATCCACCAACCAATCGCTCAGCCACTGCGCCAACCGAGCCGTCGATGTTCACATTATTTAAAAATGAATAATGTAGACATCTGGCTGATTATGATGATTATTTTGGTATTGGACAATAGGCTCAGTTGCATTATGTATGACTGTACTTTGTAAATAACTACATTGCTTACTGAAACAGTTGAGTCTAGCTGATTTAATAAAACAATTTATCAACTCACGATCTGCGACTTTATGCTTACAATCACATGTATTGTGATGAACAGCCATGTACTCGTATAGGCATATCTAGTTAGAGTAGCAAGAAAACCTATTGCTCTTTGGTTGCACTATGGGAATCAACCATTTATAAGCAATGAATTATGTTCATCACTGAACGGTTCTCAATTGACCTCTTGTTTATTGGCCATGATGCAGGCACGCATAAAATAGACGTTTCTGGAGCCCCTTAGGGATACCACAACTCACAACCTATCTATACCAAATAGGTACTAACCTATAACAGTAAAGCTCAAAATCGACCTAGTAAATCACACAAAACGGTGTACAAAACGGTGCGGCATTAAAACCAGCTATTTCCTAGCATTTTCTTAGGAAGCTCTCTATCATAATTATCTTTAAATTTCTTAATACGATCAGCATACCGAAAGGGCAATAATTTGGGCCACTAGACTTAATAATCACCTTCATAATTCCTATTTCCTATGAAAATGAACACTATGTTTAATCACAGAAAAATTCACAGGCATACTTGGGAAAGGCAAGACAGTAGAAGTATGATCGACTTTGTGATTGTAGATGTAGATGAAAGATTGAAGAGTGAAGGAACTGATCACTATCTGGTATTGTGTCGGGTGGATGGTCTGTTCAAGCATTGGCGTGACCGAGTTTGATTTCCTGTGACTGTTCTAGAACGAATAAAAGTAGAAAGACTGCAAGAATTTGAAGTAAAAGAGGAATATAAGAGAAAAGTTAAAGAGAAGACCAATAAAATATTTGGTGGTATAAATGATTAGATTACAGTTTAGAGGAAGTTTGGGATATTACGAAGAATAGTATGGTGTAAGCGGCGACCAAGATAATTATGTGGTCTACCGCGGAAGAAATATGGTAGTAGTATGAATGATTCCTGGGTGGATGGTGAAGTGAAAAAACTTGTGAGCAAGACGAAAGAGGCCTGGCTTTGAAAGGTTTTGGAATGTTGGAAGGGGTATTTTGAAAGTTTTTTTTAGTGTGCAAGGAGTGGTTAACTGAGCGGAAACCAGTTTTGAAGACCCAGACTCAGATACAACTGAAGACAATTAAATAGAAATGGATGAATTTGTAAGAGCATTGAGAGGGATGAACGTTGGGAAAGCTGCAGGGTATGACAGAGTGTCTGTTGAAATGTTGTAAAGCGGTGACGGGGTGGTAGCAATCCTGTTGTGCCGGATCTTTAATATGTGTTGAAGATATGGCCGTGTGCCGGATGACTGCAGGTCTGTAATTGTTACACTATGTAAGGGAAAAGGTTCACAGCAGGAGTGTAAAAACTACCTGAGAGGTCCAAACGCCTCCTGCTGGAGGCTCTACGCGGGGATCGTGCGGTCCATGGCCCTTTACCGGTGTGGGCGCGTTCGTTGAGGCTGCGAGTCGCGCACTACCTGAACGCGCCCCAAAAGGTGGTAGCCGTAAGGCTGGTCCGTGAGTACCGCACGATCTCCGGCTAGGCGGCGAGCCTCCTTGCCGGATTGCCGCCATGGGATCTGGAGGCCATAGTCCTCGCGCGCCTGCACGGGTGGCGCGCGGAGGCACTACGCCGGGAGGAAACTCCGCTGCAGCGGCAAATTGTCGCTCAGCGGACAGACCTCCGGCGCGATCTCATGGCGACATGGAGAGAGCGACTGTGGCAACCTCGTGCAGGGCACGCCACGATAGTGGCGATAAGTCATCTCTTTAAGGAGTGGCTAGAGAGGCGCCACGGCGCCCTCACCTTCCGCCTGACGCAGGTTCTCACTGGACACGACTGTTTCGGGAGGTACCTGCACCGAATCGGGCGGGAGGAAACGCCCGAGTGCTATCATTGTGAGGATCGCCCGGAGGACACGTTGGAGCACACCGTGGAGGTCTGCTTCGCTTGGGCGGAGCACCGCCGTGTCCTCGTAGCGGCGATTGGCGGCGGCGACCTCTGCGTCCGGCCCTGGTTCAAGCCATGGTCCGGGGCGACAGGGAATGGGAAGCCGTCACCTCCTTCTGCGAAGCAGTCATGCTAGCGAAGGAGGTGGCGGAACGTGAGAGGGAGAGAACCTCACGTCCCAGCCGCCGCGGGAGAAGCACCGGGCGTCGGGAGCCACGTGGTGGCTCTCGGCCACCGTAGGCCCAGGCCTATGGACGGTGAGTAATGGGCTAGCTCGCCGTCCGTCCGTCGTATGACGACAGGCCGTGTCGACGGCGCGTTCGTGTTCCACGCACGCCTCAAAGAGATGTCAGCAAACAGGAGGGGCCTGCAAGGGCCGATGCCTGCCAGGGCTGCGGGACTGTTCGAAAGAGATACCGCGGCCCTGGAACATAAAGGGCAAAAGAAGGAACATGGATGGGTTTTAGTCAATAAAAGTCTGACACTCCCTTCCGCTCCGCCCAGAGCGGGAGGAGTCATTTGATGATTACCCATCCGAAAAAAAAGGAGTGTAAAAACTATCGCAGTGTTAGTGTTTTGAGCGTTGTCGGAAAACTGTATGCGAAGGGGTTGATAAACAGGGTGACAAGAGTGGCAGTGATTTGATATGTACAAGCAAGATTTATAGAGGGAATGGGCTGTATGGATCAGATCTTCTTAAGGTGCATAGCTGAAAAACGTCTGGCAAAGCACAAGAGTGTCTACTGTGCTTTCGTAGACTTGGAAAAGGCCTATAACAGCGTGTGGGGGAAGAGCTGTGGTCGATTCTATCCATGTATGGTGTGGACAGGTGCTTGATACGACCACTGAAATCTTTATACAAGGATTCTAGTGCTTGTGTTAGGATAAATGGGGCATACACTGACTGGTTCTGCATCTTAAATTTCGCTTGAGAGGTGTTAGACAGGGCTGCGTCTCCTTGGCTGTTAAACCTATACATGGAGTTGTTTGACAGATTTGAAGAAAGTGAGTGTAGATTGAGTATGAATGCGTTGCCTGTCAAATGCCTTCTATACGCAGATGATCAAGTTCTTTTTACATCGTCAGCGGAACAGTAGCAAGATATGGTAACTGTAATGAGCGAAGCATTTAAGAGTAAAGGGATTAATGTAAATGTGAACAAGACGAAGGTTATGGTGTTTGAAAGAGAAGAGGATGTATCGGTGTGTGATGTGAAAATAAATGATAATAAGTGTGGAGTGGAAGTGAATGAATTTGTATATTTAGGCAATTTCTTTACAAGAGATGGAAAGTTTGACGCAGATGTGGAAAGGAGAGCAAATGCGGGAAATAAAATGAATGGTGTTATACATGCGGTTGTGACCAACCAGTCGAAATCAAAAGACTCGTCTGGCTGTTCACAATGGTGTGCTGGTGCCTACACATATATATGGAAGTGAATGTTTGGTGTGGCAAACGAGGCATGAAAGTAGAATTAATTCAGTGGAAATCCGTTGTGAAGCATGTGTGGTGTAACTCTGAATGATAAATTGAGGAATGAGCTTATTTTGTTTTTGACTTTCAAAAGTGCCTGTAATGGTCTAATTGAAATAAATGCTTTGACTTTGACTTATACGGGAACGTTGCGGTTTAAAAGATGATGTAGTGACAAAAATTGAAAAGAGCATGCTTAGATGGTTTGGTCATGTGGAGAGGATGAGTGAAAGGCGACTAACACAAGGCAGATGTGAGTGGTCACGCCGGGAGGGGACGCCCTAGAATACATACACTGACCTTATTGGCGAGATTCTTCAGAAAGGTCAGGTGCATAGCACTCGCAATCAGCGTGCGTGTATGACCATAATTGTGTATAAATGTGGACGAGGAAAAAGGAGTAGGTATGTAAGGATCGTAGCAGGTGGCGTTCTGTGGTTTCTGCCTACCCCAATGGGAAAAAAAGCGTGAGTTTATGTATGTATAATTCCGATCTACACTCGTACGCGTAGGTAAATGAAAACAGTGCCACACACAAGAGCAAACACAACTATTACAAAACCGTACAATTCGAGCCACTATCTCAAGTCAGTCAGTGAACTATCAACACAGCACCGTATCAAACAGAAGCTTTTTAAAACCTATCAGTGCTGATTAGATTCGTAACATTTGTTTAACATAATTACTTACTTAGTAGCTACATCGTTGAACTACATGTGAATCTTGCGACAGATAAAGGCTTTACGACAACAGTGGCTGTTATCAATTCTTCTCGTCTCCAATAAATAATGACCGGTCGGATAAGGGTGGAGTAGTCAGTCGTCAGTCATACTCGACCGGTCACTATGTACCTACGTATTGTACGCAACTGTGGACAAACTTTGCTGGAATTACAGTGTTGATTCTTGGATTTACAGTGAAAGGATTAAACATGAGTATCGTTAATTGTGTGTTGTCTTGACGGGCAATAATTTAGTTGAAGTGTTAACAAAGTGGTAGGTAGCCTACTATCAGTAGTGACACATACAATGGAAACCTACTGCAACACCTACTAGTGTTTCTGAAACGCACCCCCTTATTATTTTTCGCAATCCATATTCTACACTTTAAAATTATTTATTTATATATAAGGTAAACATTTTGTAAGAGACTGATGCTTGAAATAGGTATAAAAGGCCTACCTGTGTTAGTTTGGATCAGGCAGGGTGCATTCAAAATCTCAGGAGTTACAAAATGAAGTTTTTAAACGAGTAATACAAACTGTGTCCTATTCGACACACTATATACACCTGAAACAAATCGTGATGAAAGATTCAATAAAATGTCATAATTGAGCAACTTAACATTTGCACTTTCCTCAAAGAGGCTCTATACTTGCAACAATTAATTAAATCACGCATTCAAAAACGGATAAGGGAAAAACGAACCTGTAAACGAAATTTCAGGTTAGGTTCCTTCCCGCCTAAAATACCGCTCAAGTATGTTTATATTTGTATCTGTAATGCGCGTAAATCGATCGAACGATCCGACTCGAGGCTAAAGCTTATGTATGTACCTAGGTACATATGCATGGCTTCCGTAGATCAATCGTCATAGATGGATAGCAAATTGATCGTTATCTTCGTGTCATAGGTCGGAAAACAGCGCGAATGGCGGCGGAGGAGGACATCGACACTCTCAAAATATATTGGGATCACTTCTTCAAAGCGGAGACTGGTACTTATGAGGTAAGCATATCAAAAATGGAATAATAGGTTACCACACTAACTGTAATTTAAAGGCACCATACATACTTGACTCCTTCCTGGCAGACATCAGAATAGACGTGGGTCACGATATCCCTGGGTAAGACGGGCTGACAGACTTGACTTGGGTTTGTGACTACGCGTTACGACTGTCAAATATACGAATGACAGCCAACACCAACGGCTTAGCTGCCGGGTCACAGAGGGGTCTCGATACGTAATAGAGTAAGTACCTAAAATCCTAAAAGCGCGGTAGTAGATAGGTAGGTACCTGTACCTCATTAACGAGCTAACTCATAGCAAGTGGACTGCTATGAGTTAGATCGTTAATGCTGGACAAGGGCCTCCAAATGCGCGCCAGATCGCACCCTGGTTAAAATGGCGTAATCTGTGTATGATTATTTGCGGTTTCCCTTACACATGTTCCAACGGTCATTGAACCTACCTATTATCTCGCTTAATACACGTAGTAATGTAGGCTAATCTATGCCCTTGTCCACTTATGTCACAAAATACGAAAATTGTAAAGATAGATCGCGACGTTTTGAGTTCAAACTGTTTTCGCGTGGAAGCAATTTTCAACCATGTGTACCCATGGCTAATGATCAACGTCACCTGATGTCTATGATGGTATTATCTCTTCATGCACTACTGGGCAAAGGCCTTTCTGAACCCATGACTTCCAGTACTTTCTATCCAAGGGTATTTTGGACCACTGATTTTGGTACGCCTTCTGCCATTTTCAGGACTAGGTTATTATCACTATTTTTATTACTTTATATATCTCCATCTGAAGCCAAATAACATAAATGACTTTACCAACTATATTGATAGGTACAGTTAGATGAATTGAATCGAATCGAATACAATATTACGAGTTAATGCAAATGTAGCGAATAATGTAGCTCGTCGACCACGAAATACGAAAGCGGCCGAACTATTATCGAATTGAGTCGCGGTCACGCTCCACTGGCTACGCTCAAATGATCTATTGCACACACCATCATGCTATTCACTTGTAGCAGAAACCAAAAAGGCTTGATCTGCGAAAAATTTCGCGTGGATCGACTTTATAAAAGCTGTTGAAGCCCGCCACGCCAATTTCAACCAAAGCAACTCCTGTAACGGAGAATGAACTGTGGTGAACACCAGAAAAGGGTCGAAATTAATCTTCTCGCCTGTACAGGTTTAATTTTGTTTTATATACATAATCAGCGTCATGGCGCGCGTCAGCACTTTTATATGGTATTTATATTTTAATTCTAGCATTATGTAAAATGAAATGAAATGATTTTTTTTTTTGTATCACTGCACTTTATCATTTATCGCAGGAGATTGTGTCGTTTATCAATTATTACGCGATCTTCTACCTATATCCTTGTCAGCAGTCATATATCGTACAATTTTTAGTCCTTCGAGCCGGATCCGAACCAGCCACCTACGGATCCAGTTATCAGTGTATCACTATCAAGATTTGTGTTCTGAAGATTTCCGGTACGCTAGTGAAACGGTCCGCTGCCCTCCCACAAGCGGATTCTAATTCCCAGGAAAATGCGAAAACTTTGCATATTGGGGTATTGCAACTACCAAGTAGTCCCATAGAGTATCTACTGTAAATTATATATATTAACATAATGAAGCTGAAGAGTTGGTTTTCTCTAAAATGTAAAAATATTTTTCAACTAAACAGCGGCAGCGGGAAACCTGGGGGCCCAGCCGCACAGCTAGTTACTAATATACCGTTGTTAAGATTGACAATGATTGCAGAAATCAACGTGGCTAGATCTGTTCCTGGCCGAGTTCCTGATCCGCGTCAACGATGGCGCCAACCCTAAGGAGCTGATCAAGTTCTGGTGAGGAAATGATAACACTTTAATCGATCAATGATAAACATTTGTTGTGTTTGGGCGGAAGTGCCAGACTGTCTGAGGACATTTTCCCACGCTTAAGACCTTGAGTTAATCTTGTTATCTATAAGATATTCATAAAATCTGTCTAATCTGATAGCATTTCATTTCAAATGGATGTTTTTCGAAATAGGATCCGAATTATAACAAGTTCGGCATGGCCACTGCGCTTTAATTAAAATTTACCACACGTTCGAATTTGCATCGAAATTCGAATTGCAAAACTATACTCGTAACTAAATACAAGTACAGCAACATCAAACAACATAAAGGCGCACTGCACCTGTCCTGGTGGGATGGAAGGCTTACTTCTCCGAAATAAAAGACGATCACGAGGTCTACCACCAGAGCAAGAAACAGATGAAGATATACGTTCGGTACGGCTTCTTCTCTTTCCCAATAATTGTGCTGTAAGAGGTCCCTTGATAGCCATTAAAAATCTTAGTCTTATTATCGTCTTTGTCATCGTGTCAATTTCGTCATTATATCCTGCCTTTCTGTTCCTCATCAGTCCAGTGAGTGGCGTGGTGACGCTGGTAGGCTGCGAGCTGCTGTGCGGCATCCACCGCGTGACGTCGTCCATCAACACGCACTACTCCGGGCCGCTGGCGTGCCTCGACGCGCATGCATCGCTGTCTGACCCCGCACTGCCTCATATTGAGACACACAATGATGCTGGCTGTAAGTATTGCTAGATTCTCTCTTCAGCCTACAGAATTCTAAGAAGAAAATAAATGCTCACTACTATGCCTATTAGCCTGATTTCATGTCATAAGCCTAGCTTAGGGTTACTGCTGAATTGGTATCACCTTTGCAAGTTTGGCTACAATTTACTCCCAACCTTATAAATTCATCATCAGCAGCATTCCTTTAGCAGTCGAGTGCTGGACATACGTGTCTCCAACTAGATTTTCAGCTAATGTTGTCACCCAGGTGCTACTCGCTAACCTACGAAGATTGTAGTCGCACCTATCCTGAAGGCCCTAGTTCTTGGACTATCAGGATATGTAGATTCAAATCCTGCTACTCTTAGCTAACAGGGCCTATTCTAATGTTCTACTTCCTTACAGGCACAGAACAAAAACCTGAGGAACAGAAGGCGGGTCCAACGAGTCTATTCACTCGCATCAACACGCAGTCATCGGAACAGATCCTCAGGAAGTACCTGCTGGGCGGCGTGGCCTGGAGGTGCCTCGTGCTGCTCAAAGCTTTAGGAGTTGAGGTGAGGAACCGCTTGTGATGACCAGCCAGGGCTGTTCTTTTCGTAGGATGCATAGATATATCCTCTTTCTTTCATGTATGTCATGGGTTGATCATTTGACTTAGCTACCATTTGCTTGATTTTGTAGTCCAACAGTGCCTTGAGGTCTTCAGGTACCGAGTGATAAGGTTTAACCGCTTCGCAGATCCTGTAAACCAATGATTAATAGTTCATTCATATTGTTACGTCGGTTGCTTAACGAGAACATTCCAGATTACGTGCGACTCTCGAATGTTCTAGTAAGGACTTGTCTATAAGATTAGAGTCTAGAATGTTCCACTATAGAACTTGTCTAGAAGATTCGAGAAAGTTGTAGAACTTTCTCGAAGGACAATGTTCTACTATGGAATTTTCTAGAAGATTCGAGATAGTTGTGGAACCTTCTCGAAAGATGATGTTCGACTATGAACTGTGAAGAAGGTTCCTGAAAGTTGTCGAACTTTCTCGAAGGATCGGTCGCCATATAAATAGACGTCGTGTTTGCGGGAGGAGTCAGTCTGATTCAGGCGGGGTCGTCTCATGGGGTAAACCTTTGAATGCCTACGGGGGCTAGACCAATGTTGCCAAGTTCTCCTCTATTATGCGAGACCTAAAAATTTCGGTCTTTAATAATGACGTTTTCTATGATGGCAACATAAGCAAAACTGAATAGGTGCTTAAATATTAGAAAGCTATCATTATGGTAGTTTTAGCGACATTCTTGTTGAAATTATCAATCAAAAAATTAGCCGACATGATATTTTGGCTAATTTATTCAATGTTAATATTATTAAAATTAATAAATAATAAATATCATTAATGCATAATATAATAGAAATACGCTCGTATAGCGTAGGTTGTAACTATGAATAAACAAAAGGGTTACCAATCAAGTCAATAAATAAATAATTAATTTAATTTACTGCAATAGATCGGTCAGAGGCTATTTATTTTCAAAATTTATTAATTTCACAAAATTAGGTTGGTAAGTTTTTGTAAAATTTACCTAGCAGCCCAACACCACTTCACAAGAAAAATATCTACCGGCCCAAGTGCATGTTGATGTTATTTCTTGTAAATTCTCTTGTCATCATCTTCTCTTTTTGCATTGTTAAGTGTTATCCTCGCCATTAACGACGTCGAATAGAGCCTAGGATCCTCCATCTGTTGTGTGACGAAACACCGCAGTGTTGTGTACGAGATAGCGACTCTAGTATTTGTTTTCAAACATGAAGGGTTGGTTGAGCCATACCATGCAGCTTTGTAATACCTATTGTGTAATTTATAATAAAGTACTTCTGACTTATAAGACAAACTACTGTTTTCATTATTAAAATACTAGTAAGCTTTGACTTTTTTCCAAATAAACCACAAACTTGTGATTTTTGACAAAATTCAAAGTTTTATACAAGCAATAATTGTTTCATATTCACCTTTTAAGTTAATTTAAACAATAAGGCTGCTTGACCACCAAAGCGGAAAATTGTGATCAGTGAACCTCACCTTAATTTAACATTGGTTACAGTTTCCCAGTTCTGCTTTTGTGGGCAGACCTTTATATAAATATGTCAAAGAAATTCGATTTTGAGTTTCCCGCTTTCGGGAGTTTTTGGGGGCATCCACCAGGAGGCGCCAAAAGCGTGCCATTTTATTTGTACGTACCGGTACTTGACATTCTTCTCCCTAGAGTATATTATGTTCCTTGGTCTGATTTTGGCTACACGACGAAGCGAATCGAAGTGAACTAGAAGTGCGATATCTAAGTGAATATTGATCAGTAGTGTATTTGTGAGCAAGTTATTTGTTGTTTAATCGGTAGTAATTAATTTATCCCATACCCAGCTCGTAACAATATTAATATGTATTGTTGAAGAGTAGATTATACACTAAACTTAAGTAATAAATCTAGCTACAATGACAAGGTTGAGACATCCGTTCTTTATTATTGACCTGAGATAATTATAATTGTTTATTACTCCGTTTTATTGATTTTCGTTACGTAGGTAATTTATTTCTATTCTGCTCTGATTACTGTGACAGTTTTGCTGATGACCGTATCACTCGGTGCATGTATAAACCGTACCGTGTACTCCGTCTTCAATTCTTTTCCAATTGATGTTATATCCACTTAAACTAATATCAACTTTATACGTTAGTATAAGTTAGGTTGAATTCAAAATGAGTAATTAATATTAATAAACTATTGAAATGTTTAAAGTTGTGGCATAAACTGAACTTAAAGTGTGATCTTTGAAGTTGTTTTTCCAAAAACACATATTTCGAGTTTAAGCCATAATTTTCATTTATTACATAAATTATGTGGACTTATTTAAATAGAACTATCGTTTAAGATTATTTTTTTACCATTGCCCCACGATTGGCTTTATTATTTAACTAGCGACCCGCCCCGGCTTCGCACGGGTGCATGTGTTATACATAAAAACCTTCCTCTTGAATTACTCTATCTATTAAAAAAAACCGCATCAAAATCCGTTGCGTAGTTTTAAAGATTTAAGCGGTCAAAGGGAAATAGGGACAGAAAAGCGACTTTGTTTTATAATATGTAGTGATATATAAAAACACACCGAAATCTCCTTATCAAATAAGCTGGCTAGATAATATTTGTGCACCTCTATCGAGATGCCACTAATTGCTGATGCTAAGATAAAGTTAAATCGTGTTCTTTAGTGCAGCGAACTTTTACAATCAGAATCAGAATCAGAATATCATTTATTTGCCTACTTTTTTGTTTTACATAGTGTCTCTGTGGCCGGTGGGCCGTACAGAGGTGAATCAGCTAACTTATCGAACTTTTACAAGATGTTTAATAAGTAATAGAAAATTAGCGATATCTAAGCTATGAGGAAGTTACAAAGCTCCATGCTCTGTAACTTGCTGATAACTTAGATTTCGCTAATCTCATCAATAACGTTTCGTGAGCATTAGATGTAACAAACCCGTCTGTTGTTTTCGTGGTTCCTTGTTCGATTTTCGATAGCCAGAACAGAAAAACAGTGTGTCCCTCAGTTGAAAAAAAATATACCGATAATCATGTCTTTTAAACTGTGCCGCATCTGCTACAAATGTTTTTTATTAGATTGATAAATGTTATCTAAGTGTATAAGATAAAGACAGATGTTTTTAAATTGCCCAGCACAGAACTTCCTGTCATGCATGATGTGCCCTCCCGCCCTCCCTTCTTAAGAATACTTTGTACGAGTATGATCTATTGCCTTTCATAAACTAGGTATAGGCTACCAGCGGGACTAAGTTTTTGTGCATGTCATGAGCTTGTAATCCGATTGTAAACGTATCGATGGAATGTAAATAGAGCTTAACGCGCATGATCCGTCCATCTTGCGAAATGTGTCTGCCTTGTACCTATGGTTTACATTGTTATATCTTACAAGTGGTGTCTTGTATAGCTTAGGGCCTATTTCACGATGTCCGAATAGCCTTGACTTATACTTACCGAATAAATTAAAAAGTAGAACAGAATTTGTATGAAGTATCTGCCAAGTAAGTTAACCGGAACTTAATCGCGGGTGGTGAAGGCCCTTACTCGTAAAATACCTAGATGCAAAATACTTACTTGCCTGGACAAACTTTAACAGAGTACTGTGGTGATACGTAATCAGATCAAGTTTTCCTTTTTCATATTGCCAGCACGAAATTACTTACAATTTAGAAGAAAAAAAATATTAGAGATAGCCCCAACTTTACAAGGTTGGAGTCGGTTTTGAAGGTTGATGTCGGCCTGTGGTAATAGTTGCACGAAGACTCGCGTAGATCGAGTTGGGTATCTTTTCAAGATAGCAGAGTAGGTATAGGTAACAATAGTAGTTGCACGGGAACTTGATCTACTTCGATCAAGTTGGGATAGGTCTTCACAAGATAGCAGCGGAGTCTACAACAGATACCTAGTGGTGGCAGAACATGGGCTTATTGATGGAGTTGTGATAGGTCTTGCAAACATAAGTAGTAGAGAAGTGTTCTACAATAAGTACAGTACCTAGTTGCTTTGTGTGACGTCGCTCTAGGTACATAATAAGTTATCGACGGGTCGGCACCCTCCCTCGGCGGAAACATACTGTTATCAGGACGCGGCGCGATCTACGTCGCTACTCGTGTGTTATGAGTATCTTTGCAAAATCTATTCCGTTTTACAAATGCGTCTCTAGTTTAAACAAGCAAGAATGTCATATAGTCGTACAAGAAGTTGTTGCTCATTGGTTTCGACCCCGACTAACTAGGTGCAGGTTGTGGGTTCGAACCCAGGTAGATGTTTGCGAAATTTATTGTATACCTAGTCGATTACAGTCCTCTCCCTCACATGATGAAATAAATTAGCTCGTGTACGAGTAGTGAGTCCATTATAGGCTAATTATTATTCAACGACACACCCTTTCTACAAAATTGTCTGATGGTTCCATGGTCCATGCTTTCATTTCACTATCAAATATACGAGGCCAGTAGTAGGCGGCATTCTTAGCGTGGCGAAACGATGCGACGGAGCATTATAAACACAACCGGAACTCATTATATTTTACTACAGTCAAAGTACATAATACGTTATGTGTAGATATGTAAGAGAGGAAGCATTCAAATAATAAGTGTGTTTTTTGTCACTCTCTGGCTATTATAATAATAATTTCAGAAAAAAAATACGATAATATGTTTTTACTAAAGTACCTACTGCGATTTCGCCCACCGCCAATTAAGATAATTTCTTAAAATAAATTATTACGATTATTTTGTTTTATACTTTTAACTAAAAATATCCAGCTGTTGCTGTTGCTATCTTCATACGCTTGGCGTGATTACTGAGGTAATTTTACGGTAACAAGTATGTTTGAATAATACTCTGAATGAAAAAATAAAACTAAATTAATATGATAAGTGAAAATATCTGTTTCTACGTACGTATCAAGGAGATATAAATACTTTCTTTCATTTACAGTCTCACACCTTTTATTGTTGACTGATATTAGCGGGTAGCCTTATGACATATATGTAAGTAACAGGCATAGTCCCAAGTACTGAAAACCTGATAGAAAAATAAAACGCGGAATTGAACCCATCAACCATTACAGCACCAGCTCTAGCCAGTGTCATTTTTTTGGAAAAAGCAGAAACGATTAAAAATAAGTACGCACGGCGCAAGCGGATCAAGCTATAAAAAAACCAGTTTAGGTAAGCGGATTTTTCATTGTATTGGAAATCTATATACATATAGCGAGGCTATGTTATACTGGAAATAGGAAATATATAGCTTAATGTGCCGCCGTCTGTACCTAGGTAAATAATTTGAAACACAATTACCCAGGTCAATAACACCTCTATGTGTAACAGAACTTATGCTCATTTTCAGTTAACCACTAGGCGACACCAAAAAGTGTGCCTAAATATGTAAAACCTCGCTTGTGCAAGTTTCGCCGCTGTGCCCAGTGTTGAAAATACAGCAGCGCGAATTTATTTAGTGTTTTCACTTATGTGACGCTTAGCCTAGTGTTTGTTAAAAGGGCCAATAAATACCTAGTTGTCTGATTGATAACAGATAACACAGTGCGCCTGCGCCTGTTATCAAGTACCTAGTGTGTACAGCTAATTGTGTTTAACTAACTGCTTGTAGTTGTTGAGATAGAAACGTGTTCTCATGCACGTATGCGTTTGGCATGTTAGGAGCCCTATTATCGGACTGTTTACTTACTCGGATCATTTCCATTATGTTTTACAAATAGTTACTAAACAACCTGTTAAAAGCATTTCATCACGAGTTTCAAGCCAAAGGTTACGCAGACATGTAGGTTTTGCTCATCTATTGTATTGAGATCCCATGCACCTAATAGGCAGTGAAACTACTGCAATCAACCGGTCACAAATCCAGACTTCTACGCAGAAATTCCTAATGGAACAACCCTCTCAATGCTCATAATGCGACCCAGCCTGTCCCTTACTGCCCTGCCATCAATGACGCCCTAAACCGAGATCCGAACCCCACACCACACCACATCTCTTTGAGACGCGCGTGTAACACGAACGCGCCGTCGACACGGCCTGTCGTCATAAGACGGACGGACGGCGAGCTAGCCCATTACTCACCGTCCACAGGCCCGCCTGGCTGGGGGCCTTAAATTCTATTGAAATCACTACAGGATAGTCCGGTTGAGCAGTATTGCAACCTTATCGAGTTCAATTGTGGGTAGCCCTACCTAAAAAAATGCTCGACCTAGAAAGTAAACTCAGGTCCTTCACGATCAGCAATCTGGAAAATATAATCACTAGACCAATGTGACAAACAATTGAAAAATAGAATAACCAAACTTAGTAATAGTAATAGTAATAGTAATAGTAATAGTATATTTATTTGCGTAAAACATGGTATACAAAGGTGTTCACAACAAATTTAAATGGCACAAACATGTTTAGCTAGGATTAGACCAAGCATGCAAAATTTTAAAGACAGGGAAATACATAAGGAGGCATCAACAATGAACAAAGAACATCAAATTTTTTTATCTATAAATTCTTTTAAGCTATAAAAACTATATTCAAGTAACCATTTATAAAATTTAGTTTTAAATAATTTTGTATTTAATATTTTAAAATGCCTCGGTATTTTATTAAAAATGCGCACACACATTGCTAGGCAGTTATTATTGTATTTAGCTAGCCTAGGTAAATCATTCAACACTAATTTATAGGGATCTCGTCTGTTACGAGGATTTACATCATTTGCAGTTTTAAATAATTGCTTGTTTTTCATTACAAACATACATATTTCGTAAATGTAAAGTGACGGTAACGGTAACAAACCAAGTTTCTTAAATATTGGTTGACATGAGTCGTCAGGTTTAAGTCCACAAATTGATCTCATACACTTTTTTTGAGCGATGAATGCTCTATGGAAGTCTGTGCTATTGCCCCACATTACAAGCCCATACCGTAGTACCGACTCGACATAAGCTTGGTATGATATTACAGCAGTTTTTATGTCAGTTACATTTTTGACTTGTTTAAGTGCGTATACAAATTTATTGATTTTAGTGCTGACATTATCTATGTGTTCTTTCCAATTAATGTCTTTATCTATTATTACACCTAAGAATGTTGTATGCGTTACTTGTTTGATTTTGTTAATGTTGAGTTTAATGTAATTTTTATAATTATTTGATTGATTAAATTGAATATAAACGGATTTATCTAAATTTATCTTTAAATGGTTAATGTCAAGCCAATGCAGTAATTTGTCAATTGTATTATTAATGTCACGCTCATGATCTAGAATGGTATTATGTTTTTTGTTAGATGTCACTATAATAGATATGTCGTCGGCAAATAATACGCATTTATGATTCGTTATTTTTATGATGTCGTTTATGTAAATGAGGAATAATATTGGGCCCAGTATGCTTCCTTGTGGAACGCCATGTTTATTATGTCTATATTTCGATGAGTAGGATATCATATCATTTTTTTCATTTTTTTTATAAATTGTTACACGTTGTTTTCTATTAGTTAAATAGGACGATAGCCACTGGAGTACCGGTCCTCTAATCCCAATAGCTTCTAACTTATGTAGCAATATATCGTGTGACACCAGATCGAAGGCTTTCGATAGATCAAAAAAAAGCCCCGTAGTCATATAATTATTATTAATATTTGAGAGTATAGCTTGCATAAGAGAGAAAATAGCCAACGATGTGGATTTGTTCTTTTGGAATCCAAACTGTTTGTCACTTATAATTTGAAATTTATTGCAGTAATTAATTAATCTTTTGTACATACATTTTTCATAAATTTTAGAAAAGATGGGAATTAAAGTTATAGGTCGGTAATTATTGATGTCTAATTTGCATCCCTTCTTGAATAAAGGCTTTATTATGGACAGTTTTAATTTATCAGGAAAGGTTCCATTGGAAAAGGACATGTTTATTAAATGAGTGAGAATACCAGACAGTTCATTACTACAAGCTTTTATAATTTTTGTATTTATTTCATCATAGCCCTCCGATCTGGTGTTAGACAGAGACATTATTTCCTGTCGTACCTCGTTTACCAGCATTGGTCTAAGGAACATTGTGTTGACACACGTACTTTTGTTGTGGTTTTTATATGCGCTTTTCCCCCCTTGTTCCTGCGTTAGATTTACATAATGGTTATTGAATATATTGGCCATTTGTACAGGGTCTGTAATTAAAGTATCATTTAATTTTATACATTCTATGTTGTCTTTGTGAGTATTTTTATTTATTTCATTTTTAATGACGGTCCATGTGGCTTTACACTTATTGTCATGAGTATGAATATATTTAATATTTGCATTCTTTTTTGATTTATAAATACATTTCTTTAGTAAACTAGAGTAATTATTATATTTAGTTTTATTATTTACATTTTTATTTTTGTAGTACAGGTACCGTAGCTTCCGTTTAGTTTGGCAACTTTGTCTCAAACCTTTACTTATCCACTTTTGTGTGTTTTTATTATGGCTATTGACTTTTACTCTTACTTTGGGAAAGCAGAGATCATAAAATAGACACACCAGTTCATGAAAGTCATCGAATGCGGAGTTCGTGTCAGTCTTTAGATAAATGTCGGACCAAGAAAGATTTTGCAAGCATTCCTTAAATTTCCGGATGTTGTCTATGTTATAGTCTCTTTTATGAATATAGTATGTTGCTGATTTTTGTGGTATTTGTTTGGCTGGAAAACTTAACATTTGTGCTGTGTCATGATCTGAAAGATGCAGGGGAAGTACAGTGGCAGTTGCGTTGGCAATGTTGCTTATGATATGGTCAATGCAAGCCAATTTCCGAGTAGGAACATTAATGTGGATTTTTAAATTATAATTATCGGACAAGTCTTGCAATCTATTTGTGATGTTTCCTTTTTTAAGTGTATTTATGTTAAAATCACCGGCTACAACTATATTCATTTTAGATTTGTATTTATTTAACAAATCGTGTAAAAGATTATGCAGTTTTGTAAGAAACTGATTCGGATCAGATTGCGGTGTCCTATAAACACATATAACTAGTAATTTATGACTTGTTACTTCTAAGCCACAAGCTTCAAACGTGTTTTGAGTTGAATAGTTTTTCACGAATGATAACTCTTTATAATGTAGACCTTTTTTCACTAATATACAAGTGCCACCTCTTTGTTTTTCTCTACAGAAGTTAGTAGCCATTTCATAGTTGTATATTTTAACATAATTTTCACAGCCTTTTTTTACAAAAGTTTCAGACAGGCATATTATATCTGGGTCATTGTTTGATTCTTTTAACTCCTGCATAGTAATTTCTAGAAGTTCTTGTTTAGATAATAAACTGGCGATATTTTGATGGAATATTTTAAAGTGGTATGTTTTATTGGGTTGAGATACGAAAAAATGATTCACGCTTATTTAGGATAGGAAAGTAATAGGGTATAGTCCCTATTTGACCCTTTGCATTGCATTGCTTCTTAATACGACTAAAGTAGTAGGGAATTGTCCCTTTTTTGGGTTCACTTGTAGGTATGTTTAATTTGAAACTTGATTTGTTACTCACCATTCTTTTACGAATTTCGCTTGGATTTAAATAGTTATCGCTGTAATCACAACAGTCTATGATATAATTTATTGACTTACAAACCTCGGATAGTTTTGTGGATGATTGATTCACAAAGTGGCACTTCTTAAACTTATTACAAATATTTCTTATAGAATAGTTTAACTTACGGACATTGAGGTACACGTTATTGATGACATTTAATACAATAATAGTATTACTTGAAAATCTATTTAAGATATCCTGCAATTGAGACATCACTAGGTCTGGGTTGTGATCGTTTTCACCCACGCATATAACAAGTTTGTCCTCAATTCTCAATTTGGTATTTCTGCAGTTTGCTATTATGTCATTGCAAGGCGCATTTGGTTTTGTTTCAGCGACGACTCTGTATTTTTCATACGGTGTATTTGCTCTAGAGTGAGAGATGGCTGCTGCAAGCCCGACGCACCGCTGAGTACCGAAGATAAATATCCCCCTTTGGGGGACGATATTGAGCCCGTCTGCGAAAGCACATGTCTGCGCACTAGCCGTGTTCACAGTATCCCGCTTCAGTTCATGGCAAACAGCAGGTTCATAGACATTGCAATTACTTTGCATTAGTACTGCAATGCGGTCCGTGAGGGCCGCTATCCCCAGCTGTGCAACCTTTAATTGCTGCTGTAGGGTAACAATTTCTTGTTCCAAGGAGGACACATCTACGCAGTTATTGGTTTCGACTTGCAAACTGGATGACGGTAAAGGGCGTGGTGAAAGTATGTTGTGCTGATTTGCCAGAGATTGTCTCTTTTTCTTAGAGTTCGTACCCGGACTTGTAAATAAGGAGGGCGACTGGCATAAAGATTTTAATGTTTTATTTTCTGTAGTTAACTTATATATTTGATTATGTAGTTCGGTGTTTTCTATCAAAATATTTCCCAGTTCATTTTCAGTGCTTTCGAGTTTTAATGTGAGTTGAGCAATTATCTCTTTCATTTCTGAGGCTACAACTAAATCAGACACAGTACCGTCAATACTCCTTGACAATTTATTGGGAGTGTTTGATTCCATGGATGTTTCGCAATCAGTCAGTATGTGGGAATCCAGTAAATCAGTAGTATTATGAACCGAAGATCGACGTTTCCCCGCTTCAACATTAGTGCTTAGTGGTTGTTCTGTCGGTGACGGTGTTATTAAAGCAGTAAGTTTTTTCCTCACGGTAATATTGGTTGTACCGTCGGTATTAGCATATTTTTTACTTCTGATGCATACTTTACATCTCCACATTTTTTTGGCTTCCGCGTCCTTGAGGCGATACGTTTGTTCTGGATAACCATCGCAGTCTAATTCATACCTGTTATCGCAGGCTGAACACAAAGCGGTACTTTTTATATTTACCAATTTCTTGCATTTATGGCATGTTACTAGTGCTGCCATCTTGCAGTGACTTTTTGCTGAGTTTGACGACATGAGATTAAAGTATTCAAGCGTTCTCTTCGCTCAACGGACTTGTGGTAACTATTTCTTAATAAATTCCAAATTATGCTTTTTGGAACTCACGAAAAGAAATGATGATACTAGGGTTTGAACTCGCGATCACTCATGTGAGGCTAGTTAAATTGCAAAAGTTGAGTATTGATGCCAATGAGCCAACCGAACATGCAGAGTTGTGTCGAATTTCTTGATCAGTTGCAGCAAATATTTGTCCTTTGATTAGGTAGATGATGTGTGACGGTTTAGATTTAAATCACCGTGTGAGTCACTTTGGCACTTCGTCTTTGTTATTTTTGTGTTTTTTTTCGCACTTGTTTTGATGAATTTGGGTCACAATTATAATATGATTGCACTCTTTTGTTTATTTAGATGGTTTTTGTTGTATTTTCTTCATGTTTCCTAGTATAAAGCAGAGTTTATTGATCAAAGTATGTTATGTATTTACTTCACAGTTTGAGTATGAAATCCGTGGATAACACTGTCACTTTTGAATGAGGTGATGTTTTATTGGTTAACTTAGGTTTTATACACTTTTAAGCACTTATAGTATTTTTTAAAAATATTTAATAACAGAGCGTTTAATTTAGCTTGATACGGTTACGTTCCGTTTCACCGAGTCCGAGAGCTTGATGTTATGTCACAGCTCTTACAAAACATTTAGCTTGTGTCACATGAATCAAAATAAAATGACCGTAGTATGAACACTTATAATTAGCTGCGGAAGTGTTTGTCAGTCTGTATGTTTGTAACTTGTAATTAGAGTTCGATAACCTAACATGCACCCCGCAGAGCACGGTTGGTGTGATGTCACAGCACCAGTCACCCGAATGATAATGAAGTGGATGCATACATGCACTTCATTATTATTAATTAGCTCCAAACATACATATCTGTTTGTTGCTAAGTACGCTTTGATTGGTGTTTGTTGCCTGTGACCTCGTATTGGTATGAAGAGGAAAGAAAGTTATCTAGTACTAGAAGGCAGCAAAACACCGTTAATTTTTCGTAAATCATTAGTAATTGTCGCATACCTTATTGAATAGAAAAAAATGGGGATTTTCGTAGAAATAAATATGAAAAAACTCAAGATCATATTATTAATTGCATCGTCAGACATGATGATATCTGACCCAAGTAGCAAAATGTGGTCTAGTAATTGTCCTGGAACCGCCATTTCATTAGGACTATAACGGAATAGTAAGCAATTATAACCACGGAAAAGGGCCCAATTTATAGGCGTATTTTACCTAATTAAATATCTATAGTAGATTTGGTAAACACCACTTTGACCAATAACTACCTTATAGTTAGACTACGTAGAACTATTTGCTCCTGCGAAGCTATCTAGCAGCGCTTAATGGAACCAAATAAGACAATAACGTACACAGTGAATCTCTTAGAAGCTCATTCAAAGTGTTGTGAATTGGTGAATGTTGCTGCGGACATTTGTAAAGATTAATATTGATAAAGGTAAGTTTTTCATCCATTTCTTATAAATATTATCTAGAATATCAAGTATGAGTGTTGTTAGTTAACAATAAGTCAATATGTATGATGTGTTTGAATGTGCATGGCGCACGTATATTTTCGGTGAAGTTTAATATGTTTTCAATCAAAATTTTTACTCGCCCCTTGAAATTTGTATTTTCATTAAGTTGAATTTTAAAATTATTTTGGTTTCGGTAAGACATACAATGAAAACTCGCCATTTTGACTAAGTTGGTTTTCCCAAATACATTAACAAACCGTTATAGGCGTACTTTGTTTAATAATGGTAAATATCAGAACAATTGCTTGGCCATATTGTTTGGAATTAGAGTTCCGCAAATATTTCTATAACCGGATGGATATTTTATATTGCTATTAGGTACGGTCTATGTCTTATTTTAATGTTTTTGTTTAGGTGTCAGCATTGAAAATGGTAATGTTTCTGGACGTCGTCGATCGCTTTCTGACTAAAAGGGATTTCCGAGCTTTAAAAACCTTAAGGTGGCCTTGGAACGAAACACACTTCTTGCTGTCTCACAAATGTCGTGGCTGTAACCATAAAGTTTCCAAAAATCTTGCAAGAAGCTTCTTGGGAGACTATGGCATGTCTTGTGAAAAGAAAAAGTTTGAGAACGTTTCAAGAGGCAAACGATGAAATTGACGCAATGAGTGATAGATCAGAAACCGAGGCAGATGAGATGTATGTGCAGTCGAACCGATCGAATCGCAAAAAAAGAGCGTCTTGCCAGAGAAATCGTTCAACGATATGGCAGAAGCCTTGATGGAGGTAAGAACGTAACTCTGACTAAACGAAATTTCGTGTATGTTTAGTTTCTCCTACTTATTAGTCATTTAATTGTTTCAAATATTCTACTTCACTTCTTGTGATTAACCTTGCTAACAATGTTTATTTTTTCACAGAATCGTGATCAAGACCAAATTTGTGTGATGATGCCAACAGCCTCTCAAGAAGCAGTTACTCGTTCAAATACTACAAGCATCCTTAGGCAGGACATCTTCAATCTTCTTACTCAAAATTTGTAATAAAGAATTTAATGTCGAATGTCGTATATTATATTCTACAGCCCATTTTCTAAGATCGCTATGTAGTTGAAAATTGGAATAGTCTTCAATATCGCTTTCATCTTCTTGCACAGGTTCCTCACTATTAAAATCTTCTAAGTCTAAATTTACATCGCTTTTTATCGATAATACATCGTATTGTGCAGAATTATTAATATAATCATTTTGTTTAAAATTTTCACAGTAACTATTTTGTACGGAACCTCCTATTTTTACGATTTGTTCTTTGCCAGATACATAGCTAGAACCCGACACCTGAATTATTTGTTTATAGGTTTTCTGAACTTTTCGTTTGTAATACCCACTTCTTTTTAGTCTTTTCCAATTATATAGATCCATTTTTGAAAGAAAAGTAAATAGAACAGAACGTTGGTAACGAATAAAATCAAAATGTCCGTACTGAGACTATAACAGCATTTGCAAGACCATTATAAACCAATGTATTCTTGTACAGGACACCATGGATATAGTTTTGGATACTAAGTATATTATATTAAGCCTTTATAATCGTGTTAAGATTATAATAATATTGATTTATACCACTATAAAACCCCTCCATTTTACTTATAATTGTTCTGTAAAGTGAATTTATAAACCCTTATAAAACCAAGTAATAAATGCAAATAGTTTCCAGTATGTTTACTTCTGTTTATCACTCTTATTGGCGTACTTTACTTATAGTAGTTCTATAATGCTTCTTGTTAGCAGTTATTAGAATAGCTTACCAGTTTATCTACTCTTGAGTGCATCTACACCCTCGCATTACTTTTATAGGTCACCCATGCTTATATTGCACCCTTAATTTCTACTTATAAGTAATTATAAGTTAATGTATAAGATCAGATATACTATAAGGCCCAACTAACTCCATGCTTGCTATTATATGCGTGGCAGAAAATACTAGAACCGTTAAGAGAATATTATAAGTGTTGGAGGCCTATATCATCTGCACTATAGGAAAATTTTGCTGCTTGGGGAGATACTAGGTGAATCTGCTCTCGCTCACAAATAACATCAGAATGATGTTAATCCTACAGCCCTACTCAGCACCGAACTGACCATCATTCAGCAATAAATGCTGTACTGTTAAATTGCTCACTCATATTCCGAGAGTTAAAGGCAGTTTAGTTTCTGACAAATGATTAAAGAAGTGTCAGCTGTCAGATGGTATAATCATCAAACCTGTTGTTTTGAAGTGTTACGCAGAGTCGCTATAAGTTCAGAGTAAAGTATTGTTCTTTCCTCTATATCCAGGGTCTGTCATGCTGTCGGCAGCTGAGCTCCGTGCTCATCTGGTTGTTTGGCGAACTGAGCGGAGCGAGCAGCAACGCTGGCACGGATGCAGCTCGGCCGGCTGCGCCGCGGACGCCGATGCATCAGCTCTTCTCAAATAGGTATGTATCATCCGGTTTAATGGTTTTAAAAAGGAAATCATAAAATCATTGCAAATATGCAGTTTCCTTAGAGCAATGCTAGTTCTCTCGCGTCGATGACATCTTGTCTAAAGAAAGACTATTCAGGAAGGTAGACCGCAGCTGCTGAAGTATTGACGTGCCATTGTTTGTGAAGTTTCATGAAGCAGTTTCAATCCTGACAGCTATCAGATCCGACTATCAGGTCGGATTGTTAAACGTATGGGATGAATGCTCGTTTTCAGTAATTATTATAGTACTGTTGGAAATTTAACTCTCTGCGCTAAAGTGAGCATTTGAAATCCAACAGTCGCTTTCAATTAGGCATTCATTTAAGTGTCACGTAGTGTTAGAGGGAACGGGCATTAACCGTGTAATAAACTGATAACATCAGCCTGGAAGCCCGGAAGGGTTAGCCAGATGTTTACCTAATAGTAGGTACACTCACATTTCGCCAGTTAATAGAACAGTACGTCGATACATATTGGTATCACAATAAATAGAAAAATGTCATAATATTACATCAAATGTCAATGGCTACAATATTCAATATATCATCTCGTAGCGTCTTGTTACATATACTTTCATACGCTAATTTAAAATTCCAACGCTAGTAAGAAATATAGTATATAAATATATAGCATATGCCCGCGGTTTCGCCTGTGTGGAGTTTGGTAATTGACCCACGGGATCGAAATATGGAGATAAAAAGTAATCTTTGTGTTAATCCAGGTTGTAGACTATCTTTGTGCTATATTCCATCTAAATCAGTTATAGTTTTTGCGTGAACGAGTAACAAACATCCTCACAAACTTTCGCATTTATATATTAGTAAGATGAAGTTTTTCATTCATGAGCCACTCGGGTCGATCTTCAGGTTAAGCCATGCTTGCCTGGGTTGCTCCATGGATAGGCCACCTATTGCATACCGAGTTTCCTCCGTGCCTCGGAAAGTACGTTAAGCCGTTGGCCCCGGCTGTCATTTGTACATCTTTAAAAGTCGTTACAGCCACAGGTAGTCAGAGACCTAAAAATCTGACAACCAGTCTTACCAAGGGGTATCGTATTACCCATTTCTAACTGGGTTGTGGAGGTCAGCTAGACAGTCGCTCCATGAAAAATACTGGTATTCAGCTGCATCCGGTTAGACTGGAAGCCGACCCCAACATAGTTTGGAAAAGGTTAGGCAGATGATGACATACGAGGTGGAAGGGACAGCGACGCGAAAAAGGTTACTATACGTATTCAGTACATCATTCTGAGCCAAAAATTAAAAATAAATTTTTCATCGGTTATTAGAAAAAAAATCTGCTGTTTCCTACAAAAGTGCAATACCTACACGGTCAACATTTATGGAACAGCTGTTTTATTTTTAACAACTACCCTCTTTTGGGCATATTACAGACATGACCTGCCCTCTATGTAAGAGTAAATAAGACCATTCTAGGTACAACAATGTTCTTTGTCAACAAATTACTTATCTCGTAAACTATAAAATGTCACATACGTCTGTACTAACCTATACCAAAGAATAAGAAATACATTGAAGCGAAATTCTCGCTTAGAGCATTAAAAGGTATGACACAAAACACCCGATACGCAACAAACGCCAGAATTGTACCTTCATTTGAGGCACATTACGACTTCCACAGTACGTTTACAGTTATTTTACCTTTCCCTTGAATCGCTGGAAAAGTTTCTGTGATCTTTATGATCCTAGTATTAAGGCTGTTGCTGGGTTGCTCTCACTCTCACAGACTTGTCAAAGTCTGGCAATAAGGTTGCAGTTGGACTGCTGCTGTCCAACGGCTTAACGACGTTTCCGAGGTACGGAGGAAACTCAGTCTGTAATGGGTGGTCACCCATCCACGGCCAAACATAGGCAAACGCGGCTTAAGCTGAAGATCGACCCGAGCGATTGATAATATTGTCGCCACGAGCACGTGTCATAAGTCATATCATTGTAGTGGAGAGCGATAGGTTTTGATTTCAGTAGCATCGTCGTACAAGAGTTTCGCTTCTAGTTTTCGTACTCTTTGCCTATATAGTATATAGTACTTATTTACATTGTAGCTGAGATAAACTCTGCTACAATGTAAATAAGTATTAAAATGTAATCTTGGCGGGGAGCAGCCGCAAACAGACCTTGTCTGCCCTTGACACCGCGACACAAATCAAAAATAGTTGAAATACCTTCTGCACCCAATTGTAAATCATTTTATTGCCTGTTTACTCCAAATGATAATGTTTTATGACTTCATTTCGTATATCAGAGTCTAATTACATTCTATTTTTTAGATTTTAATTGCCTATAATGTTTTTTTCTATTGGCTATTACTTATATTAGTGAATGGAACATATTTGTTGCGGTAGGTTCCATAAGATAACACACGGTAAATAAATGATAGCATCTAGCTATGTATGTAATCACTTATTAGTATATAAACGCAGTCGTGTATTTTGTTTTTCATGCGCAGAAGCATGATGCGATGAACGTTAATTCAGTGGTGTTAGGGACTATAATTCCCACCCAAACATACAGTAATCTAATGTATTGGTTCTGTTTCAGAATATGGTCAAAACAGAAGCCGATCGGTGGGCAGACGTCGAAAGTGCACTCCGCCGCCTCTTCAGAAAGAGGCTCCGTTACTGGGAGGTAACTAACTGACATAATATCCACAAAATACTTTTCACTGTTGCTAGTCGGCTTCCAGCTGACCAGATGTAGCAGTAATCAATATTTATCTCTATAAATAACTAAAGATCCAAAGTGTGGTGAAAAAAATACTCTGCAAACAGCATAAAATACGCATTGCCATATTCATTTAATTATTTTCTCATTTCAACAGGTCGAGACACTCACTGCAGCCCAAATTGGACTCGTTAGAAAGAACGAAGAAGAGGCTTTCCAAACACACGGACCAGTCATCAGAATCAGGAGACTCAAACGATGACTTGCAGATCCTCAACCGCTCTCTAACCATCAAGATGTGCACGCCCAATGACGACTTCGAGTACTTCAACAGCACCCGGTCTTCCAATGAGTACAATAACGATTCCTACTACGATCCATTTTTTCCTCCAAGGAAAGCCAAGCCCAAAGCAGACGATTACATCAATGATAAGCACAGAGAAATCATTAACTCTGAAATCACAACATTCCAATTTACTCTAATTATAACTGATTTACTCCAAGAGCTATGTAAAGCTGAGAGCAGTTTGTCCGGGTCAGAAGGGTCACAAATCTCCATGCAATGCATAAACTTTTCGTTAAGAAATCTATGCTCGTTACAGTTTAGTTCAGTGCCTCGGTCACAACAGGATAATACTCAAGAAATTTCCAGAATAAAGGTCGCTTTAACAGAACTACTCATGGTGTCACTGGACCAGGTTCTAATCCACTCAGACCTTTGTGCGAAACTGATCAACAACGGAATTCTACCGATGTTGCTTCGGATATTAGAAGACGTCATCTCGAAGTGTCGACAAAATAAACTCGAGTATCTGAATCGTAAAGAGGATAAGACTGAATCGGAAAATTTGCTCAAATTCGTGTTTGGTATCGCGTACTCTATTACTGCGTTCTTCCATTGTTTGTTGATGCAATGTCGAAGTGTGGAAAAACTGAGAGAGTTCACAGATCAATTCAAGTTGTACGGAGAATGCTTGAAAGGTGGGCTCTTGAAGGAATGTATAGAGCTCATGATTAGGATACCCACTGAAGAAGAAGAAAGCATTACATTAATAAAAAAGTTAATAGAAACTGTTGGCAAGCTGGTGGTTGGTATGAAAAGAGTTCGCAGTGAGGTGATACATTCGGCGGCATGTCCTAGAACGAGGCACAAAGTGTGTCGACAGCGCGTGGCTGCTGGCATGCATCATCATCACGACATCCTCGGAGAAGCCAGCACAGGACTTCCCATGTCTTCTGCCTGCTGCGTTTCAGTCCTATACGGAACTCTAACATCACTTCTAACAGATGAAGAAGTATCGGCTCAAAGTGTACTGAGAAATAAAATTCTGAAGGTGATGTTGAACTGTGGAGTATGTTGCTGCTTCTCACCAGGACTTTTAATGGAAAGCATTGTAAGAATGATGTTAACACACAGCAGCGTCGCCTCCCTATGCCTGCAGCTCTTGGAACATACTGTATACGGAGAATTAGGTGCCAGTATACTGATACCAAAAGTGACAGATCAGCTACCTTGTTCAATTTGTGAGCCTTGTGATGAGAAGAAGGAAGTAGGCAAGAGGTTTTGCTCACACGCCATCAGTCCTATAGAAAGGGAGAGTGTCTGGTCGTTTCTGTACCATTACAACTCTTTACTGCAGTTGGACAACCATAATAATGTACTGCATGCAACTGTCAGCCACCTTCTCAGGGTCACACCCAAGTGTAGGATGGAAATGAAGTATGAACTACTGTTCAGCGTGATCTACCCAACCTTCATCGTCGCCAAACATAGATACATCATACGCATGGAAGAGTCAGCTTATTTCCTCACCGTATCCTGTCTAAACATTTTCGCAAATCTCCTCAATACGGTATCGTTCGCTGAACAATTCATACAAAAAGGTGGATTAAGTTATGTGTTAGAATTGGTATCGTTATCGGAATTTTCCAACCAATGCTGTTCCATATTAGAGATAGCAATAATCGTAGAGGTTTTCAAACTAATTAAGGAAAATTCCGAGTTGACTTACTTTAGAGAGATGAGTTCGTTAGCCTCAGTGCAGATGCTGTTCAAATCTTTGTCAGAAGTGACCGACAAATGCTTTAAGATATACAAACTGAAACTGCCCTTCGACAAATTTAAAGACTTGTGTGATATCAGTAAAGAACGTGATATGTTAGCTTTCATCCATCCTACAGAGCTGCAATCAAGTAAGCACTCCTCGCCTCAGTCAATAAGGTCTAATATCGCATCAAGCGAGAGTATAGTCGAAGAGACCATAGCTGATCACATAGAGGTTTTGAAGAACGTGTGGACGTTCTGGAAGACCTGTGCGTGTCTATGCCTGTACAGCCCCATGTTCAGGGAGTACGTGGTCAGTGAGAGCGTGTTCCTGGACAGTTATGCCTTGCTGAAGGTGCTGCTACACTATCTGTGCAACTGCGAGTGTGGGCTGCAGGAGATGAGGGTGCTCATCAAGATTACGGAAGCGTTGCTCACTGTGCAGCTTTCTGCGTCCGGTGAGTGATTTTTAAATATTTTTTCTTATTCCTGTTGTTTTGAATTATTTCTACGCATCATTTGTTACTTTAAAATATCAAACTGCAACTAGATCATTCTAAACCAGCCGCACTTTATTTTTATTTTTTTTTATTACAAAATGGGCCTGCTCTTGACCTCGATCACGCCTGGTGGAAAGCGATGGATGAGGTCTATGACGAAACGAGCTTGCCCAGAAGATGCCTGTTCACTCTTGCTTTGAAGGCAGACGGAAGGCACTTGGTTACTCTCCACGAGATCGTCAGTAAATCGGTCAATCAGAAATATAAAGGAGTCTGAAGATTTTTAACTATCTGCTGGCTAAACTTTTAATATAGCTTGTTGTGATACTATAATGTGGTTTTCTAAACTAGTGTCATCAAAATATAATTAAATAAGTTCATTAGTGCATTGGTTTTAATTGCATTAGTATGAATCACCGATGAGAACTACAGTCATAAGCTGGTCAACTGATCCCACTAATCACATAACGATCAGAGACAATCAACTACATGGTACAATTCGAACTACGAAAAGAGACCTTACTGCCTCACAATAAAGTCGATCTAAGTTAAATTTGTAACCATGTGGTTGACTTTACAATAACCCGCAGTAAGCCGATATCCCAAGCTCAAGAGCAGAAGCCCAATAATAGATTGTATACTTATAGTTTGAAATATTGAATATTAATCAAACAAGCGATATTGAACTCTAGTTAGAAATATCAAGTTTCATTATTGTTTGAAGACTACTATAATACAGACTATTTTCAACTTTAAGAGCGGAGAATTAAAGTTCGTTATTGTATGTGATTAATGTAGTTATGGTCCCATCCAGTATCACATGTCTCGTTTCACAGTAGATTTGATTACAAATAGCTTCGGACATCAATGCACTGACATTGACACCACGTCAAGATGTCGTCCACTTTTACGGAAATTGCTGTTTATCGAGTGATCATTCTGATTGTATCGATCTTTACTCAAATCCTACGTGCAATGTTCTGTCTTGTTTTTGGAAGCAGAAAATAGCAATACATTTCCATTTGGAATTTACGAGTACATAGCAAAGTTATCCACACTTACTGATTATTTTAATCGAACGTCTTCTTTGCTTTGATTGCATAGACATAAAGCGGTTGTTTAGCGACCTTACTCGATTCCGTGTGGTCCCTTCGCTATAGATCATACAAAACCCTAATTTAGTTAGGTACATCAAATATTGTAGTCCTGCGATTTTAGGACTTTACTCTGGAGTTTGGTGACAAATAAGCTGTAACCACTGCTTTCTCCACCCAGATGTAACATCAGGGCGTTCAAAAGCCACGAGCTGTGGCCTGGTGCGCGCGGCGCTGGGCGGGCAGGCGGGCGGCGCCGGGCTGCGCGCGCTGTGCGACGCGCTCATCCGCGTGGCGGCCGCGCGGCCCAGCGCGGGACACGTGCTGCCGCGCCGCGCGCACGCCAAGGTACCGTGCTGCACGACATTATCAGATCAATCGGCCTAAACTCTCTCTCTCACACTAATTCAAACTCAAAGCATTTATTTCATTTAGACCATTACAGGCACTTTTGGATGTCAGAAAAACAAAGAAAAAGAAACGACAGTCAAAGTGACAAGGCATTGTTGCTTGTGAAAGTACTGTAGTTACCCATTCCAAAGCGTAGATCTCTGCGGCGAAGAATGGGCAAGAAACTCCATTCGATCCAATGAAAGATAACTAAAATAAATGGTAGCTTTACAGTACATGTACTCACACAAGCGCTATGTAATTAAGTATATAATACTACGAGATTGAATCTCTACAATGAAAAAATATTTTTACAATCTTCTGCAGTTTCCACAATAACTTCATATGGTAACCAATTAATTTCAAATCAAATCAAATCAAAAAGCATTTATTGCATAAACATATTTTACAAAAACAGAATTAGTGATTGGAGCCTCCCTTTAAGCAAGTAATGCCTGTATTGGAGACTCCGCTCTTCCATATCAAATATTATTAGATTAGCATACAATAATGTGTGAGTGTGTGAGTATATGTGTGTATGTGTGTGTGTATGTTTGTGAATGTATGAGCAGGTTTGTGTGTGTGTGTAAAATAAGTGTGACAAAAAGTGATGTGAGGCGAGTACGTGCCATCGTACTTCCACTATATCTTCAACACTTCAAACAAAATCAAAATATTTTTTCATTTCACAAAGGCCTACATGGGCACTTATAAAACGTCGACAAAATTTGCCCCTATGATTGTGGTACAGGACCAGCATTGAGCCAAGCATTTATATCATCAATGTAATCTCCCAACTTATGTATGCAGGCAAGCATATACAGGATACACTTTTGGAAACGAAAAAACATAATTTTTAAGATTTTTCTTAAGTTAGCCGTATGCCATTACTTCTCAGAATTTGATCCTCGTTTTCATAGATAAACTTAATACTGTCACTTACTGGATGTCTTCCGTAAGTGAAAGTATAAGTTTAGTTTTAAACCGTGAAAGCAACATCTATGAAAACACTGTTCTAACAGTGTTTTCATAGATGTATTGACAAGATACTGTCATGATGTTAATTTCCTTAACCATATCTCTTAGAGAATCCGTCCGTAATAGAAGTCGTCCCCAATGTCCCCATAATAGAATACTATGAAAATAACTAAAATAGTCGAACCTCGTGGTATCTACATCAGTTAATTGGTGGATTTTTCTATCAGTATATGCTGCTGAACTCAGCCGTTCTGCAAGAGGATGTTATATACGAACCCCATTGTAGCCTTGAGTTGAGCGTGATCTGTGGGAAAACAGTATTTTCGACGAATTCTAGTTTCTCTCGATTCAATACTATGTCACTATCACTACTTTTGGCATTCGGTAGAGCAAATCTTATGCACTTCGTTTTTTTTTCCCATTTAATATTAAATTATTCGCGGTGAACCAATTACTGATCTGCAGTAGGGCGTTATTTACGTCGTCAAGATTTGCGGCACGTCTCGTCTCGTCAGCAAACAACACCATTTGTGGTTCGTTTTTAAATAAATGAGGTAGATCATTAATATAGACTAAAAAGAGGAACGGACCTAATATCGAACCTTGTGGTACACCCATACTTACTTTTATAGACACACAGAGAGTGGACGCCCGTGTTCCCATTACGAGTTTAATATTTTTACCCTTTACCCGAATGGTGTCATAATTTTATATACCTATAGGGTAAAACCCGGATAGATGCCGCAGTTGGATAGGTGCCCCATTTTCTAAAAACCTAACTTCCCAAAATCGCAACACAGATTTAATAGTCTAAAAATAGAGCGCACGTGCCCCACACCTATGTGCCCTGCAGACCATCGCACGGGATTGACGTGTTTAGCTGGTGCATGCGATCATCTCCGCGACGACAAGACGAACGCTTCAAAGTTTCAAACGTAAACATATCTTTTTATAGAGTAATAAATTCTGTTCTATTTTAATTATATGCATACATTGGTTAGTTAACTTTATAACTACATAATAATAATTGCACTTTTGTATTTAAATACGTCAACAAATAAAAGAGCATCTATCCATAGCAAAAAGGATAGTCGCCCCGATTTTTTGCAATATAGGTGCCCTTAGGGGCGTCTATCCCCCATACGCGCGTATGCATGTTAGCATATTTTTAAAATGATTATTTTATTTTGATACAATTTTTATTATTGCATAGAATGCTTTGATAACTATCAAAATACGAAGTCAAAATCTGATTGGATTCGGTGCATATCATGCTAGAAGTGCCTGCACGAAGTATGTACACTTTTTAGAAATTATTGCTCAAGATGTGGCAAACTGAAAGCACTTTCCAATTCAACCTAAAACAACCTAAAACACCATTATATTTGTGGTTGATTTTTTGAAAATTTTAAAAATTGCTATCTTGCCTGCCATACCTATTATGTTCAATTAGTTACGATTATGCACATTAAAAGGACATGGCCGAATCCTGCCCTCAGAATCAATTCATAATTCGTAATGTACACTAATTATTATTATATTAAAGTTACTTCTAAAATAAATAAAAATTAATCGCAACAATTACATATCTCTAGAACAGGCGACAAAAAATCTCAAAATAATATATGTGTTAATAGTTTTTTTGTGGTTTTGTTTCATTGAATACAATACAAATGCATCTACGTTTGGATACACGCATGAGACAAACACTGTATCTATCTGAATTACGCCTGAAGGTCAGACTAAAATGTATGTAAAACACCTGTGACTGTCAAATTGTATTGCTAGGGTACCTTAAAAAGTTAACGGTTTCACGATTATCGCAGACACCACTTTTCGACCTGCCGCGCGTCTTGATGAATATATTCAAATATTTATTTTCAAGAGTGTGTATCCAAATATCCTAGTTATTTTGACGTTTCTTCGCTCAAAACCAAAGAGCTCAAAACTATCTGTGCAGTCTTGCGTTGATCTTATCACGTAATACTGTGTTGTCTTTTCGTTATTGTATTGGATATTTTCACTTGACCCCACGCTAATCGAACTTGAAAGGACTTAAAAGTGGATGAAAACAATGAATGTGTCTTGTCTGAGTAATTGCAATGATGTTTTTCTTAAAACGTCTGTAAAAGAAGTAGAAGTAGATAATTATATTTTATACTTTTGCAAATGTAGGTATATATACCTACTACCTACCTAATTAGATATTCTTAAATAAAAATTCAAATACCATTTTAGTGTTTTATTGCCTATCCAATTGTATATTTTTTGCTAGTCGCTTGGGTCGCTTGGAAGTCATAATATCCAGAAATATCTGTAGACGACTAGTACTTGCTCTTCTTCGATTTGAAATGTCGTGTCGGATAGTGAAGAAACGGCCTTTAAATCCATTGGTAATAGCATTTCTCGCATTGTTTCGTTTCGGAATTTATGATCATTGCTATTCAAAATGTTTAGGCACATTTTTTGTATCCTATTTATTGTATCTCTCGCTTCTTCTCTGATCATAAAACTTAAACTATTATGATTACACACCTGTAAGCACAACATACAGCGTAACATGAATATTTTTTGTAAGGGCACAGCTCTATACAAATTCCGGCCATGTCATTTAGAAGTTATTTTTTGTTAAACAAATTTTTAAGTTTAATTAATAATTTTTAAGAGTACCGTTAATACTATTACCTAAAGATTACAAATAAAACATATCAAAACTATGTATTGTACTTATTTTAATCTATAGGGCGTCTATCCTACATCACAGGCATCTATCCTCCTTAGCATTTTCATAGTGAGGCATCTATCCTTAAAGGTAGGCATCTATCCTCAAAAAAAAGGGTTTGCAAAAACTCAATTTATGCAGAATCAAATAATGTTAGATCAACAAAAACGAGTCGTATTGCTAGTACAAAGATCAAACTAATTACATTCATGGAAATTCTTCATGAAAAACGTACAGTTTGAAAATTAGGAGGCTTTTTCAAAAAGTGGGGAATCTATCCTGGTTTTACCCTAGACCCTCACTAAAATCTTTAAAAAGTCAATTATCAATGTCTGAGAGAGGGCTGCGATCAATTTAACTCCGTACGTGCGTGCCCTACGCCACACGTGTAAGTCGCTCGACGTCAGAGAAAGGTTTCGTTAACCTTGACCTACCAAGTCGTCTTCACCGACTAGATTCGAGGCACGAGTAAGGTTCGTTTTCGTTACCATTTCAAAATGATGATGATAACGACTTTCCATTAATGCCCGGATTCATTGATAGAATAATGCATGAACTATCATAACATATCATCACGCCTGTAATCCCCGAAGGGTTAGGCACAGATGTACCTAATAGTACACCCACATTTTGCGAGTTATGTTTTCAATCCAGACTCCGTGGCTGCTACTGAGAAATTCCTGATGGAAAAACCAAATAACACTTTGTCCACTTTGCACGTTGCAGATTGACTGGAGTTATTTGCGCTTTGTTGTTTTGTCTCCTCATAAACTAATGCATGAAAGTTTACACAATATGTTTCTCAACTATCGCGTTACCAATTATTATAGGAAAAATCCCCGTTTCCACCAACAATACGTGACACTTAAACTTTCGACTGAACTAGCTAGACTCAGGTCTTCATAATAAGCAAAGAATTAGTTTAATATTTGTTTTTGCACTTTGTAAACAGGTCTTGTAATCTAATTTTGTTACACAAACCAAAGATGATAGCTATGTGTATCCTGTACGACACACATCCATCATCGTCGCCTAATATTACCTCATGAGACCAATTGCCGCACAATCGAAAATGTATTTCATTGTTACCGACAATATAGACTTCCCCAAAAAATGTGAAATCTAATCACGAATATTCAGTTCTACTTAATTAATTAATTTTATTTTATTAAGAGCATTAATGGATCTTACTGAGACTCTGATTCAAAATAATGGTCCATACTACCTACTCGCTTTTCATTTGTTTTATTATAGCAAACAATTTAGACAACTTAGATCAAGGTAAGGCAAGTTAACCAAATAGCATAATAATCAGCCTATAATGTTCCCACTGCTGGGACACACGCCGCCTCTCTATGAGAGGGAATGGGCTATAATCCACCACGCGGGCCCAGTGCGTGTTGGTAGATGTCTTCGAATTAGTACACAATCATATTATAATAATATAAAAACTCCCAAAAAAACCTTAATATTTCTAATTAAAAAAAAAAAGTTATTTTCCACATCTTTAGATTCCTCTGCTTCGACCTATTTTAGGCTTAAGTACTCGTTACCTTCCAATAAAATAAAAATGTGCGGAGGCTGCGGATGTTGCCGTGGATGCTGCTGCCCTTGCATAACTACCTAGGTACACCTGCTGTACGAAGTTTTGCTAGAGGCACAGAGGTAGCGCTGTTTCACGCAGACAAGCCATGGTGTCTCCGTCGAAGATGCGCCCTCGACTCCTCGATGTTTGTCTCTGCCGTGTCGTTTTGTGGGAATAAACTACTATAAATAAGCGTAATTTTTGGCTCTAGGACATGCCGGTTTCCTCCAACAAACACAACATCCAACCAAGTTAAAAACATACGTAGTTCTATTTATTTATTGCACAATGTACACACCGTTACAAGCTTGGCTTAAAAACAAATGAATACATTACCCTGTTAGGGCGCAGCAAAATAACTTAAGACTAGAATATACGTACAAAGAACATTTTAAATTATCAATATCATTACTAGTATCATTATTTAGTACCTAATATCATTAGGAACTATAACAAACTTACCGATATAACCCCTCTATCGCGACTCGAACTTGACCGATTAGTATCAAAATATATCAGAATGCGGAATAACTTAACACTCAACAGTGCAGTCGCTCACATACGAAGATCATTCATTTACCGGCGCGACGCTCTTGCACTTGGGTGCATCTGCATACCACATTTAGTAGTGCTGTCTATTTTAGTTTTTAAATAGTGCCATATAGGACCTACTAGTGTATGTGTGCTTAAAAAGAAGTTCTTTTAGAGTGTGTGATTTTGAAAAAGACAATTATGGAGTTGTCTGCAAGCAGCGACTGTTTGACAACAGGTAGACCATCTTTTCCTATTAAATAAGATCTATTTCCCTGTGGGTCCTGAAAGACGTTGCAGTGTCCTAAATCACTCATTTGTTATTTGTTTTGTTAGATCTAATGTGGAATTGTTAGTTAGTCCCAAAATAAATAATAATAGCAGGACTCTAGAGGATGGAGGAGGAGGAACTGCATATTGATCTAGTGTTCGCAATCGCGACTGCTAGCAAGAGGCCCTGAGTTCGATTCCCGGGTTGGGCAAATTTTATTGGGTTTTCCATCAAGAATTTCTCAGTAGCAGCCACGGAACCTGGATTTATGTCCAATTGATGGCATAGGCTCGCCCCCTTTTACGTGGGACTTAAACATAACTGGTGAAATGTAGGATTACTATTAGATACACCTCTGCCTAACCCTTCGGGGATTACAGACGTTATGTTATGTCTAGACTTCTAGAGGATAGTGATAATCAATAAAAATAAACAATTGGCCTTTGCCAGCAGTGGGACACACAAATAGGCTAACTTAAAAAATATTTATTTACTAATATTTATATAACTACGTAGATAAAATCAGTGTTCTAATAAAAACTTAAGTGCTCATTTATTTCAAGAAACAGAAAACCTTTAAAAATATAGATGTACCCAAAATATCATACGTAAATACAAAACTAACTAAAAATAAAGAAACATAAATAAAATAAAAAATAAGCATGCCAAACCTAGGATTCAAAATCAGGACCTCAGCATCACACAATTCTAAAACGTATAGATGCTAGAGGTACAGTAGACCCCTGAATGATGTAACAGATGATGGCACCATATGACATAAAACCCGTCCCGGAAACCGTAACGTTAATCGGAGTGGGACTATCACATCGGCGTAGGTTCAAGTTTGATGTGGGTGAAAAGTATCGGATTCCCTGCGGTGGTGTACACCTCAATCGTAACATACCAGAGAACGGTAAGGCTGTTTGTGGTAATATGCCCCTGGGTATTTAACAGTAGAATCGACATATTAGAACATACTTGATAGTAATATTTTAATTAATAACAAATTTTGTGGATACTTATCCGTTGAAAGATTATGATTTTAGGACATCTTCCTAGTGAACTTGCAGTTATAATGTGGTGTAATGAATCTAATAATAGTTTTAATAAAGCTCTACTATTTACAATGTTATTCGATTCATCCGAGCACATGGCAATTCTATCTATGTGTTGGGACAGTCTTGTAATATGGACCAAGAAGCACTCGGCCTGCATCTGTCAAAAACACAAATCAATTCATAACATAAGTCGCTGGAATAAAGTTTTTTATTTTTCTTTAAACACAAAATGTTGTATACATCGATGGTGAATGTTTCCGAAACAGATACTTAAGTGGTCTATTAGATTCAGAACAACATGACGCCAACGTAGCCAGGAAATACAGAGATAATAATCTATAGCTAAATATTAAAATCGGACTATTAGATTTCGCTGATATATCTGGACAGTGTGATTTAATAGTCGTTGATTAATATTCACCACAAAATACTGACAAAAATACATTGCCACATAATTATGAAATTTTCTAAGGGGTCTAAGGAATAAAACTTCTTCACAATAAGTATAACCGTACTGAAGAGTACCGATTCCTCTAAACTATTAATCTAGTCACCTGAAGAGAGCCTTCTAGAATGTTGGTAAAACAATTGGCTACATAAAATCCTTGATCGTTAGCTTTCACCCTGATGACTGACATTTGAAACAAAATACTCTGCGGTGCTTCCTAATAATAGCCATTATATTGCGTCAGCTGAGACCTCATCTAATATTACAATATCTGTATAGGTGTGTACATGGAAATGCTTTGTATTTAAGTTCGTTTCATTTTAATAGTGTTGTTTGTCAAGTTCATAGAGACTTGCAAGGCTTCGCTCACGTTCCTAATATATTTGAAGGCTGTTGCGGCGTTTGTTACGATACTTCTATCGCGCATCGATGTCGGTTTGATGATGTTTTTGTTAATTTCTTGGTTAATTATCTTCATCTTTAAACTTCTCGAGGTCTGTGTCTATTCATCTGTTTTGTTAATCATCATCTTCCTGACCTTGTCCCATATCACTTGGGATCGGCGCAACACGTTTTTTTCCATTTTCTCCCGTCATCCTATAATTTACTCCTTAGCCTTTCATATCATTTCTGTATCTGTTTCTTAATAAATAGTGTTTATGACCAGCTCCAAGGAACTAACAAAACCTCAAATAATTTAAGTAGATTTGACAAGTAACTCAATACGCTAAATTGGATAATAGCCTCTCCTAGTACTATTGAGTTCAGAACGTAGACCGAGCCACTACTGCGTAGCTATAAGTCTCAATTGTATCACACTCGAAAAATTTAATCGAAGTTCACCGACTGCTCTAACCTAGACCCCGGAAGATGGCTGATGGTGCCGTGTTACCTTTTTAAGTGAAGTTAATACCCTTTCGTGTCCTATCGCCTAGTGTCAGACTTTTGATATTGACAAAGTGCTGCATTATAAGCACCAAATAGTAGCTTGGTGCCTTGAGCACTCTGGCGTCTTTAGTACCCTGGTAACTGTCATACCCTAATGTCTTCTGTTAACTAGTGTGAGACTTGTAGTATTGATAAAGTACAGTAGTACTAAAAGCGCCTGATATTAGTAGCCTGGTGCCTTTTCTCCTCTGATGCCTTTCTTTTTGTACCCTAGTGTCCTTAGTATAGGACCTGTGAAATTGAAAGAGTATAGTAGTACCAAAAGCACCAGCTTCTCCATCTCCTCTTTTCGCACCCTGATGGTTTCAGTGTTACCTACTTACCTAGTGTGTGAGACTTGTGATATTGATAAAGTGCAGTGTGTGGGCAGGTGCCGCCGCTGCTGTGTGCGTCGGGGGGCAGCTCCGCGGAGTGCTCGTCCAGCGAAGACAGCGTGGCCGGGCCCTACGCCAGCGAGCACAGCGAACCCTATGCCACCAGGCCCGATGAGGGCTATGAGGTGGGTACACTGACTTTCGTTTATAATTTTGTGGATGCGTGTAAAGCGATCAGCAATCCTCTACAATAAGTTCCACGACCTATTAAGGGGTTTATACATAAATGCTGGTTTAGTGGGACTGACAAATTGTTTCTAAGTTTTTGAGATGATGACTGATTAAAACCGAGTGTTGTGACGTGGTCTACGTGCACTTGAGATCTCCGCCATGTCTTGGCCAACCTTGGATGTGGCCTACCGCATACGCCATTTCCAGCAGTGGTCTGCGATAGGCTTGCTTGACGCAGAATTTTCCTTTAAGTGCCTCTGATATTCGAATATGGTTGCTAATCTCATTTGCTAGCACTGTCCTTGGAAATGCAACACACTTGATGTTGCAGCCTCATTACAAATCAACGCTTGTGCTGCTATTTTGCTAATTTTAATACAGTCGAAAACACCTAATCAAATGCAAATTAATTAGCAAATAAGTCGAGCTAGGAAGGCGTGGCGTGGGCTGCTAGCGACTTTTGTCTAAGTCGCTGGTAGCCCAATGTTTCACAATGTTTTTAAAAATGACGCAGCGTGGCAATAATGTAAAGCCTTCATTCATAATTATATAACTAGATTTGATCTAGTTTAGAGACAAAGTTAAACTTTCATACTTGATATTTACTACAAAGATGGATTTAATTACCCATCTACTTGTAAAATTTGGTGTAATATCAGAGTAGCCAATAAAATAACTTCCCGAAGACGTTATCATCGCCACGGCTACATTGATGGTATTCAAAACCAAATGGTTCCAAAAAAAGCAAAGCTCTAACACGATAAATTAAATTATCATACGATAAATTGTGGATTTTACTACAAGCTAAAAAGTCTTACAAACTTTCTGCAATAATTACTTACCCACACAAAATATATGCATGTATTAATTATTTTATTATTAATGTATTAAGTAACTGTTCCTCGGCAGGCGGATGTGGAAGTGGGTAAACTAGATGTACCTCCGCTCTACAGGACGAGGAAGCTCTCAGCGTCCATGTCCACGACACCGTCAGGTTTGTATCTGTGTAACTTACATTTCGTAGTTCTTGAGGTGAAATGCTAAATCCTTTTATCTAAATCTGTAAAGCCTCTCCATCTAGAAGCCATAGATATAGAGAGTGCTATTATGTAGTATTATTTTGAGTTGAAAACCAGTTTCATTTGTAAGATATCTAGTTAAATGTTGTGTTCGTTTATATTTTCAAAAGTAATTTGCTGTAGCTTTGTATTTATTTATTTATTTTTAGCGACTACATTAAATAAATTATTCTGTTTTAATCTTGCTGATACGATAACCTTAGATCTAATTCAGATAAGAAGTATTTTTATCATGGGACCAGGAAAACTTGAATATGGCTCAATAATAAATGTTTACACTTGAAAAACAAATAATAAACAAACATGGAGGGCAATGTTGAGAGCTATCTACAACCGAAGAGACATGCTGTAGGTACTATAATTTACATGTTATAAAACTTAAGGTACCTACTAGTTTTTTCCGCGCCTACATTTCGTTGTGCGTGTGCGTGGTCAGTGACTCGTCGTCCGCATACCAACCTACCGGTATCTATCATTAACTTCGTCGCGACTTTCCAAAATGTTATATTTAAGATGTAAAAAGTAAAAAACAAAACTTTGAAGTTCGGTTTTTTGTGAGAGGACCATGGATCCGGAAGTGTGCAGTGCCCTAATGGAAAGTTCAACCAGTTTTGATTATGAAAAACTTTTTGAAGGTAAAGAACGTGTTATCGTTTACGATTCTTCGTAATGTTAAGAGTGCGATCCACGTGTTGTTGTTAAAATGTTGTGTCTTTAAACTTTATTTTTATGTACATATCTATTTGCACGGATATAAGTAGAGAGAAGTTATTTCTTTTTTGGACTGTTTGGAAACTGTACAGTGTTATTGTCGTGTGTAGTGGTGCGTTTGACGTCTACCAATTTGTAGTTTATCATTAAATACCTCTTGAATACTAAAAGAGACTTTCGTCGTGTATTTTGATTTGGTTTTAAACGCTGTTTAGTTAGGTGATCAAATGCGGCTCGCATTTATCCAACAAACAAAAACAAAACAAAAAAGTTGTGAGAGAAAGCTCGCAATTTAATGTAATTTCTCACCCATAGATCAACCCTGTTCTAAATTGGCATCGTATTATTCCAAGTTCCAGTAAGACAGTACATAACGAACCACTAAATACATAGGCACCTACAAAAGGTCAGCTTCCTACTACGAGCGAATGAGAAATGGTGCACACTCACAGACGAGTACGCGCGGACTCCAAACTATGTCAAACGAAGGCTATAGTCGCGGGTGCGCCTGCACTCGGTGTACGCAGACACGTGTCTATGTGGGCGTGCGCGCTCGTTGGATGGCTACCTTCTATGCCTATGTATTTTATGAACTATAACTGCCCCGTTGGTCTCGTGTCGGTCCTGGTTCGATTCCCGGGTCGACCCAAAAGTGATATTAGGTTTTTCCATTAGAAATTTGTCAGAAACAGCCCGGACTTTGGAGGTTGGCGGCATGATACCCCGTGCCGCGTAGGTGCTGCGCCTGATCTCTCTCCTGTCGTGACGAATTGCCGTCCCATCGGACTAGTAAAGGAAGAGAGAGTGAACCTGCGCCTGCGCACACACTTGTGCACTATAATGTCTCCGGCGCCGGTGGCTAATCTCCCTTGAAATTGGCTGCCATGACCGAAAACGGTCAGAAGGACTATATATTTAGTGAATCCTTCGGCGATTACAGGCGTGATATTATATCCTGTATTTAGTGAATGAAGTTTGCTGTACTTAGGGATCATTTCGTATGACCTCTTGGCAGGGATCTCGTCTCCGCCGGGCGAGCTGAGCGCAGAATGCGGCGAGTACACCAAGAGCGGCGAGTTGGCGCACCCGGAGCTGTGCGTCATCGTCGTGGATATCCTCACGCAGCTTATACAAAAGTATGTACACTACCCGCTGGTTAATACGGTTCCTCAATTTTCAGATGTGCACTTACCACTGTTTATGGTAGGCTGAGTCTCCGGCTCTGCATCACCCAAAGGTTGACTGGTAGAAAATACCTATGGCATTAAGATCGCTGTGATTAAATTGTTAAATAAATAAATTTTAGCGTGATACTGTGTCATCAGTGAGCTAGAAACTCCATTTGATATATTAACGAAAGCGTGCCTCTGTTGTTGTTATTATAGACTTTATAATTTCATATGTCGGTAAGAGCCAAGCCCTATCGCCCCCATATTGTTGGGGCGTGCAAAATGATGGAGTAAATCTATCTGAGATATATGTAGCCCATGACAGGTTCGCCATGAGATGTATGTAAAAGGGTTCGGGTATAAAATAAGAAGGCTAATGCTTGGATCCCATAGTAAAGGTATGATGAATCTAAATTACACGTTAGTACACACAAGTAATACATAGCGCTTCGTAAACAATAACATGAGACGTTAATCTAAAGGAGCATACTTACTGAATAATGTAAAGGAACATACATACACTTGGACCTATGTATGTTCTAAAGTCCATATCAAAATCATTCTATGTGTTCGCTAAACTTATCGCAGGAAGACGTTGTAGAGCTGGTTTCATTTTGATTTCGACATATTTTTAATCGAATAGAATGTAAAAAAATATGAAAGAGCTAGTAAATCATTTAAAAAAAAAAACAAGGACGTGAAGTATTGCGGTTCTAATTTTGAACGAATATTGTGCAATAAAAATATTTAGAATCTCAAAAGACAGGCTCAAAGATGTTTCTGTTTCTACTTAAGACATTTTAGGATAATGACTGCTAAATATAATAATAGGAATAGTTTGCAGCGGAAATTACAAATAAGGATTTATGTAGGAAGTTGTCAGAATCCAGGAAGTTGTCGATTACATGAGTCAGATAGACAGTCGTTTTTAGTAAAATACTGGTGCTGGGCCGGCAACCGATGTAACGCGGTGCAGCTGTCCGACCCCAACATATTTGGAGGAAGATTTAAGCAGATGATGTTATAGAAGCCCTTTCTATGTAGGTTAGTCCGCTGCAAGGAAGAGGGCGAGTGCAACGGCGCGTCGTGGCGCCTGGGCGTGGGCGTGGCGCGCGCGTGGTGCGGGCGCGTGGGCGCGGCGCTGGCCCGCGCGCGCGCCAAGCACCCGCCGCTGCTCAAGCGCCTGCTGGCGCCCGCGCCCGCGCAGCTGCTGGCGGTCAAGGACGACCGGCTCGAAGGTAACACAGGCGACACGGTACTGGATCGTCTAACTCTTCTGTCAGTCTTAAAAGGATGGTAAAAAACACAATGAAAAGTCCCCGATCTTTTGAAGACTTTCTCACTGCTGGGCATAAGCGTTCTTCTGACTTCCCAGTTCTGTCCGTCCTTCATCCGGGTTTTTTCGACTTAGCCGATATCTTCAACCCAACATTCTTTTAAACGTATCTTTCGCCTACAATCAATAAATCTGCCGTCGTCTTATGTTGGCTGTTATGAATGACTAATCAAATAGTGAACTATAAAAACTATAAACTGACATGAAAATTAAAAACAAATCAATATAACGTTTAGAGCTTTTTATAAACTGAAAATCGAATGTCTAGTAAATCTCTAATCCGTTTTCCTCAGACCTCCAACGCAGCATCCTAGAGCTAATCCACGTGTTAGCGTCCCAGAGCATCGAGCCCACTGAGCTAGCCGCCTTCCTGAAACTCTTCAATGCGGAGCAGCCTCCACTCACCATGCTGCTCAGCTCACTACACCGACTGGTGGCTACGGCGACGTATAACACGCCTGATTGTATACTCACCTTCCCGGTGGATAGTGATAATACTGGTACGTTTAAACTGTTCAAAGAGTTGTGTCGTCTAGACAGAAGAAAGACCCTGAAAAGGAAGATTGGGCAGTCTGGATAAAATGGAAAACAAATCCTCATCATCACCATACTACAGCAGTGAGTACACTGTTGGACATAGAGGTTTCTGCATTTGTATTCTGTCATCCTCGCATACTCTCATTCAGCTGCATCATCCATCCAGAAAATCTGATCGACAAAATATGTATTCTACTTCTTAGAGATTACTGATAGCAATCATTCATTTCTAAGAACGGCTACGTATTCCCTCACTCACCCTTTCATAAGGCTTGTGAATGTTGTCCACAGACGGTATTCAGTCGCTGGCAGAAGAGCTGAGTTACCTGGTAGTTAACACTACCACTTCGCAGAGCCATCACGCAGAGAACTGCGCCAAGAGGTTCCACGAGGCGCACACCAGGGCTGGTAAGACCCATATCATGTTTGCAACTGTCCATCCAGCGTTTCTTTGGTCTGCTCCTACTCTTGTAATCATCCTCAGAACTTTCTTTACGAAACTAATATAAATACGAAATCATGCTATACACTAAAACTCGTGTCATCTGCGGTGGTCGGTCATAATTATAACGTGAGAGTGAGACAGTGAACTTTTAAGCCTCGTGTCGTCTTGCCGCATGTCGTGGCGTCTTGTGCGCTGCAAACTCATTTGTATGGTTAGGGACCATACACCTTGAGTTGATGCTGATTGATACACTGATTACTGATTGATTGATATTTATTGATAAAAGTATGATTGCATGATAGATGAGTGCACGCGGTATAGATGCAATTCGTGGATTAAATTGGCCGGCCCGGCGCAGGTAAAATTCTGACATATTGATACGAAAACTGTGCTGTGCTTGCACTGTGCATATTTTTTTTTTGGAATCTATTCAAATGTGAGTGATTAGTGATCCGTTGTAAGAATAAAGTTCTTTTAACTTATCAGAACAAATATATTGCTGGGGAGTTCATTGCGGCTCGTTTTCTTTCCAACTAAAACACTTGGAAGTGAGGAAGGTCAGGGGGTTGCAGACGGTTGTATCAAATTTTGATGCAAAAAGCCTTTTCCCAGCCTACTTTGAATGAACAGCTTTGATTTTTAGAGCGTTATAAATAGTTGTTTGAATGTGTATTGCAGGTATCCGCTCCCCCTGGTCGTGCCACGCGGTGCGCTGCGGCGTGGAGGGCGCGGGCTGGGCGCCCTGGCTGGCGGGCTTCGGCCTCACCGCCTGGCTGCACTCGCAGCACAGCGCTAGCAGCGATACCGACCACTGGGGTGAGTACTTACATGTTCACTGCTACACACACCGCCTGGCTGCACTCGCAGCACAGCGCTAGCAGCGATACCGACCACTGGGGTGAGTACTTACATGTTCACTGCTACACACACCGCCTGGCTGCACTCGCAGCACAGCGCTAGCAGCGATACCGACCACTGGGGTGAGTACTTACATGTTCACTGCTACACACACCGCCTGGCTGCACTCGCAGCACAGCGCTAGCAGCGATACCGACCACTGGGGTGAGTACTTACATGTTCACTGCTACACACACCGCCTGGCTGCACTCGCAGCACAGCGCTAGCAGCGATACCGACCACTGGGGTGAGTACTTACATGTTCACTGCTACACACACCGCCTGGCTGCACTCGCAGCACAGCGCTAGCAGCGATACCGACCACTGGGGTGAGTACTTACATGTTCACTGCTACACACACCGCCTGGCTGCACTCGCAGCACAGCGCTAGCAGCGATACCGACCACTGGGGTGAGTACTTACATGTTCACTGCTACACACACCGCCTGGCTGCACTCGCAGCACAGCGCTAGCAGCGATACCGACCACTGGGGTGAGTACTTACATGTTCACTGCTACACACACCGCCTGGCTGCACTCGCAGCACAGCGCTAGCAGCGATACCGACCACTGGGGTGAGTACTTACATGTTCACTGCTACACACACCGCCTGGCTTCACTCGCAGCACAGCGCTAGCAGCGATACCGACCACTGGGGTGAGTACTTACATGTTCACTGCTACACACACCGCCTGGCTGCACTCGCAGCACAGCGCTAGCAGCGATACCGACCACTGGGGTGAGTACTTACATGTTCACTGCTACACACACCGCCTGGCTGCACTCGCAGCACAGCGCTAGCAGCGATACCGACCACTGGGGTGAGTACTTACATGTTCACTGCTACACACACCGCCTGGCTGCACTCGCAGCACAGCGCTAGCAGCGATACCGACCACTGGGGTGAGTACTTACATGTTCACTGCTACACACACCGCCTGGCTGCACTCGCAGCACAGCGCTAGCAGCGATACCGACCACTGGGGTGAGTACTTACATGTTCACTGCTACACACACCGCCTGGCTGCACTCGCAGCACAGCGCTAGCAGCGATACCGACCACTGGGGTGAGTACTTACATGTTCACTGCTACACACACCGCCTGGCTGCACTCGCAGCACAGCGCTAGCAGCGATACCGACCACTGGGGTGAGTACTTACATGTTCACTGCTACACACACCGCCTGGCTGCACTCGCAGCACAGCGCTAGCAGCGATACCGACCACTGGGGTGAGTACTTACATGTTCACTGCTACACACACCGCCTGGCTGCACTCGCAGCACAGCGCTAGCAGCGATACCGACCACTGGGGTGAGTACTTACATGTTCACTGCTACACACACCGCCTGGCTGCACTCGCAGCACAGCGCTAGCAGCGATACCGACCACTGGGGTGAGTACTTACATGTTCACTGCTACACACACCGCCTGGCTGCACTCGCAGCACAGCGCTAGCAGCGATACCGACCACTGGGGTGAGTACTTACATGTTCACTGCTACACACACCGCCTGGCTGCACTCGCAGCACAGCGCTAGCAGCGATACCGACCACTGGGGTGAGTACTTACATGTTCACTGCTACACACACCGCCTGGCTGCACTCGCAGCACAGCGCTAGCAGCGATACCGACCACTGGGGTGAGTACTTACATGTTCACTGCTACACACACCGCCTGGCTGCACTCGCAGCACAGCGCTAGCAGCGATACCGACCACTGGGGTGAGTACTTACATGTTCACTGCTACACACACCGCCTGGCTGCACTCGCAGCACAGCGCTAGCAGCGATACCGACCACTGGGGTGAGTACTTACATGTTCACTGCTACACACACCGCCTGGCTGCACTCGCAGCACAGCGCTAGCAGCGATACCGACCACTGGGGTGAGTACTTACATGTTCACTGCTACACACACCGCCTGGCTGCACTCGCAGCACAGCGCTAGCAGCGATACCGACCACTGGGGTGAGTACTTACATGTTCACTGCTACACACACCGCCTGGCTGCACTCGCAGCACAGCGCTAGCAGCGATACCGACCACTGGGGTGAGTACTTACATGTTCACTGCTACACACACCGCCTGGCTGCACTCGCAGCACAGCGCTAGCAGCGATACCGACCACTGGGGTGAGTACTTACATGTTCACTGCTACACACACCGCCTGGCTGCACTCGCAGCACAGCGCTAGCAGCGATACCGACCACTGGGGTGAGTACTTACATGTTCACTGCTACACACACCGCCTGGCTGCACTCGCAGCACAGCGCTAGCAGCGATACCGACCACTGGGGTGAGTACTTACATGTTCACTGCTACACACACCGCCTGGCTGCACTCGCAGCACAGCGCTAGCAGCGATACCGACCACTGGGGTGAGTACTTACATGTTCACTGCTACACACACCGCCTGGCTGCACTCGCAGCACAGCGCTAGCAGCGATACCGACCACTGGGGTGAGTACTTACATGTTCACTGCTACACACACCGCCTGGCTGCACTCGCAGCACAGCGCTAGCAGCGATACCGACCACTGGGGTGAGTACTTACATGTTCACTGCTACACACACCGCCTGGCTGCACTCGCAGCACAGCGCTAGCAGCGATACCGACCACTGGGGTGAGTACTTACATGTTCACTGCTACACACACCGCCTGGCTGCACTCGCAGCACAGCGCTAGCAACGATACCGACCACTGGGGTGAGTACTTACATGTTCACTGCTACACACACCGCCTGGCTGCACTCGCAGCACAGCGCTAGCAGCGATACCGACCACTGGGGTGAGTACTTACATGTTCACTGCTACACACACCGCCTGGCTGCACTCGCAGCACAGCGCTAGCAGCGATACCGACCACTGGGGTGAGTACTTACATGTTCACTGCTACACACACCGCCTGGCTGCACTCGCAGCACAGCGCTAGCAGCGATACCGACCACTGGGGTGAGTACTTACATGTTCACTGCTACACACACCGCCTGGCTGCACTCGCAGCACAGCGCTAGCAGCGATACCGACCACTGGGGTGAGTACTTACATGTTCACTGCTACACACACCGCCTGGCTGCACTCGCAGCACAGCGCTAGCAGCGATACCGACCACTGGGGTGAGTACTTACATGTTCACTGCTACACACACCGCCTGGCTGCACTCGCAGCACAGCGCTAGCAGCGATACCGACCACTGGGGTGAGTACTTACATGTTCACTGCTACACACACCGCCTGGCTGCACTCGCAGCACAGCGCTAGCAGCGATACCGACCACTGGGGTGAGTACTTACATGTTCACTGCTACACACACCGCCTGGCTGCACTCGCAGCACAGCGCTAGCAGCGATACCGACCACTGGGGTGAGTACTTACATGTTCACTGCTACACACACCGCCTGGCTGCACTCGCAGCACAGCGCTAGCAGCGATACCGACCACTGGGGTGAGTACTTACATGTTCACTGCTACACACACCGCCTGGCTTCACTCGCAGCACAGCGCTAGCAGCGATACCGACCACTGGGGTGAGTACTTACATGTTCACTGCTACACACACCGCCTGGCTGCACTCGCAGCACAGCGCTAGCAGCGATACCGACCACTGGGGTGAGTACTTACATGTTCACTGCTACACACACCGCCTGGCTGCACTCGCAGCACAGCGCTAGCAGCGATACCGACCACTGGGGTGAGTACTTACATGTTCACTGCTACACACACCGCCTGGCTGCACTCGCAGCACAGCGCTAGCAGCGATACCGACCACTGGGGTGAGTACTTACATGTTCACTGCTACACACACCGCCTGGCTGCACTCGCAGCACAGCGCTAGCAGCGATACCGACCACTGGGGTGAGTACTTACATGTTCACTGCTACACACACCGCCTGGCTGCACTCGCAGCACAGCGCTAGCAGCGATACCGACCACTGGGGTGAGTACTTACATGTTCACTGCTACACACACCGCCTGGCTGCACTCGCAGCACAGCGCTAGCAGCGATACCGACCACTGGGGTGAGTACTTACATGTTCACTGCTACACACACCGCCTGGCTGCACTCGCAGCACAGCGCTAGCAACGATACCGACCACTGGGGTGAGTACTTACATGTTCACTGCTACACACACCGCCTGGCTGCACTCGCAGCACAGCGCTAGCAGCACAGAAATATTAAAAACAGGAGAAGTGGCAAGGGGGCGTGTCGGCGACCACGTGGTGCTGAGCGCCTCGCTCAGCTATTGAAAAAATGGCCGTCACCGCGAGTTAGTGTGTTGTCAACCGCGTTCGTAATAACAACGATTATGCCGTCTTGTTCGGTGGTTTCGTGGAAAAATCGAAGCCAAGACAAACATTTTAGTAGTCATGGCATCAGTTACCACAGGAAAGTACAAGTATTTTACAGTATTTGTCTTAAAAATCACGAAAAACAACAATCCCTAAAATATATCTGACTTGTACTACTTTATTTTTGTTTTCTTGTATTACTCCGACTGTATTGTTTGCATTAAATACATTGCTCTTTTACAACCACCTCAGTCTGTCACTGAGTGACTGAACAAGCAATGTAAAGCTGACATAACGAAACATCATTAAGCCGTAATGTCGCATGGTGCGTCCGCTGCTCAGGTCCGCCGTATTTGAGCGCGGATAGTGATGTGCTCGTGGAGGTTTGACAAAGTCTACCGACAAGAAAGTCGACTGCGAGTTGTTATATTACTATTTTTATTTTTGTCGATTTTTCTTCAATATGTTAAACTCTTGTAATCCGGTTGGAAGACCGATGTGGTTCTATGCATATTTACCCATTTTTATTATTTTACAGCGTAGTAGTGCGTAACCAAAGATCGTGAAATAAGTTCATTAATGTTAGTTAAGTAATCTATGGAATGTCCTTGGGTTTGAATTATGGGCTACTTCGTCACTTGTTATGGTTATGGTATTTAACTGAAGTCTTCATAAATGCACCATTAGCTTCGTTTGCATTATAATAATCAGCATCTTAGAGTCATAATTATGTACTATGCCGCAGAATTTCTAAAGAGGGTTTGAAGACGCTATATTGTGACGTCATGTACGCTTTTTTAACACTTGCACGCTCTAAAATAAACAATTATAATATGAAAATTACTGTAATATTATTAAAATTTTGGCAATGGGTCAACATTCATGCTATTTATTTATTATGCATGCGTGTGTCTTTTTGTCACATAAACCCCTAGTTGCTAAAGAAAGAAGAATTTAATTTCTTAAAAATACTGCTTGCTTAGGGGTTTTTTAGGAGCCTGCTTAACATACAAGTTTATGATTAGCTTCGTTTATAATTCAGTAAGTCACTAACAAATTGTAATTGTAGTTTCCCAAAATATTTTTATTAATTGAATAATGTTTTGTTGGTTTCATATTGTTTTTATTAAATTATTTCTAAAACCCGATATATTTATCGATAACTCTTTTGATTTTGTCAAGCACTATGTCGTATCCGCCCCCGTGTCCCGACAACACACAATAATAATTGTTTTAGTGTGAGTAAATTATACGGAAAAAGTACGCTGTGCTTTAAAGAATAAGGTTTATATTTAAATGACAGAGTTATCGATGGCGCGTGTGTGCACTTGTTCGTAGTATTGTTTTGACAGAACTGTGTGTGCAATATTAGCGTCCTGGAGGGGCAACTGTGGCTTCACTGGTTTTTTATACATTTTGAACTCCACGCCATATCTCCTTCTTTATTATATCTATGGCTAGCAGCGATACCGACCACTGGGGTGAGTACTTACATGTTCACTGCTACACACACCGCCTGGCTGCACTCGCAGCACAGCGCTAGCAGCGATACCGACCACTGGGGTGAGTACTTACATGTTCACTGCTACACACACCGCCTGGCTGCACTCGCAGCACAGCGCTAGCAGCGATACCGACCACTGGGGTGAGTACTTACATGTTCACTGCTACACACACCGCCTGGCTGCACTCGCAGCACAGCGCTAGCAGCGATACCGACCACTGGGGTGAGTACTTACATGTTCACTGCTACACACACCGCCTGGCTGCACTCGCAGCACAGCGCTAGCAGCGATACCGACCACTGGGGTGAGTACTTACATGTTCACTGCTACACACACCGCCTGGCTGCACTCGCAGCACAGCGCTAGCAGCGATACCGACCACTGGGGTGAGTACTTACATGTTCACTGCTACACACACCGCCTGGCTTCACTCGCAGCACAGCGCTAGCAGCGATACCGACCACTGGGGTGAGTACTTACATGTTCACTGCTACACACACCGCCTGGCTGCACTCGCAGCACAGCGCTAGCAGCGATACCGACCACTGGGGTGAGTACTTACATGTTCACTGCTACACACACCGCCTGGCTGCACTCGCAGCACAGCGCTAGCAGCGATACCGACCACTGGGGTGAGTACTTACATGTTCACTGCTACACACACCGCCTGGCTGCACTCGCAGCACAGCGCTAGCAGCGATACCGACCACTGGGGTGAGTACTTACATGTTCACTGCTACACACACCGCCTGGCTGCACTCGCAGCACAGCGCTAGCAGCGATACCGACCACTGGGGTGAGTACTTACATGTTCACTGCTACACACACCGCCTGGCTGCACTCGCAGCACAGCGCTAGCAGCGATACCGACCACTGGGGTGAGTACTTACATGTTCACTGCTACACACACCGCCTGGCTGCACTCGCAGCACAGCGCTAGCAACGATACCGACCACTGGGGTGAGTACTTACATGTTCACTGCTACACACACCGCCTGGCTGCACTCGCAGCACAGCGCTAGCAGCGATACCGACCACTGGGGTGAGTACTTACATGTTCACTGCTACACACACCGCCTGGCTGCACTCGCAGCACAGCGCTAGCAGCGATACCGACCACTGGGGTGAGTACTTACATGTTCACTGCTACACACACCGCCTGGCTGCACTCGCAGCACAGCGCTAGCAGCGATACCGACCACTGGGGTGAGTACTTACATGTTCACTGCTACACACACCGCCTGGCTGCACTCGCAGCACAGCGCTAGCAGCGATACCGACCACTGGGGTGAGTACTTACATGTTCACTGCTACACACACCGCCTGGCTGCACTCGCAGCACAGCGCTAGCAGCGATACCGACCACTGGGGTGAGTACTTACATGTTCACTGCTACACACACCGCCTGGCTGCACTCGCAGCACAGCGCTAGCAGCGATACCGACCACTGGGGTGAGTACTTACATGTTCACTGCTACACACACCGCCTGGCTGCACTCGCAGCACAGCGCTAGCAGCGATACCGACCACTGGGGTGAGTACTTACATGTTCACTGCTACACACACCGCCTGGCTTCACTCGCAGCACAGCGCTAGCAGCGATACCGACCACTGGGGTGAGTACTTACATGTTCACTGCTACACACACCGCCTGGCTGCACTCGCAGCACAGCGCTAGCAGCGATACCGACCACTGGGGTGAGTACTTACATGTTCACTGCTACACACACCGCCTGGCTGCACTCGCAGCACAGCGCTAGCAGCGATACCGACCACTGGGGTGAGTACTTACATGTTCACTGCTACACACACCGCCTGGCTGCACTCGCAGCACAGCGCTAGCAGCGATACCGACCACTGGGGTGAGTCTACTAATATAATTGTACTTGGATTTTTGGCGTGTAGCTATGAATCGGAATTAACGACACTATCTTATTTCTCACAAACGAATTCGCAAATGTTTAGATAATGTCAGTCAAACACCAAAAGCACTGCACAAACAGATCTATATAGTCGTTCGTTGGTTCACACACAATCACATAAGAGCAGCAGCATCTTTGTTTACCTAGCAGGTAGCAGGAACAGTCCTCTAAACAGAATCCCAACTCGAGCGCTCACCTCTTGGTTTAGAGCATGCCACGATACAGCGCGACAGCGGCGGTACTCGCTATACTAACAACACCAATTGCTCATTTATTTTCAGACGGTATAGACGAGTTTAACGACGAGCCCTCAGACACGGAAGCTAACAAGAAGAAATCGCCCAAGAAGGAGGTTCCTAGCAAGCCGGCTGAACTGTCGCATGTGCTGTCGGTGGGACACGAGTCACTCATGTTGGAGCTGTGGCTCGATACTAACACAGGTATTGTCAAGAAACTGCTGGCTGTGAATCCACCAGGAGTATCATTTTTTATGCTTTGACTTACTCATAAAGAAGAACCCGTATATTCCATTGAAGCACAATTAATAACTTTAAAAATTCGGTCTCCATATTTATGTTTTATTCAATACTTTCAGCACACGAATATAATTATTCAGACTTAATGCCGCAGTCACTTTCTACCTTTGGGTAATGCAGTCGTAGCAGAAGTGCTAAGTATCTGGGTCGTGCACACTAGGGACTGTTTTATTTATTTATTTATTTTTTTAAACTTCATGTACAATATTGGTACATAGGCGGACTTAATGCCACAAGGCATTCTCTACCAGTCAACCTTTGTTTTCTAGATTGTGTAAAAATTGTCAGCGATGGGTCGCGGTTGTTGCGCGGAGGGTAGGACTCACAACACGGAGATCAAGGATTCCGCGCTCAATCATATGTGTGACGTCCTCTTGTGCGCTTATCGGGCGTCAAAGTATCTTTGTTTAAGCTTTTAGTAGATGATGACGGATTTGGAGTGTTTTTCTTTTCCATGCTACTAAACCAGAGTCATTCCAACTTCCAGGCATATTCACAATCCGCCTGTCTCGTCCGGAAGTGGGCCTGAACCGCATCGTGAGCGAGGCGCGCGTGCAGAGCGACATGCCGGCGCGACAGTGGAGCTGCGTCGCGCTCAACGTCAAGGAGCTGGTCTATAAGAGACATATCTATGTACAGGTTTGTGTCATTTCTATTAGGACTTCAAACACTTCCTCAATATTCTTGGAAAGCACTTTAAACTGTTGGTCCTGCGCATGATCTTCTCTCGCGACAGTTGGAATGGCCGTCCCTGAGCACTATGAGTGTGTGGCAGAGAGAGTACACTGTGTCTGTGCACACATGCGTACCTTATAATACCACCCCAAAGATCCAAATTTCCACGGTGATTAGTCGCTATTACCGAAATTTTTATTGGTGTGCAAACTGCCTAATGTATTCTTATTGTGCGTCTCTAGTACAAACAACAACTTACTCGCTCGGAGCTTGGCCAGTAAGCCAGAGCCTTGCAATCAGCATTTTGATATTTTTTACTAATCATTGTTTATTGTTAACAGGTGACACTCTTTGTCAACGGCTACGAATGCGAAACAATAACTCTACCAGTACAAGGTAAATACTATTTTCCCTATTACATGATTACTCTTTCGTACATACCTTTACGTTTTAACTACTTGAAGTATATTAATGTTTATTTTCTGGTTCCCAGGCATCCTAGTCCGCAAGGTGACGCCCACAAACGTGCTGATAGGCCACGCGTGCGCGGGCGCGGCGGGGGGCGGGGCGGGCGCGGGCGCGTACCACCTGTCCAGCGTGCACGTGTACCGCGCGCCCGTGCTCAGCACCTACACCGCGCTGCACGTCACTGCGCACGGACCCGACCACGCCTGCCAGGTATACATGAACTTCATTCTCTTCTTGGTGCTCTTCTTCTTCAGAATTCATACTTACTTACACGTGTTTACAGAAATAAAGAGTCATCTCTAATTAGCATGCGAAACTCATGTATGACAGCTACTGCGTAAAGAAAAGAAAATCTATTCACACAGTACTATTGACTGCAACAGATTAAAATGAAACCGATACGCGAGCACATTCACTAATAAGGATGTAAAGCTCTTTACATTTCACCTTGTCTAAAACCCGCACGATTTAAAAACTACGATAGTTTGATCTGATGTGTTTATAGTTTACGATTAGTAAAATTCTTTGTCATACTTACCCATTCTGCTGCTTATTCTACGCCTAAACGCAAAACTTCGCGCTCAAACTGATCACAAATTGCTGTGACTTTGACTCATTGAATTTGTTTGTTTACCACAGGTGCGATGCGAGTCACCCAACTTCCCGTTATTGTTGACGCCGAACGTCCTCGACTCTAACATTGATTGGGACCAGGTAAATACGACAATGTCTTACATATCGTCCCCGTAGCGCGAAAAGTCACAAGTCGAAAAACCTTGTTTTGAGATATTGAGAGTTGAAAGTTTTTGAAACTATAAATACCTATTCATAACTTCGGCTTGTCATTACATATTTTTATGTTCTTAGCTTTATTTTAAAGATAATAAAATAATGTTTATAATATAAATGCTTTAACACTTGTGAAAGTTGCAGTATTTGAGAAAAAATATTATTAATTTAATCAGTTGTTTACTAAAAATTCTCTGACTTATTTTATTTTATTTTATTATTTTCGGAAAACTTACAGCTATGCAGACACAATAGTTTCGTTAATAACAATAATATGGCCAATTACAGGTTTTCACAAATAGCTATACAATACTATTTTAATAAAACAGAAAGAATTAAACTTAAAGACAGTGGTAAGGATTAGACTTAGACTTAGTTGTAAATTAGTGAATTTTCGACCGTAGTTAGTGAGTTTTCTCTCAGGTCTTAATTGTTAAGAAGAAATGTAACTAGAGTGAGTAATCACTATGTCAAGTTAGTTAATTTTCGCTTTCGTGTGTTTTAGCAAACTATTGATAAACATACCTGGCGAAATGCAATCCGGTGCATTAAAGAGAACCATCTACCTAATCCTTCGAGGATCACACGCGTGTTGTTACATTTATTATAATCTAACTTAATATTGTTTAGCCTATCACTGGTCCTACTGCCACTCATACATGTAAACATAATTTTCCAGGTATTCGAGATACCGTCGTCGACGCTGCGTGAGATGCACGACAACTTGTTGCTAACATTCTCTGCGAGTGCGCCCAACATCATGAACTTGTACCACCAGACCGTCGCGTTACCGACTGGTAAGCTACAAATTGAATTGAAATATAAACCATAGGCACACCTTCATAGTTTAAAATCAGCATTTAAAGAGATTATTTATTGACGTCCGCGCGTGGCTGGGTGGTGTGACGTCAACACTATCGCTACCTGCCCTTCGCAGTCTTTTGTAACGCTAAGTGAATTATCAACTTTGCTGCCGTCACACACTACGCGCCTCGCTCACACTAGTTGCCCACTGGCTTGTAGAAATGAAACGGACATGCTCCGCACGTGTGCGGGATTGGCCCTCCGACCCACACCCCGTTAGTATGCGAGCGCGACAGCTAAGTTAACAAAACACTCAGACGTAGAATTACAGGTACTAGTCTAATATACAGTACAGTATTTTATCCATGTCTCCAGTATTCGCCGGTCGTGTCGCCTCAACAGCGAGCTTAATGTCAGCCTCAGCATCAGGTCTACCTGCCTCCGGCAGTGGACCAGTGTCGTCCATCCCCGAGACGCTGTTCACCACGTGGACCGGCAGTCCGCTGGCCAGCAAGCACCGCGGAGTCACGCCGGCCATCTATATGTTAGGAGGAACCGACATACTGCTGTATCTATATGCCAGGGTGAGTACACAGTGGGTGGGTGGGTTTGTGGTGGTGGTGGTGTGGCCCAGGTAGTCCGACGTTGATTAACGTGATGCAGGCCTTAATCTACCTTGCGCCTTCTGTCTGTGGTCAGGTAGTAGAGCTGGAAGGCTCTGCCGCCGAGCAGGCGCTGGCGCTGAGCGTGGTGCTGCGCGCGTGCCGGCTGGACTCGCGCCTGCACGCCGCGCTGTACGCGCCCGCCGCGCCCGACATGCTGCTCACGGTGCTGGCCGCGCCTAAGTGTATCGTGTCTCATCACGCGCTCAAGGTATGTCGGAAATTATACCAACTCTTACTCGGTTACTATCGTATACTAGCTTTTACTCGCAACTTCACCCGCGTGTCAGACATTTTCCAAGAGAACATTATTCCTTGATGAAAAGGTCATAGTCTATCCGTAACCCAAATCTAACAGAATCCGTTCAGCCGTAAAGGCATGACTAGGTTAAAGAAAAACACTTTTGCGTTTATAATATAGGCTCCTAAACTATCAAATCTACGACGTGTTCGATAGTAATGCAGAGAACCCTAATAAATAATACAGCAGATTCAACTATTAAGTTATTAAATGCAGTAAAACATTTGTTTTATTCAACTTCAGGTGATCTTAGACGAAGCTTGCAGCACTCCTCTACTAAGCACGTGCGGGGAGAGCGTACAGCTGGCGACCCGGACTGACGCCGTGCTGCTGCAGCCGGAACTGCTGGTCTTGCTGGCCAATGCCTGGAGATATCTGGATACTGAACAGGTATTGTTACAGTGATTCTCAAACTCAAACGTTTAATTATTTATTTTATTCAAATAGACCTTTTACAAGCACGTTCCAATTGGCAAAAACAAATGATGAAGTTACAGTCCCAGCCACAAGGTACAGTAACTATGGAAGAACTAGTTGTACTCTTGTACATGCCGTCTAACCTACAGTAAATTGTTGCTACAGTACCACGATTATGGTGCTACGTTCTCCCCCACAGCATCGCAGCCGTAATGGTGTTGAGTTTCCGATGCTTCTGTAGTTCTAAAACGCTGAAGAAAATCATCGTGAGGAAACATGCCTTTAAACCAAAATTACAAAAACATGTGACGTATACCACAGGTTGGTACACGTCACGTGGTAGATTATGGTTCACTTCCTCGTGTAGTGGGACGACCTGTGTAGCCTGCGTCCCAGCATTGGGAACGTTATCGGCAGGTTATTCTTTTTATGGTGTAGTTGTTACAAAGTACATCCATGTTGAGTCCAGGAGCTGAGCTGGGAGGTGGAGAGCAGCAGCGGCAGCCTGACGCTGCAGCGCGGCTCGGGCTGGGCGCTGGCGCTGTGCTGCGTGCGCGCGCTGCTGCGGGACTCGCACCCGCGCCGCGCCTTCAACCACTACCAGATGAACCGCACCGGCTTGCTCAACCATCTGCTGCTGGCCTGCAAGGTACCAGCAGCAGACTGATCGCCCTTGTAACTATCATATCGACACTAGCCTTTTGCCCGCGGCTTCGCTAGGATTAATTTAAAATTTGACAATTAAACTCTTAACACTCTACTAAAGTTTCAACATCGTTATTGTTGTTTTCCTCGGGAACCGTACTTTTTTTCGGGATGAAAGGTACCCTATGTCTGTTTCTGTTCACCTGACAACGAATGTGCAAAATTTCAGGATGATCAGTTCAGTGGTTTAGGCGTGAAAAGGTAACAAACAAACTTACTATCGCATTTATAATATTAGTTAGGATATATAAAACGATGCAGAATCTGAGCTGCCGAAAAACGACGAAAAAAATACTCATCGCGAAGCTGAGTCACACATAAAAAAAAAAATGAGGTGCCCCATATATTTGGTTAAGTATTTTGTTGAATTAAGCGGTCAGACAGACTCACCAAAACGTGATTTTATTTTGTTCTACGAGAGTACATATCGTTTTATTTTATGAAACAGGAGCGGTTCCTGAATTCTGAGTGTGGACCACTAGACGGCGTGGCCAGCAGCGCGCTGGTGGAGGTGGTGCGAGGTCTGCTGGGCGCTCCGCCCCTGCTGCACCGCCTGGCGCTGCTCTGTGACTTCCTGCTGCTCATGCATCAGGTATGTGCTGGACTGTCTATAAACTCTGTAGAGTGTCCCACAACATCCTTGTAGTGATTAAAGTTCTGATTAACATCAGTGATTAACTGTTGTAGACTTTACTGTAGCTCTGGAGAGCTAATCGTGTAGTCATACCTCGTAACTGACTAAGGGCGAAGGCACACGGCGCGTTGCGGCGCCGCGCCGCGGGTATTTCACCGAATCAGAACGCTGCTAGCTTAGCCCGCTGCCCGCTGATACGGTGAAATCCCCGCGGCGCGGCGCCGCAACGCGCCGTGTGCCTTCGCCCTAATGTTCAGTCTTATTGAGAAAGACTAAACTTATTGTAAATTGACCTCGCAATTTTTTTTATTAAACCTATTTGTTTAACAGGCTAGCGACACGTTCGTAACGCACTCCCGAGCAAACTTCTACTTTCTACTTACATCAGAAACCCAAGAGATGAGCGAGTTCTCCTCCAGCTTCACCAAGAAACGCCCTTCCAAGCGAGTCAAGAAGAAAGTCGAGGAAAGACCCAGCGTATCCAGTACATCCACCGAAGAGGTGCTAAACGATAGTAGTCTTAATTCCCTGAAGGATAAGGCTCAGAGTGTTGATGACCGGATAGACAGTAGTTGTGGGAGTACGGAGTCGACCAAAAAAATGAAGTCTATGATCAATTCGCAGATTAAGGAAGGCAGGTAATGTGTTGTATTTAGTAACGTTTGTTGCAGAAAAAAAACTATAGTGAGGGCTTCTTCGTAAGCGCTACTGCTGGGCATGAAGACCGGGATTCGACTCCTAGGTCGGCCAAAGTGTTATTAGGTTTTCTACTAAAAAAATCTCAGTTGGCTCCCGGTGTCTGGATCTGTACCTCGTTAGACAATAGATTAGCCCCCTATTGTGTCAAATGAAGGTGTAGTATAGGGCACGCTGCTGCCCACAGGGTGCCTGTAGGACTGCAGCCCTGTGCCTACCCCTCGGGGAATTCAGACGTCATACTGTTGTTAAGAGCCTATACTACCTCAAATAGCTTAGCAAAATCCTCTGATACGCCGAAAATACTGCAGCATTAATTTTGAAATAAATATATGGTAAAGTTGAGGATTAATGTTAAGTCCTATGTTTGGCGAAAACACGATTCCATAAAATTTTCTCGATAGAAAAAAATCTCAAAGTTACCTCTAAACTGAACTATAAACCGTTGGGAATCCTACAATACTTCAAATTAGATCATGAAACTTTTTATACTTACTGAACTAACTATAAAGCAGGTCTTATGTTATTTATTTTTTTGAATTTCCTACCAAAATAAATAAAATAAAATATCGGCCATATTAAAGTTGGTTCCCTGCCGCGCGCCACCCGCGCTCAGTCTTGTTCCGGCTTCCGTACGGGAGGGCTGTGTCATTTTGCGCTCAGGACACATTACGCAAAAGAACGACGTAAAATAAAAATATTGAATTGCGTGAATTTTTAGTGTTTGCGTAATGGGAAATAACAGAAATAAAAATAAGAAGCGACGGGGTTGGCGTAAAGAAACAGGCAAACATATGATCGAAATGAAGTAAGTATCTACCGTATTTACAGTATTACTGTATTAGTGATTACAAACATGTGGGTAAATATGTAGTAGGTATACACGTCTGGAGCAGTTTTTGCATGTGTGGGTAGACCAGGTACCTACTTACCGTACATAGGTACTCATATTTTTTTATAACTTTCTAAACGCTTGACGGCTGCAGTACGTGTCGCGTGTTCGATTCCCGCACGGAACAATATGTGATGGCCAACAAATAGTTGTGAAGACTTGTAATTTGTAACCGCACCGTCCACGTTTCAGGAGAAATCAGTATACGGCAAATTTATAAAAAAATAAAATTACCTAAATAGGTTTGTTTTTGTTTTGACGCAACAAAATATAGGTTTTATATTTTTATAACTCCAATACCTATTTCTCCGATTGCTCCTGAAAAAGACGGTGCCAAGTCTTCACAATTATTTGTAGGGCATAACGCCCATAACATAATAAATGTTCCGTGCGGTAATCGAACCCGCGACCCGTACTGCAGCCACTAAGCGCTTAGAAAGTTACAAAAACATATAAGTAGGTATGTACGGTAAGTACCTACACTAGCTGCAAGAAACCAAACTTGCTTGCTTCATACACAATCGGACGTGCCGTGCTAGGTACCTATGCATGTTGTAAAATACATAAGGGCGTATATTAGCTAAATAATAAATATGATGATCTTTCCAGACGACGACGTCGATTACACACTACTGAAGATGATGTTGATAAAGAGAATATTTCAGAAAATTCGTGAGTATCTGCTATATGATTATGCATGTAACTGATCTGTAATTAGAACACACAGCTATACTATAATAAGGTATAAAAATATATTTCCAGTATAAGCTGATCTCGCATTGTATAGGCATTCCGCACAATGAGAGGTCAGCTTATACTGGAAATTACAGCTCCAATGTAGCCACGCGCCGCACCTGTATTTCTGTAATAAACGTAGGTAAATAATAATAATAATTACGTAGCTTTCTAATTATTCATTGTTACATTCGCAATTATGATTTTATGGACGATTTCGTCTTCTTTCTTTTTTTGCACAATTTTAGGGTTCCATATCGAAATGATAAACAAAAATATATAAGGTCTATAGGCCAGTATTATTATACCAGCCACTTGTGATTGTTACAGGACCCAAATACCTCCGATAGATGTAGAAATAAATTCGGACGAAACAAATGTTCACACATTACAAAATATTGAATTGTAAGTATCATACGTACTTGATCATCAAGATTTTTTTTTCTGTGCTTTGCCACAGCATTACTGTTTTGTACCAACGCGTAACGGTTACTATAACGAAATTGGCGAGTTCACAAACTTTCATATTGTTGTACTTTTTAGGGTTCCGTATTATTATTCATGTCGATATAATTATGTTTTCAGGTGTAAGTACTTTTATAATGAATGTTGCGTTTTCTTGCAGATTACAAGTACCTACTGAAGACACAAGCTGTTCACTGAATATACATAGTGACGATATTGGCAAGAAATGGAACCAAAATTAGTACATTTTTATATGACATGCATGTTGCCTGAGCTATGCTGCCGTCCTTACGAAAAGTGCAATAACTCGAGTTTCGCGCCAAATTGAGTTAAGTACATATTCGGAATCTGCAGAATGAGATCTATATATTCTTTTTAGACACTTTTTACGTATCTATGACGTAGCCGGTTTTAATACTAAGCATAACTGCAATATCTAGGTCGGTGCTATGAAAAATAAAATCTTTAAACGCGTTTTTCTCGGAATCAGGTTTAACCTAGTTATTGCACTTTTCGTAAGGACGGCAGTATGCGATCCCAGACATGTTAGAAATATGCCAATAAGAGATTTAAGCGAATTAAATGTTATGTAATTTTGACAATGTGTAATAACTTATGGTAAAAACCATATCTACCCTACCTACCTACCCTATCATACCCACCTACCCTATCATACCCACCTACCTATATACTTACCTATCCTACATCCTTGCCTACCTACCTAACTATCCTAACTATGTACATAACTACATACCTACCTAAGTATACTACCTACGTACCTACCTACTGATAGATAACACGGAAACGCAAAATATTTTTTACATACATGCACAGCTACATAACCAACTATCCTACTTATCTACATACTTACCTACCTATCTAATATTTATAGTCATACAAACCATGCCTCTTGAGTCACGAACAGAACAAAAAAAAATTCAATATGTTGCAGTCCTTCGGAAGCTATGCGCAGTCATACATTTCGGTGATTTATTTTGAAATTTATATAATAGCACAGCGTTTTACTACCACGCCAAAGTACCTACAGAACCCTGACTGTAACGGTGACTCGCACTTGATTAGATTTTTGTAAGTAGAATTTATGCAGTGGCTCAGAATCGGTTTAAAAAAATTCTTATAAATATAGTACCTAATAATATTTATATTGATACATTTAGACCTACTACTAACATAATTACACACAAAAACGGGTGTCACAAATACATATTACAAGGAGAAAACTATAAAACTCAAACTTACTACAAAATCAATGTGCGGAACCCTCACCGAAACGTTGGCTCGTCTATTATTTTGTAGCAATTTCCAGTATAAGTTGATCTCGCATTGTATAGGCTTTCCGTACAATGAGGGATCAGTTTATACTGGAAAATTAAGCTTGATAAGCAACTGTCAGTAGGTACATTGAAATTCCTGCCGGGGTCGCGGTACTGTCCAAAAGGGCTATTGAGGGGGTACACCGTAGATTTTAGTCAGTAAGTCTTCTTTGCGCTCCACACAGGGTGTGAGGATTTTACCACGATAAAAAGGTACCTACATTGAAATTAAAGTGATATAATTTTTATTTTGATAATAGTGATTTATTATTAATAATTTTATTACTTTACAAGTTTAAAACTTGTCCGATAAATAAAGTAGGTAGTTTAGTCTAAGAAAATTGCATCGTACTCGCGGTGTGCCCGCGTGACCGCCGACCGGGAGCAGCGCTCAGTGTGCGAGCGAGATAAAGAGTTAGGCGGCGCGGTGAAGTGGGGGCGAAATTAGAATTTGAGCTGAGGTTGTATAGGCTCTTAAGTTTACTTTGTTTTCGTATACTGCTTAGTATAACCATAAGTTAGTCTCATGATGACTGACTGACGATGAAATTCATAAACTTAAGTTTTATTTGAAGACTTTTCGTTTTAGGAAGCACACTGCATCTTCCACGTCAGAAAATTCAGACACACCAGTACCCGGTAAGTGTTATGAATTAAAAGAGTTCAAATCTTCTTCTTAGCGTATCGATGGCAATCTAAATGGTATCAGCCCAAAACTGAGCTACTAGTTCAAATGGTGGTTCAATTCAAGATTTCAAAGGTTCAATCGTGTTATAATAGCAATAGATGTTTTGTCAGAAGAATTAAAACTGATAGAGAACAGACGTGACACCGTACACAGCAAACGGCAAGAGAATTAATGGGAAATGACTTAAATTGGAAATTTACTAAAGAAAAATTGTGAAGATTAAATAAATTAAATTAAATTTTAAACATATAAAAGCACCTTAGAATCTACCTGCTTTAACAAATAGCACTCAGCTAATTGATCACACTCACTTAGTTGACCAGCACGATACGATTGTTATACACGTGTGCCGGCTAGGAATTACCTGAGCTAGGTATCAGGTTAGGTGACTCGTAGGTATCACACTTGGCAGTAGAATATGTTGCATATTATAAAACTGTTGGATGTAGAAATCTGTAGAGGTGATCCACTTACAGCTACGGTTGCTATGAACTATGATTATTATTCTATTATAATAGATGTTGGTTGGGGATCCAACAAAATGGAAACGAGCGAAGCAGAGAGGAGCCGTACAGGAATCCAGGAATCGATCAATCACATCGCGTGTCTCGACTCTCCTGTGATCGGTCGACTCTTGCACACCTATCCACTCTGCTCGCCTTCGCTTTGGTGGAAACCGGGTCTTACTTATTGTATATCAGGCTACATTATTATTTTTTTATTGACATAATTTATTTTTATTTACTTGGTTTATCTTTTATTGACATGATTTACTCCTTTATTAACATGATTCATTTTTATTGACATGATTCATTTTTATTAACATTTTGTTTAATTTGCTAATGTACCGAATTATAGTTGGTTAAGTGGTTTTTTTTTTTTGTAAAGTTGCGTAAGTTTGTAACTGTAAACCGTGTTGTGTTAGTTTTAAATGAGTTTTCAATACAATGTAAAAATTGTTTATGAAATAAATGAAATGAAAAATTATTTGCTTACATCAAATTGTATATTAGAGCAAATTACATTTGCACAGCGCATATTTCCGTTGCAAGCAGCAGGTCGAGGTACCAGTAGTGCTTTTAACTAGTCACGTTTCCCTCTCTCGTATCGGCACAAACTATGCCATTGGCATGCATGCACCGGCTAAGTCTAGAGGGTGGCGGTTACAGATAGCACCTCGGTGAAGGAGGGCGAAGCCGGGCTGGAGGGAACTAGTGCGCCCGCGGAGCTCACCGAGTACATTGTTGTAGACTCCGACGACGTCAACCACACCACCGTGGAGATGTACACCAGCGGGATCTACCATCAGGTGAGCTCACTACCTTATACATTCTATTGTACACTGTGAGGAGCCTTTCAACTGTTTTAAATCTTGTAAAACTACTTAAAAAGCAAGAGATTTTTTTTCCCATATTGAAAAAACATTCTGAGATGTGAAATGATTACGGTAACATCCAATTTACCATGCCTTTGGATAACTATAAATTCAGTTACTTTTACAAAATCTTGCTAAAGATTATGGAACACAAATATAAATATGATTATAACTAATAGCTATACCATTTATTTCTCTTTCTTCCATCACGTTTGTATTTTTTGTTTGCACAATGTTGGTTTACATATCCAAAGAGCAAGTTCATGAACCATAGCATTAAAAATATGGAAAGCATCATGGTGCTTCGAATGTGAACCGTAGTATGTCCGTAGCGTCGCGTGCGTGCGGGCGCGGCGGCGGGCTGGTCTGCGTGCGAGGGGCTGCTGCTGCTGCTGCGGCACGCGCTGGCGCTGCTGCCCGACACTGCGCACCACCAGGTGACGTACCGACGACCATTTGCCAATACAAACAAAAAATATTTTGCCAGTTTCACGTTTTTTTGCGTACCTCATCCAGGTTGCTATGCTAATATTCCCTCACCCATTTATCTTATTTCTATTTCTTGTTTTGTTTTTTTTTCTTGTCTGATGCTAAGAACATTGCCATCATTAGATATAAAAACACATCAATTCTGTGAAGTTTTGCCAGTCAATTGGATTTGACCATGTAAGTAAAGTAACGTACACTCTTTTACCATAGTAAATGTTTTTAAAGGTGTTACGGGCAGCTAATTGACAAACCTAATACTACCAGATCTCCGTTAAAAGTATTAAAACGTTGTTTTCTGCGTGACTGCTCTTTCGATAGATCACACCCTGGATCTTCAGCTTAGCAGCAAACATATCATACTAAACTTATCTTCGTTATGCTCTAGAATCGCCTATTCTCTAATTATATTAAAATCCAAATCAACCACAAAAGGCGTGAATTAGAGTTTTATATTATTTATTGTGTACATTGTAAAATTCATAATTGCAACATTCTATCAATTAGTATGCTGTGCTATTGAAACAAATTTTCAATGACTTCTACTACAATTTTAACTATTTCGTCGCATAACCCCCAAATTCGTCAAATCGTAAACAATACTACTCTCAATACTTAACCTTACAAACGCGACGCGATACATGCTTAACCCTGAAATGCTAAACCAAGTACACCACACTTTTATTGTTTGTTCATGAGAATTAACTTAACTATTGCTTTCACAATGAATTGTGGCACACAAAACCTTAAGAATATTTTAACAGAATTAAACTGTCTTAACACCCATGTGAACAGCTGAAGCATAACAATTAAATGAGTCAAAGGGAACGAATCCAAGATGAATGTTTGAGTTATAGGTAGTATTTACTAAAAATAATTGAGAATTTATACTCGATATATGAAATGTTCATGTCATAATGGCTGTGCCTTGTTTGAAGTAAACAAACGAAATGTCACATTCTATAACACACATCCAACCGAACCTCAGTGTTTCTGAATCACAACCGCTCTTTTGTTATCTCACTCTAACGGTTCTATTTCCTCTTGAGTATGAACGGTATAGCATACACGCAGCTGTCTTTTTATCTACAGTTTACCGACGCCGGTTATTATCTTCGTCGGCCATGACAGTTTAGTTCCTATAGGCTCGATAGATGGCGTTGAACATTTACGTCACGTTTCTGAATCGCGGTGTTAAGATTCTCCGGCGTTGAACGACCCTCGCGCGGTACTGTAGTGAATTCATACTTACCTGGCATAGGGGAAACCGTGATCAATTAGGCGGTTCCCCCAGGGCGAGGCCTTCCCATTGCACTGCGGTTAGGTTGACCCCTGCGATTATCCCTAATGTGGATAACTCGGATGCGTAATTTTTGGTAGTGGGGACTGCGTACGCGCCGTCCCCTCAGAATTTCTTTAGAAACATTCGAAAATCAATCAACATGTTGTTATGATTGATTTCAATTTGTCACTTTTTTTCTTCAACTTTTAACCGACTTCTTAGCATTAAGTTTGTATGCCAAAATTGTTGAATTGAACTCGTAGCGTAGCATGTTTTTTTAACTGACGAAAATACTGTAGTTCTTATGTCGCCGTGTACATTTGTTTACTTTTTTATTATTATTTGTTTACAAATCGGGAAATACAATATTACTTAAGTACTAGGTAGTACTAAACTTAAAACGAAAAAAAAACATGAAAACTGTGTGCCCTAAAATAGTGAACACAGCATGCACAATATTATGAGCTAGTTTAAAATATATAAATAAGTTAAAAATAATATGCAGCCATTGGACCAATTATTACTTATTAGTCGAATAGTCGCATGCTCGTCTGAATTTTAATTTTGAGAAAATATCAAAATGTTGTCTCACACCAGTGTAGCTGGAAAACATTCCATAAGATGGAGCATGTTTTTTATATTTGATCTGCAATGAGGCATCACAAAAGTACGCCTATTGCATAACACGACGGCCCTGGCGTGGAACAGCTAGTTCAATTCTCTCCTTCACAATCTACGTGGGCATTGATCAATCTGAACAAGTACGATATCTGCTGCTTTTCTTCTAGAGCACAAAGTAGTCATGCTAAAGTATTCTAACTTTGATTCATAGGAGATCTGTACATTGATTATTAACATTATATATTTATATATTATTCGCTTTCTGTATCAACTATCCTATAGTTGGTACAGAAAGCGTTTTTGAACTCGCTCTAATTTATTAGAGTATACCTCATAAGTAGGATTCCATACTTGACTTCCATACTCCAACACACTGCGAACGATACAGTTAAAAACTGGTTCAGATTCAGATTCATTTATTTGCCTGAAATATGGTATTTTACAGATTGGAGATTGGTTTTGTAACTTTTGGTTATAAAACCCGACAGACGCGAGGCTTTCCGAGCTATACGGTTTAGACACCGCATCGTGTCTAAACTTAGTTGGCAACCCATAATAAATATACGCCTAAGTCGCGAATACAAGATACTTCTTTCAGTGATGCACTGTTCATTGTGTAAATCGCGATAGTGGGTGTCGTTTCCTTCTTCTTCTTTGTCTTTCAGAGTATTCCGATTTTTTTTTTAATAATTTGCTTGAATTGGATTCCAATTAAAATTAAAAAAATAAATCATTGATTGAAGTTGATTGATTTTAATTTAACGATTTTTTAACGGATTCTGGTGAAACTAAAGTCACAAATGTAGTTTTTTTTGAGAATACGACATAAAAGAGACTTGAGTTCTTCTGATGATGGAGACGATAGATAAGTAGAAGGAAACATAAAGATCCTATTAGTCTTAGTTCCTTATTGAGTATTGAAGTGACAAATCAGGTGGCGCCAAACAAACTTTTCATTTATAGACATGAGTACCCAAGCATTTGTATTGTTTAGCGTCCTTGTGTCCGCAACTTAATGTCACCGCGCGTATTTCGCCCGGAAGTTGGTTGTATGATGATTGTGTTGGAAGACTATCTTCTGTAACGACGTAAAGTTAGCAGGCGGTGTCGGGCGCGGTGTGCGCGGCGCACCTGGTGGTGCTGAGCAACCAGCGCCAGGCGCGCGCCCGCGCCGCCGCCGTGCGCGCGCTGGCCGCGCTCACGCGCCGCGCCAGCCCCGACCTGGCGCGCAAGCTGCAGCTGCAGCACTACTACATACATCTGGCGAACCAGGTAACCACTAGCCAGCTTCAGGCTGTGGCTCGCTTCAAACATAGGCGAGCAACACTGTGAATATTGCAATCATTTTCCGACTCCTTGTTTTAACCATATCGTGTACAATTAAATACTGTAAAAATCGTAATTATAAGTTTGATAACTAAGTATAATATTTCTGATGTTGATGATAATTTGATATAAAAGGTGAACTTATATTTTTGCAAGCAGCAACATTATGAAGTAAGTGAAATTTGTTAATAAATCAAGCACTTCAATTAACTTTCACATAGGAATTCTAAATAATAAAAAGTAGAACAACTGCTCTTGAGTAATATCCATGGAAGTTAACTTAAGTTTCTGAGTAATCTTACACGAACAAGTTCTAAAGTACGTACACAATAATTTATATCTGACGAACATCTATAACTTAGTTTATTTTAAGCTTTAAACACTCGCTCAATATTTCTAAAACAATTCATATGAGCTTGTAAACATCCGCAGATATCGTTGTACGAGGGCTCGTGGGAGCTGGCCAGCGCGTGCGCAGCGCTGCTCACCAAGTGTGACGTGCCGCTTGAGGATCAACTGGATGTAAGTTATTCATTAATTACTTATCTTTTTAACTGTTTGGTCCCGACTACAAAATATTTAAATACTCGAAATTTTCGGAGTGCGGTGCAAAATTATTAATATTCCTTAAAAAAGTAAGTATCTTCCAACCAGAACGGCCTAGTGGGCTCCAACACCCAACGGTTGTAGTCGGGCAGTTCTATAGATACTAACCTCCCGATGACTACTTGGGCGATGTATAATTTTGTATGACGCCAAGACGCATTATGAAAAGTGCGAATGAAGAGGTGTTTTGTTGTTCCCAGGACGACATCTGGGTGGACGTGACGGAGGAGTCCCTGCAGCGCAGCCCGCCGCTGCTGGCGCTGCTGCCGAGCTGCCTGGCCGACGTGCCGCTAGCGCACAACATCACGCTGCTCGCCAAGAGGATCATAGATAAGGTAACACTTGCAAACATATTTATTTACCACCAATTATAACATCATTACAGACTCGTCCAATGCGATGCTATAAAACATACAATACAGAAAAATCTAAGATTTTTTATAAGTTTTCCTGTAATCTATAGGCAAAGAACTATTTTTCGTATTTTTTTTTTCTTGGCGGGAAATGTCAATTTTCCTTATTAAGGGTTCTGTTTTTTCCTTTTGAGGTACGGAACCCTAAAAACACACAATATAAACACACAAAATAGAGAAACATACAATATAAATAAGTAAAATTACACCCATTCAAAATAATAATACCTAAACTTTCAATTATAGTTTGTGCCCTCTGGACAAATCTCGGCAGGTTTTGACCCAATATATCTTCCGATACCGTTACTGCGCCGCGTTACTTAATTTACACAAAACATTGACATGACTGAGACCTTTCACCATGTTTATAACCAGCCAGTCCCAACTATGCGCATCATTTAAATGATAATGATGTCAATCGATGATACTTTACACTCACCTTTTTCTCCGTTCACTGACTATGTCAGATTTCAAATGTAGTAGCCATATGAAGGATGATGAATTGATGATGCATGCCGTCATGCGAGTCAGCTTTAATGTTCTATTCTACTCTCATTTGAAAATACACGGTAGTATGTGTCATAGACCATGATCAGGTTTCTAACTAAATCTTCATTTTATCCCGCAGGCATCGCTAAAAGTCCTAAGCGAGATATCCCTTGTAGAGGTAGTAGTCCGGTCTATCCGCGCGGTGGGACAGATGGCCGACACCACGTTCGAGGGTCGAGAGCTGCTGCTGGAGGACCTGTATGAGCTGCTCAACAGGGTGGCCATTAAGGCACTGTCCACGCAACACAGTATGCAGGTCGGTAGTGGAGGGTTCTAGAGGAAATAAGGAAGTTAAGGTGGTCCTAAGATGGGAAAAGATGTGAATATTCACGTCCTAGTGGTCTTTCTAATGTGTTTTTGAAAGATTTGCCGTACAAAGTTTTTTTTTACAATCTAGAGGCCACTGATCCATTTGTAAATTAGTGGGGACTAAAATCAGTGTTTTTTTTTTAAGTATTTATCAGGTGTCGAAATGTTAACTTTATAGGGGTTTTAATCAGGTTATTTTTGAGGGGTAAAAAACCTAGATTAAAGGTTAATCACCCTATAATAACCGGTTCACGCAGAATTCATTTTTGTACTTAAAAAATATGCAAAAAAGGTGACCGAGTTTTGTCTTCTACATTTTGTTTAATAATTAATGAGCAATATTTAAATGACCCTGGATAAAGAGTTAACCCACATGTTATAAGGGTAACCTATATTATGGTAAATCAAATACATATATGGGTTATAGGTCTAACCAGTTAACCCGTTTAATCGGTCCCTGATATTTGTTGATTCTAGTAAAGTTTACAAACACAATTGAAATTATAGTGATAAATTAAATCCATATTTTTAATGCCAGACGATATCCGAACTCCATCACATGCTGACATACATCGAGTTAACCGGCGACGAGCGCGTAGTGCGAGTAGCGCGAGATGCGCAGGTATCTCTGTACAACGCGCAACTGGACCATTTGGAGGACAAGCTGCACACGTCTTATAACGCGCATACTAAACACAACTACTTTACCACAGGTAAGTACTGCGCATGGTCATATTATGTGAGTAGATAATATTCAATTCATTGTGGTCATATGTCTTGGTCGTACTGTAGTGTAGTGCGAGTAGCGGTGGCCGCACAGCTGTCTGTACAACGCGCAACCAAACCACTTGTAGGACAAGCGGCACACGTCCACAACACACACAAAATGTGTTTAGTATGCACTAAACACATTGTTCGCTACGGGGGGACATACATTCATAGGAGTAACTTGTAGACCGAAATTTTGACATCATTGACTTTTACCGGTACTTGCGTGGCCTGGTTAGCCAGGAGCAGCGTGTTCGCTGTAATAATTTGTGTGTCAAGGTGCACGTGGTCCAATTTTATGACAAAAAACTATTTTATCGTAGCAAGTCCATTCCCAACTTTATTTTCATTCAGCATTCAGTACGCAAAACGGTCAGCAAGTTAATATACTGTAAATAATCGTTTTAAGATGTTTTTGTCCTGCTGTAGTAATCAATCAGTAGCATGTTTTTTACAAGTCTGTGCCATAAGAGTTACTAAAAATGAAACTATCAGAATTGTCGAGTTGTGGTTTAAGCACTCTGCTCGACAAGATTTTGACACATGACACATCGGGGGGGGGGGGGGGGGTGATGCGAATTGTCATGAAATTCAAGAATTTTCGTGAACATTCAGCATTCGATTTTATGATTACTTGACTGTTTCACACGATAAGTTTGTGTTAAATATCTTCAATACCGTGTTGAGGTTGGTAAAACGGCGTCAGTCTATTGACAAATATGTGTAAAATACATATTATTATTACGACACGCTTCCAAAAAATAGGTAACTTAGATGCGCTGGAAATAATGTACATGGACAAGTTTCTCGTTTGCTAAAAAAAGTCGAAAAGGAAAAATAAATACAGTAACATCTGCGTTCTTATTTTTGCCATTATTCATACATAATTTCATAAAAAACACGATCAAAGTCTGGACAAATATTACTAAAAAACTATGTTGCAAGTGTTGCAAAATGACACTTCTTAGTGTTGACCGTAAACCCAAGTTCTGTCATAACGATTAAAAAGTGGCATTCAGCCTAATCGATACTCGCATTGAAATCGAGTTTAGAAAAAAAAGAGTTGAGACTGAATTCTTGGTATTATTTCGAATAACAATAATTAATCATTTAATTTTATATTTTTTAATAGTTTAATTTAGTAATTATTCGATGCTTTTGGCTGACTTCAAGAGAAGGAAATTTATAAATAAAATAAAACTTGCTTCTATGTAATCATTTTGATGATTATCTTTCTTTCCGTTGAACTAGCAGCGTGAAATTTGGCAAGAAATAAGTCTCACAGTTCAAGCAAAGAAAAATCTGAAATGGATCGATTTTCAATTTGACTGTAAGCACGGACAGAACCTATGGTTAAATACGCGTCGATTATTTTGTTTCAAAATTAAATTAAGAATACGCTCGAAATTCACAATTTTAAAGTATTTTAATTTACTACATCATTCATTGTGAATTTGGTTTTATAATATCTGGCGGTTGGATATAGAATGCCCAGGATCTCGGTAGGCATAATAAAAAAATAGTTTGATCCGTCAAAGATTCACTATATTACTTATTCTACAAAATTGTGTATAGTACGGATGAGTTATTGTGTTAGGTTAGGACAAACTTTTTTTTTGTTTAACTTATTCTTTCCCACTGCTGGGCAAAGGCCTCCCCATACCTTTTCAACTCTCTCGGTGTTTTGCCTTCTCTGGCCAATCCGTCAAGAACGAGTGAGTCCAAATCGTCACGCCAGTGTTTCTTGGGCCTGCCTCTGTGACGACGACCGACAAACTTATTTGTCCTATATTTCGCAATCAGCAGTGCATAGGCCGTATCCTAAATAAACATTAGTTTATTTTTTCAAAGCGGTTCACTGTCCACTCTAAAAACTCTTTTTACAACTGCAAAATTCAGATTATCCATCATAGGCCGTGTCACTTGAGTGAGGCCGTGAACAGCTATAAGACAGAACCCTCAGGGCAAGAGCCTACTCGCATTTCTAGAAGTTTTCTTAAAAATACAATTTTACAGTTTTTGGGGTTGCTACTAAACCAAGCTTATCTACGCATCAAAAAATAATGACGATTAAAAGTATTGGTCGGAGAAGGCAAAATATAAAGAAAATTGGAAAGCCATGGGGAGGTTTGCCCAGCAGTGGGAGAGAACTGGCTGATAAAAAAAAGTATTTGTAAATAGTGCTGACCATAACCCAATTTTGTAGACTAAATTTAATTTATCTTGGTGGGAACCAAACAAACACTATGAGGCCTACCAAGATCCTTGGCGTTCTATATTCAACCAACCAATAGAAAAAAAAATCACAGTAAATTATCTAGTAACTATAAATACAATATAAATTGGTACAGCGAGTGCATTCCTAATTTAAATTTTGATATGGAAACAAAATCTAGCCATAGATTGATCGGTTCTGTTTATTGTTGGGTCGGTTTTAATACCTACAATGTACGAAAATCTATTAATATTACCATTATAAAAGCTTAAAAAAAATATTATAATATTTTTAATTGTATTTAACGCTTAAAACAAAATTATTTTATCTATCGATTTCTTAAATTCCTTACATTTAATTACTCGATTTAATCGAAATTTACAAAACAAGAATCGATTGAAATAATCGCTTTCGCACATAACAACAATAAAAAAAAATGGACGTTAATTTCGAATACAAATTGAGTAGTGGTAATGAATATTACGTGTTATTGGTCCTGAATTAGTAAATTACGCTAAGATCTTCATGTTGTTTATAATATTTGAAATTATATTTGTCACATTTGTTATCGAATCTTTATGCGTTTGTGTGTTATGTGAAAAATAAAATGTAAACACGCACGATTGGCGCGAAACTTCGACTTTAGATACCAAAATTCATCATTACCACTGCTTATTTAAATTGAACTATGGATGAATTCGTCACGTAATTAAATGACAAGTTAATTATTCTCAATGAAGTGGAGTTTGGATGTCTGAAAACCACAATATTTATGATTTTTAGCCTCGGCCAGCACTGCTGTCAAAATGGCGATGACCGTATTTACGCACTTGGATTTTGTAAGGTGAAATTAAGAAACTTGCGCGCTAAATACAGAAGTTTTAATGGCGTTGACATATGAGCTTTTTATCCAACTCTCTTAATTAACGTACACTCATAGTATTTGATTATCAGAATATTAAATATTTACATAAATAATGAGGATGACGTATGACTTAAATGCTAGCCCCTTTCGGGGCCGATACCGAGCCAGCGGAGGTTTGTATGACCCCAAAGGGGCCCGTACCGAACTTGTTTAATATGTTGTCCACGTTGGTCTGTGCAGTGCTGTCGTCGGCGGTGTCGCTGGGCGGCGACGGCTCGTCCCGCAGCGAGCGCGCCGAGCTGGGCAGCCGGCACGCGGGCGCGGTGCAGCGCGGCGTGGGCTTCCTGCTGGCGCACTCGCCGCGCGACCCGCTGCACGCTGACGCGCAGCTGCTGGATAGACTGCTGTCCACGTTGTTGTTGGGTAAGTCGAACAACTTCAAGCTTTTGAGATGAGAACCAAAAATGTGATTAATAGAGAGTTGTTCAAAGGATTCGTAAGCTTGATTTCAGAATAAAATGAAACTCACCAAAACACCAAACAGTCCAAAATACGACCTTAGTCCACAACACACCAAACTGTTAGATACGCAACACTCGCGATTACTTTTGGAAACGCGCGCGATCCGGCTCGAAGGACCAATATGTGCGGGGTGCAAGGTCGTAGGTAATATTAAAGCACTGTTTGGATTTGGTTTTAAAAGTTTATTAAAGGCTCTTCAAGTTGAATGTTAAATGTCTTAAACTAAAATGTTATGTTAAATGTTTTATAGTAAAATGTTATGTTAAATGTTATGAATGCACCCGGTCCGTTTGATGCCTGGTAATGCACTGATGTAAAAGTATGAATAAAATTGACAATTAGATACAAGCAGGTACAATGATTGTTGTAAACTGCTGCGTTAGCAAGTGTTCGGTTGCTTAGACCTAACAAATAGTAGTCTATTTTTTTAAATTATTTTGCTTGTTAATGTGGTTAGCAAGTAACACCTGTAGGGGATACCTGGATGGAGAAAGATCTCCACGTTCCAAACTACCTTTATGTTAAGGACACGTTTGCAAATCTGACTAAAAATATGACAAAAATAAGCAGTTTTTCGACGCATTTTGCAGCAAAATAAAACTAAACCAAATATTGTAATTAATACTGCCTCATGTTCAAATGATAGAAACTTTTTATTCGAAAATGTTGGTTTATAATATTGTAAAAATCATTCTCCACATAAAATTAACGAAATCGTGTTGTTTAGGAACATTTTTCTTCTATTTAACATAAATTTATTTATTTAAAAATATTTTATGGAAGCAAACATGTTCCAGTCAAAAAAGTTTAAAAAAAACTATTAAGTAATATGTTACAATCCAACTCAGAAAAAATAATCGCGTCTTGTTTTTCAACTCATTTAGCTTAATCGCATACACGCAATTAGAAATAAAACATTAGTCTGCGCTGAATGGACACTGTGTAGGAGTTCGTGTTGAAAAAGATCGCTGTACGAATACAAAATATTTGGCATACCAAACTTTACATATTTTGTACGGACTATGGACAACCAAGCTAAGATTTTATTCAAAGTTCCTTATATTTTTACTAGATGTAAATAGGGATTATGAAACAGTTCGTTTCGGACTTGATGGAGTGACCTGAAGGTGTATTTCGTAGACTGCTACTTGAACTAATAAACGAGTAGAGCTAGGTGTGCCGAGTTTGGGCTCGTTTTGTTACTTATCCTAAGATCCCTTTTATGTAAATTGTCGTTTGTCAAAACTCAATACCTAAAATACATAGAACCGCGTCAATTCGTAAATGCGTCCTTTAGGTTCATAACGATCGCCTCAATGGCTTAATTTTGAATAGACAAAGTTACTTTCGCAATTATTCAATATAAAAATATTACTATTACGATGCCTTCAAGAGTTCCGATCTCTGTGCCCCCAGCGGTGAGCGGCTCGAACGCGTCCCGGCCCAAGTGGTGGGTGAGCGGCAGCGCGGACTGGGCGGCTCCGCTGCAGGAGCTGTTCTGGTGGGCCGCCAGCCCCGCGCCAGGCACGCGCGCGCTGCAGCCCGGCCTGCTGCGCGCGCTGTACCTGGCGCCCGCGCCCGTGCTGCACGTGCTCACGCCCACCGAGCCCGCGCAGCTCAGGAAGGTAGCCTTACAAACTTATAATACATTCATTTATTGCAGGTATAACAAATACTTCATTTTCTACTATCGAATAAAATTAAATGAGAAATGTCTTAGGATGATATGTCAGAATTGTGTACTTTTTGTTTTGACAAATTTTACATTCTGCAAAGTTTACGCAAATTCTGACGGACACTACACGACAATGACTGATGACTGTTCGTAATCATGGCCGCGCAGCTCGGTAGGCCCTTGTAATCTTGTTCATCCAGCAACAAGGCGCTCACTGTATTATTTCCAAGACTTTATTGGACTTGCATTATGTTTTTTTTTTGTCCCACCCTCAGTTAGCCGTCTACCTCCTAACAATCCTCAAACACATCCATGGCTCAGCCGCTCAGGGCAGCCCGCCGGTGGAGCTGCCCATCACGGACTGGGCGCGCGCCTGGGCCGTGGGCACGCAGGCCGGGCTCAGCGAGCGCGTGCCCAGCGACGCCCTGGCGCCCGAGGCGGCGGCGCTGCTGCGCCAGGACGAGGAGCGCTGGGCGCGCCAGGCCGCCAGGACGCGCTCGGTTATAGCCAAGTCAGTATGCGCCCAACACAGCTTGTTCGACGACGTCATCCATAACGTTGCTTGCGATAACGTGAGTACGGTAACTGTGCAGAGTGGTGTGGAGCAAGGACGGCCTCGCCAGCAAAGTGACGGAGAGCGCGATGTCGGTGACGCGCGGCGTGGTGGACGCGCAGAACTCGCAGCGCAAGGCCTTCATGGAGCACCTGCGGCGCGCGCACGCCAGCCACGCCGCCGCGCAGCAGGCCTGGCAGCGGCTCATAGACACCTACACGCACGAGCAGGGTCAGTGCACCACACACTACACGACTCTTCTGACAATTTAATTGTTCAAAGTTCTGTTATTTGTTTAATTTACACACGGTACATACTAGAATCGAGATACTTTGAGGCTCGCTGCGCTTGCAACTCCAAACGATATACAATGTGTGCGTCAGCGTTCCTCTACAAACCTAACGTGACAAGGCGCATCGACACAGCATCCGATATTTTTAGTCCGAGTTGAGTACTTAAAAGTGACGTACATACGTACAGGTTTACGTTTCTTCGATTTGGGGATTCTTGGTTTCCGGGCACATAAGTGTATTTTCTGCGTAGGCTTTTAGCAGTGACTGTATGGGAGCCGTACAATGGTGTGTTAGCCATCATTATTCTATTGTAAAAAACCGGCCAAGTGCGAGTCAGACTCGCGCATGTGAGGTTCCGTACCATCGTAGTTAGAGAGGAGCCCCCTTTAATTTTTAAAGTATTTTTATTATTTGTTGATAATACCGGCAACAGAAATACACATTCTGTGAAAATTTCAATTGTCTAACTATTACGAATCATGAGATACAGCATGCTGACAGACAGACGGACGGACGGACAGCGTAGGCTAAGTAATAGGGTCCCGTTGGTTACCCTTCGGGTACGTAACCCTAAAAAGGGATAATGTTAGAACAGTGATAGCTTTATCATATCATTGTATGGCTTCATGTGAGTTCTACGGTCTCGCTTATTCCAGGAAATAGTTATTTGCTATTTTTTTAAATAGGCGAACTACTTATTGCGAACTTGCTACTTACGGGTGAAGCACGGTCGTTTGGGGACCTTTCTTATTACTTGTCCTGTAAAAAACTGTCATAACACAGAAATATTAGGTTTTAGATAATACCCCACTCAGCTTCAATTATCCTTTCTCTACAATGAAACAATAAACACCATTAGTGTACTGTGAAAAAAAGTCACCGAATGGCACAAGCGAAAGTTTTTGTACGGAAAGCATTCCGTAAGCATACAGAAACTTTAAAATGCGTGTATCTCAAAACTACTATTTTTGAGTTACGACAGTTTTTTTTGAGGACGAGCGTATGTTTGACTTCCAAAAATCATTGATAAGACATGAGGAATAACGGGTTATTTCCGTACAGCGGTGTGGCACTCCCCGCGCTCGTACCCGCGCGCGTGGCAGCTGGACGCCATGGAGGGCCCGGGCCGCGTGCGCCTGCGCCTGCGCCGGGCGCATCTGCACATCCCCGACAAGTTCCTCAAGCCGCAGCATCGGCACAAGGCCGGTGAGTGTACTGGCGACATCTATTAACTACTACATATAGTATAAAAGGGGTTTAATACGAAATTAAAGTTCGGCGTTTTTATGAAACCATGCAAAGCAAGAGCGGGTCATAAGATAAATTGAAATTATACCTGACCTGATAACAGAGTCAACGGTTGCTAGAAGTAAAGATTGCTTTAAATGATTCGATCAGAAAACCTTGTTTATGTCTCTACTGGCATAGATTGGAAAGTAGCGTTTGATTAGGCAAGCCGCACATGTTGCAAACAGCAAACGTAACTGCACCGTTGTGATTAAAACATTAGCTGTACGCTTGCTGTATGCTGGTCTGGCATGCGGCCTCACGGCCTGCCGTAAACAGAAGGTTGTGTTCCCAGAGCTGGGGTCTCCGCTGCGCAGCGTGGTGGGCGGCTGGTGCGCGGTGCGCTCGGGGCTGGTGGCGCGCCTGCAGCTGCACGAGACCCTGGCGCACATGGCGCGCGCCACCTGCGTCACGGTGGAGGCCGAGCTGGACGGCGAGCTGCTGCTGACGGACCAGTGCATCCACTTCGTGCCCGACGACGCGCCGCCCGCCCTGCCGCGCCGCAAGGACCGCCTGTACGTGCCCGAGGTGCAGGCCGCGCCGCAGGCGCAGTCCTGGGCGCTGGAGGATGTGCTGCAGGTACAAAAATAAATATTAAAGAATTATTTTGCCCTCGGCCGCGGTTGAACCAAAAAAATCCAATTCAAAGAATGTAAAACCACTGTCACAGGTTTTCAATTGGAACTTGAAATACGAGTATGTACTTAAAGTAAATGAATGTTGTTGTCCAGGTGGCGACGCGTCGCTGGTGCCTGCAGGAGCGCGCAGTGGAGCTGTTCCTGAGCTCGGGCCACGCGCACATGCTGGCCTTCAGCGACACGCAGGAGCGCGCCGCCTTCCTTAAAGCTCTGGCCAACACACACCATCCGCCGGCCAGGTACAGATACTCACCCACTTACTGATTAGAAACACGTATCCATTGTTAAATCTTTGTGCCACTTTAGCATTAAACAAAATACTTAGTAGTACACCTACATTTCTCCAGTTACGTTGTGTAGTTGTGTTGTGGTAGTGTGTGTAGTTTATTTGTTAGTAGCAGCCACGGAGTCTGGATTTGTGCCCGACTGATGGCAATAAGCTCGCCCCCTATTACATGGGACTTAAACAGGGACGCCGAATTACGCAACGACGTCAAAAGGCATTGGTATCCGTCGCGTGCATCGAACGTTAACAAGCGTCGCGGAGCTGGTCTCGATGTATCGTCGGCTAGTTACGCGTCAGCAGCGTTGTCGCCGTCGTGACCCAAGCGTGCTGAGCCAGCACAGTGCATCCGCACGACCCGCTGCCTGTTACTGCAGAGTCAGTAAAATCTAGACATGTTCTTGGAGATTTCGCTAGCGTAGTCACGGGTATAATTGCTCCCTGTGGGAAGCCCGTGCCTGAAAACGCACCGATTCGGGCTGATGGTTTTGTGACGGGGTTGAGGAGAAAACGCCGTCAGCGTACCAGCAAGAACCGCCGCACAGCTCCATCGGAACTCAACGTGCCTACTCGTGTCGACCACACCGGTGTACATCTCCCGCCTACACTACGCCACTACGGTGGAAGACATCGTGGAGTACGTGCGTCAGAAGACCTAGTACGTGGCGAGAGTGCAGTTTCTCGAGTCGGAACTTTAAGGCGTTCGTGGCGCGAGTGCCAACGTGTTATCTGCACCTCATCTTGAAATAGGACTTTTGGCCACGGGGAGTGGTGTTCCGTCGCTTCCACGGCCAAGTGCCACAGGAACACGCAGTGACTTATTGCACAAGCGAAGTGTTACTGACTTAATTTGAAGGGTCTGTTTATTAACACAAATTGTATTTTATTATATTTATGTTATTCTGTAAGGTATATCTATGGGCCAAAGTTGCCTGACAATAAATGAATGTTGTTCTTAAACAAAATATCAATTCGAGTAAAACAGTTAAATCCTCATATTGCTTATAACCGTTTTATATAATGCCGTTTTTCCTCTAGAATCGAACCTGACACATTAAACGACGCCATGAATCAGTGGCGTAACGGCAGCATCACGAACTGGGAGTACCTGATGAGACTGAACGGGCTGGGCGGGCGCTCCTACAACGACCTCATGCAGTACCCCGTGCTGCCCTTCGTGTTAGCTGACTACACCTCGCGGATACTGGACCTCAATGACCCGGCGTCCTTCAGGGATCTCAGCAAACCCATGGCGGTGCAGAATAAGAATAGAGAGCAGCATTATATTAATATTTATAATGTGAGAAACTTTTGTTCTTGCTTTTTATTTATTTATTCATAAAGGCATCTAATCTCAATTAAAATCCATAATCACTTTAAAATTAACTTTAACATTTTTTTTTTGTTATGCGTCGTCAACAATCTAACAAAATCAATTTTTGTGTACTTTAAATCAAAAAATCAAAATCAAAAAATCAAAATCAAAAAATCAAAATCAAAATCAAAATATTTTTATTTCACATAGGCCTGCATGGGCACTTATGAAACGTCGACAAAAAGGTGCACGGTTCGGGTTGGTCGTTTCCTATGGAGAAGAACCGGCAAGAAACTCCATGGTTACTCTTTTAAAATGATTAGATTTTACAATATTTTCATGTTACATTAGTACTCAAGTATGGGGGGACAGCATAGGCCCGACAATAAGTCGTTGCATACTACACAAAAAAACGGAAAACAAGATAAGAGGTTAACAAAAGTTATCACACCTCTAGGAATCTACAAGGCCTACAGTGTTCACACATTCACAAACGTTCAGTCAATGCAAGCACTTGCCAGTTATCGTGGAGCTCGACTTATAACTCAAGGAGCTCAACATCACGACAAACAATACCAAAGAAAGGACATCTGGGTGGGTCGCTTATAGCACTGTTATTCTAACTTTAACCATTGTCCGGCAGTTTGCCGTAGACAATAGTCAAAATCAGAAAAAGACCCACATGGTCCTCACATTCAGAATATAAAAATAATAAAATATTTGTCATATTAAATAATCATGTCAATTCATTAAATGTCAATATACAGAAAACTAAATAAAAAATAAAATAAAATATTTAACATGTAAATATTCGTCAAAAAAAATATAATATCATACTTGAAAAAGTAAACAATGTCATGTGTATAAAGAAAATTCATAAAATGTCAAATTGTAAAAAAAGTAAAATAAAAATAGGTATAAGTAAAGTCAATTCAAATTGGAGCAATTAAAATTTCGCCAAAACGTTGAAGTTCTAGTAAATAGAAGATTGATACTATTTCATTAGTTTATGTGTCGATTTCCTGTGTAAGTATATTAATGTATGCACATAAACAAATATTGCACCCAGGAAAATTTTATTCCCTTTCAAAAATTACATTAAGTTTGAAAACTGTTGTTTTCTTTAAAAGTAGCACTTTTCTCTATTCTTCACACCTAGTTTCAGTTTTCGTCATGTATTCCCAAGTCAAAACCTTGTAGAATCATGAATAGTAAAATACCTTTAAACTATGTAAGCATCGTACTTACGTCCTCAGGACCTCAAGGCAGCTCGTCGCGAAGGCTGCAGTCCGCTGCTGTCTCGTCAGCCGCATCACTACGCGTCGCTGTACTCAAACTCCGGCGGGGTCCTGCACTACCTGGTGCGGATCCCGCCCTTCACTGAACTGTTCCTCAACTACCAAGGTAATCATCGTTCTGTGTGTACACTACAGTAATGAGGGACCTAAAATAGACAAACCTCGTGCTATCTACATTAGTAAATTGAAGGATGTTTATGTAACATCATATGCTGCTGAACTTCTCTTCTTTCTTTCTAAATGAGACCCCCATCGAAGCTTTGGGTCATGCGCGATCCTCAGGAGAAAAGTTGTATCTAAGAGTTCTAGTTTCTCCTTATCTAATTTTATTTATTTAACACTATGTCACAAGCGCTACGAGTACTTTTACCATTCGGTTAAGCAAATATTTTGCATTTAGTCTTTTTTCCATTCAATACTTAATATTTATTGCGTCGTCGTGATTTTGGGCCTGTCTATCTTAAAAATTAAGGAAGTGTTATCTGTGTTTCTGTGTTATATAAAGGTGTCTCGAGCCCAATTTTGATGAAAACTAAAACTGAATCATTAGATTTTTGAAAAATCAATATTCCTAGCCCGGAATCGAAGCCACATTTTGAAAAAAAAACACACACACTGTATTACGAGTATTACACTATTCGATAGCGCATTAAGGATTAAATTCTGGGAAGTAATGACATACGGAAAACTTCAGAAAAATCTTAAATTTTTATTTTTAATTAATGTCCTTGATTGATGACACCCTCAGCGCAGTCGATCTTCACAACATTATGGTCTAATTTTATTGACTCTTCGCGGCTACAGGCCACAGTAAAAGGAAAAAAAACCGGCCAAGTGCGAGTCGGACTCGCGCACGAAGGGTTCCGAACCATTATCTATAAAAACGGCAAAAAAATCATATCTGTTGTATGGGAGCCCCCTTGTCGGCGACGAGACCCTATCTGGGCACCAGGGTGCAAGTAGTGGCGGTACGTAGGTGCGCGCATTTCGTTATGTCGAACTAGAGTCTTATGATATAAATTCTAATTAGATTTATTTAGTTAATTATCATTTCAATATATGTTCTAATTAGTTTTCTATAAGGTTTTTAATGTTAGTTTTCTTATTAGAATAGTCACAAGACTGAATTATGATAATTTGTAAGGGAAATTTTGAGTAAGAAAGTTCGATCTCATATAATTACGTAACTTGAAAATGTGATTTTTAATTAGTGTAGATATTTTAACGAAATTAGTTTTAAAAGAAAGGTCTTGGCTTAAAAACAAAATTACAAAAGGTTTCATGTTGATAGCTTTATTAGTTTAGGAAATATAGTCGAAAGTTTATAATGAAAATTGTCCAAGTTAAAATTTTGTCTGTTTATGTTCTAGGAAATTTTTATTTATGTAAATTTCTTCCAAAATGTTTATAAAATAAGGTAGTACATGTAAATACGCATCTAACAATGTATAATATGTAAGGATTATTTTTGGAAAATAAATAAAAAGGGGGTTCCAAAGGTTTCGGCTGTAGTAAAAATGCAGCAAAAAACGGCTCTAAAATCACGGTTCTCAACCCAGTAAGCACGGCCCGTATAAAAGAGGGGCTCTGTGTCGGTTGGGTGGTCAGTCGCAGTACCGCCACCGAAGAGGCAACAGCAAGAAAGGAGCCGAAACCTTGGGAACCAGAAATACTCAAGAAAGAAGATTTTTATTTCTTCCCCGCCTCTACGTTGCACCGGTTATCCTCCGAGGCCCTAGCAAGTGGGTCGTGCCTGCCCTTCCTACGCATTCAGGGGTGCGTGGTGGCGTGTGTTACCAGCGCAAGCAAGGCGCACACGTCAAACACACACTGGGAGATTGTCCCAGGACGACTCAGGAATTAAAAAGCCTGGTCATCCGAAACAGTTGGTCCTTCGAGCCGGATTCCCTGCAGAAGAAAGAAGAGTTCAGAAGAGTCAGAAGAGACAGAAGATTGTGTTCAAGATGCCGGTCACTAGAAGTCAGAAGGGTACCTCCTCACGTCCCGGGTCACGTCCCTCCGATAGGGACATGACAGAAGAAAGGTCGGGTTCAGAAGGGGTCACGTCAGCGTCCGCGTCAGCATCATCAGGAACCACAATTACGTCAGATTCGAACACTTCTTCGGGCACCGCGACTACAGAGGGCACCACTACGACGGAGGGCACCACTGCAACAGAGACCACGGTTGCGACTGTAACCACGGCGACATCAGAGAAGAACAAGAAGGAAGATGCCGCACGAAAGGAGACGACCGAGAAGACCCCAGAAGATGCCCCGGCCAAGGGTGTTCGCGACTCTGCCGCGACCCTAAGGCCGATGGGGGTCAGTCGTCGTGCCAGGTCCACGAAGACCACGAGTTCCTCGGCCAGAAGACGCGAGCTGGAAGCCAGAGAAGAGTTAGCACGCCTGGAGCTGAAGCAAGCACGGGCTGCGGCAAATCTAGCCCGTGTCAGATTGGAGCTGGCACAGTGTGAAGAAGAGGACTCCGTGGATGAAGACCAGGAAGATAGAACAGCACAGGTGCAGAACTGGATCGAGTCATCTGTATTAGGCGAAGGCAACAAGGAACAACCAGAGCTACGAGGTCAACACCCTTCGGAACCTCAGAAAGTGAAGCCTGAAGAGAACTCCGCAACCAAAGGGGCTACGATCGAAATTCAAGCGTTGGCGACAGCGTTGAAGGAAGCCTTTACCACACGAGGAGGACCAGTAGCGCAGCCGAAGTACATCCACGAGCTACCCTACTTCGACGGCAACAGCAGCGAGTGGTTAGCCTTCAAGGTCGTCTATGAAGATACAGCACCTATGTTCAACGACGTACAGAATATGGCTCGACTAAGAAGAGCCCTGAAGGGCAATGCAAGAGAAGCTATCAAGAGCTTGTTATACTCCGAAGCCTCTCCGTTGGAAGTGATGCAAGCCCTGAGAAGAAGATATGGAAGACCAGATGCGTTGGTGCTGGCCGAACTGGACAAGGTCAAGGCGTTACCGAAGATATCTGAAAATCCGAGGGACATATGCGTCTTCGCAAGCCAGATCAACAACAGCGTAGCAGCAATCAAGGGGTTGAAGAAGCCTCAGTACCTGCATTCACCTGAGATGGTGAAACAAATCATCGAGAAGATACCAACAATCCTCAAGTTCCGGTGGTACGACTTCACTGCAGCATCAGAAGAAGGCGAGTTCTCCGACCTGACGATGGTGTCGAAGTTCCTGAACATAGAAGCAGACAAGTGCGGAGCCTTCGCGACTTCAGAAGAGAAGAGCGGATTCAAGAGAACCTTCCGACAGGCGACGCATTCTACGAAGGAAAGAGACTTCAAAGAAAGGGGCACTAAAGAAAAGGATTCAAGACAACAAGAGAAGACTTGCCCTATATGTGAGGGTGAACACTTCCTCGTCGAGTGTCAGAAGTTTCAGAAGGCGTCGGTACAAGATCGGTGGGCAATAGTAAAGAAGAGTCGCGTCTGCTTCAAGTGTCTACAAGGGAAGCATCGAAAAGAAAGCTGCAGGAAACCATCGTGCAAGGAGTGCAAGAGGTGGCATCATCACCTGCTGCATGTGGAGTCAGAAGATAGGGCCTCGGGGGAGAGGAAGACTGAAGCACCTCAAGAAGTAGCAACAGTCACAACATCAGTGAATGCAGTCAACAACGCAAGGGCGTACCTGAAGATAGTTCCTGTGGAAGTCTTCGGGTCAAAAGGATCAAAAAAGATATTGGCCCTCATGGACGAAGGGTCAACAGTGTCACTCCTAGATGAAAGGGTGGCAGAAGAAGTCGGCGCTCAAGGCAACAAAGAAGAACTGGTCATCGAGACAGTGGGAGGCAGGCTGATAAAGAAGAAGAACTCACAGATGCTGGACCTCACTGTAAAAGGGGTTCATCAAGGAAGCAAGAAGATCCTGAAGAGAGTTCGAACAATCGACGAACTGAAGCTTGCACCGCAGTTCTTGGAGAAGAAAAGGATAGAAGAATGCCAACATTTAAAGAAGATCGCCGGCTCTCTACACTACGAAGGGGAGTCACCACAGCTGCTCATCGGTCAAGACAATTGGGAGCTGATCGTCACTCAAGAAGTAAGAAGAGGGAAACCAGGAGAACCAGTTGCTTCACGAACAGGGCTTGGATGGGTGCTCCACGGGTCGGACATCGGAGGCGTTAAAGTAGTACACTTCCTAAACACGTGTCTACACATCGGTACACCAGAAGAAGAGATGCATCAAGCCATCAAGGATCACTTCGCCATCGAAGCACTTGGCGTACAACCGAAGAGACCCACTACCGACTCAGAAGGAAGAGCACTCACCATCCTCGAGAAGACTTGCAGAAGATTGGAAGATGGGCGATTTGAAGCTGGACTTCTATGGAAGAATGAAGAGGAACAAATGCCAGAGAGTTACACGTCTGCCAGAAACCGGCTGATCAACATAGAGAAGAAGATCGACAAAGACTCTCAATTGAAGGCGGAATACAACAAGCAGATCCAGCATCTAATCGACAGCAAGTATGCAGAAGAAGCACCAAACATAGAAGATTCCAAGAAGAAATGGTACCTCCCTCACTTCTCCGTGGTACACCCATTAAAGAAGAAAATAAGGATCGTCTTCGACGCTGCAGCCAAGTCAAAAGGAAGAAGTCTCAACGACGCCCTACTACCGGGGCCAGATCTACTGCAGTCTCTCTTCGGAGTATTATTGAGATTTCGACAAGGGCCTCTAGCAGTGGCAGCCGACATCAAGGAAATGTTCCTGCAAGTTCGCATCAGGCCAGAAGACAGAGACAGCCTGAGGTTCCTGTGGCGCGGGGATCGTCGTGACGTCACGCCGAAGGAATATAGGATGACATCAGTCATCTTCGGCGCAACATCGTCTCCGAGCACAGCAATCTACGTGAAGAACAGAAATGCAGCGGACTTCAAGGAAGAATATCCAGAGGCAGCAAGAGCAGTCGAGCTGAACCACTACATGGACGACTACTTACACAGTTTCCATTCAGAAGAAAGCTTCAAGAGAGTAACAACGCAGGTGGACTTCATACACAAGAAGGCGGGCTTCGAACTCAGGGGATGGGCGTCAAACCAACCTGAGCTACTACAAGGTGTCAAGACTGAAGCAACCGAGAAAACAGAAGTGAACCTTGGTGAGAAGGAAGAGAAGACACTGGGACTACGCTGGTTCACAGAAAAGGACTCCATCGGCTTCAGGGCGAATCTCCGGAATACACCGGAAGAAATAACGAAAGGATTCAAGATACCCACGAAGAGAGAGGTCACCAGCGCGGTCATGTCAACCTTCGACCCACTGGGACTAGCATCACCAGTCCTCATACAAGGCAAGAAGCTGCTACAAAGTATATGGCGAAGCGGCGTCGGTTGGGATGAAGAAATAGAAGAAAAGGAGTACGAAGTTTGGAAGACTTACCTGGAGAAGATGAAGTTACTTCGAGATCTTCAAGTTCCAAGATGTCTGGCGCCACATTGCACCGAGGGGGAGCTGCACACGTTCACGGATGCGAGCGAGGCAGCGTATGCAGCGACCGTCTACTGGAGGACCGAAAGTCAAGATGGGACCTACCACGTCAGCCTGGTAGCGGCAAAAGTAAGAGTCACTCCGCTGAAGCCTGTGTCGATCCCGAGATTGGAACTGCAAGCAGCCCTCCTAGGAAGCAGACTGGCACACTCAGTAGAAGAGGAGATGGAACTGAAGGTGAAGAAGAAGACATTCTGGACAGACTCCAGCATCGTACTTTCCTGGATCAAGACAGACCCCAGAACCTTCAAGACGTTCGTGGCTCACCGTCTGGCGGAGATAGAGGATCTCACCAAACCACAGGAATGGAGATGGGTGCCGACAGCACAAAACCCTGCAGATGACGCGACGCGCGACGTGCCAGAGAACTTCGACTGCAATCACCGATGGTACACCGGGCCGGACTTCCTAAGAAAAGAGGAAGTTCACTGGCCAGCAGCGAGGACCTTCAAGAAGGAAACCACCGGGGAAGAAAAGGCAGCGGACTTCGTGGCGGCAGCAAGCATCACACACCCCACACCAGACCCCGAGAGGTTCTCATCATGGACACGACTTTGGCGAGCCACAGCAAGAGTACTGCAGTTCATACAACTCTGCAGAACTAAGGAGAAGGTCCACGTCAGCAGGGAAGATCCCACGTGGAAACTATCGAAAGGCAAGAAGAAGAAGATGACAGAGAAGCAACATCGATCTTCGATACAAGAAAAGAAGTACTTACCACTAGACGCCGACCTGCTGCAACGAGCTGAAACTCTTTTAATAAAAAGGAGTCAAGAGAGAAGTTTCAAAGAAGACATCAAGAGTCTACAGCAAGGGAAACAGTTAGAAGCCAGCAGCAAGTTGAAAAGGCTCGACGTGATACTGGAGGAAGGTCTTCTACGCATGAAAGGAAGAATCGACGCAATACAGGGCGTAACCAGAGACTACAAACGACCCATCGTGCTCGACAGCAAGGACAAGACAACAAGACTCATCATAGAAGAATTCCACCGCCGCTTCAACCACGGAAATCACGCTACGGTCATGAACGAATTGAGACAACGCTTCTGGGTGTTGGGATTGAGATCGGCGATCAAGGCAGTCCAACACCAGTGTCAATGGTGCAGAACAAGGAAGGCAAGACCGCAAGAGTTACCGACAGGCAACCTGCCCGCTGAACGACTGATGCACGGACATTCTCCTTTCACGTGCACCGGCGTCGATTACTTCGGCCCTATGACCATCATCGTAGCGAGACGTCATGAAAAGAGATGGGGCGCCTTGTTCACATGCCTAACAACTCGGGCTGTGCACATCGAGCTCACCCCTTCACTCTCCACTGACAGCATGATCATGGCGCTACGACGGTTCGCCGCGAGAAGAGGAATGCCATCGACAATCTACAGCGACAACGGGACCAACTTCGTCGGCGCCAACAAGGAACTGCAAGAAGCACTCAACAACATGAAGCAAGAAGACCTCACCTCAGAAGCGGAGAAGATCGGCGTGCAGTGGAAGTTCATCCCTCCTGGTGCACCAAACATGGGTGGTGCATGGGAGCGTCTGGTGCGATCCATTAAAACCGCACTCGACGCCACACTCAACGAGAAGCATCCACGAGAGGAGGTACTCCATACCCTCCTGTTAGAGGCCGAACACATCGTCAACTCTCGACCTCTTACTCACCTCTCCGAGAACCCTGAAGAGGAAGCACTCACTCCAAACCACTTCCTCATTGGGCGATCCTGCGGCTCAGCGAGAATCGGCAGCTTCCAAGACAGCGAGCTCGTGGGCAAACACACCTGGAAAGCCACGCAGCGACTTGCCGACCACTTTTGGCAACGTTGGCTGCGAGAGTACCTGCCCACACTACTGCCGAGGAAAACCAAGGGAAGACCCTGCACCACAGATCTACAAGTTGGGGACATCGTGCTGATCGTCGACCACAGCCTACCAAGATGCACCTGGCCACGCGGCAGAATCCTGCAGGTGTATCCTGGACCAGACGGGCGTACGCGAATCGTCGACGTCGAGACGCGAGGAGGTGTGCTGCGGAGACCCAGTTCGAGAGTGGTGCTGCTGGTGCCGGGAGTATCGCCGAGTCTGGAGGTTGGTGCGACGCACGAGGGGGACTGAATACAATCGCTGCGCCCCCGCTAGGGGGCGCGGCTGGCGGTCACAGAGCTTAGCTCCCCGGCCGCGGAGGCAATACCTGGGCCCGTCACTACGGGCCCGTCATTGGGTTGCCCCTTGGGCACGGCCTGTTGGCGTGTGAATGTCACACGCCTGTGTGTGGTTGCTATGTTTGTTCCTGTAGGCGCGCCTCAGTGTTGTAACTACAACACTGATTTCTTCACGACGCCTCGGCGGTCTGTCACCGCCAGGTGAGACCTCCGGTTACCCGGAGGAGGCCCGGCGGGGGACGACCAGCGACAGAGGCGCCGACTCCGACGCACCTACGGAGAGATGTATGACTCCTGCCCACCCCGCTTCCAGAGCTAGCCGGTTACGACACGGGCTAGGAGCCGATATGTGTGTGTGGGCGGTATTGTGTTGTGTAACACCGCCCAATGTATGCGTGAGAGTCGCGAGCCCGCAGCCGCGTCCCTACGCGTGAGTCTACTCGAATGTAGAGACATGCATGTGTGGTACTAGTTACGCGACATGCCTATATTAACTTAGCACACGTCGCGCAACTGGGTGTATGTAGTGAGATGTAGAGTCAATGTGTATGGGTAAGCTGCGTGTAGTCTGGAAACAGCTTACCCAAGAGTCAAGTCCGGTGGGGTGGGGTCACTTTCCGCTACCAGGTCGCGGGGGAGGGGGCGCCTCGCGTCAGGGGGGCGCGCGTGCCAGGGCGCAATGTGCTTGACGTGGGGCCAAGCAGATGCGTCGGCACGCGCGAACATTCCCGTCGCAAGGCGCCGGATGAACGCGTCCAGGCTCTCGATCCCGAGATCCCGCTAGATGACGTCATTCCTCACGTAGCGAGGGGCGCCGACGATGGTCCGCAACGCGCGACTTTGCTGCGTGCGGAGATGCTTCCTGTGTCCCTCGCACGTGAGGGCGTACCATGCGGGGGCGGCGTACGTCAGTACTAGGGCGTATATAAGCTTTATACACGCCCAACTTGACGCGCGCCGGCAGCTGGGATGAGAGCACTGGGCGGAGCTGGTGACGGGCTACACCAGCCCGCGCCGCGACCTGGCGAACGTGGTGACCCATGGTGAGCCGACGGTCGATGGAAACACCCAGGTACTTCACCCGGGGCGACCACTCGACGTCGGCACCATGTAGAGTCAAGGGTGGTGGGAGGGGCACTAGTCCAGTGACCAACGCCTGCGTCTTACCCACGTTAACCGACAGCCGCCACTTGGACAGCCAGTCAGGCAGCAGGTCTAGCGCGCGCTGCATCTTGACCGCCGCGTACTTCGCGTTGAGCGAGGTGGTAATGTACGCGGCGTCGTCGGCGTACAGCGCGAGCATCGCCTCTGGCGTCGTGGGGATGTCGTCGGTGTAACGTGAGTAACACGCCGGCGAGACGCAGCTACCCTGCGGCACACCGGCCATCACCGGACGGGCGCTGGAGAGCGCCCCCTCGACCACCACGCGGAAGCTCCTGTGGGAAAGAAAGGACTGGACCACTTTAACAACGCGGCGGGGCGCGCTGGACGTGGCCAGCTTGTACACCAGGCCCTCGTGCCAGACGCGGTCGAAGGCCTTCTCCATGTCGAGGAATACTGCAACCGCGTACTCCTTCTTGTTCACGGCTTGCGCCATGTGGTGCAGTACCCTCGACAGCTGGAGCGTCGTACTGTGCTCCGACCTGAACCCGAATTGCTCGGGCCGCGGGTCGATGTGCGGCTGGAGATGTCGCAGCAGGAGTTGCTCGAACACCTTGGAGATGGTGGCCAGCAGCGTGATGGGCCGATAGCTCTCCGGCTTAAGAGTATTTTTCCCCGCCTTGGGCAGCATGATGACGCGCCCCTCCTTCCACGAGGAAGGAAACGTCCCGGTGCGCAGTATCGCCGTAAACAGGCGCGCCAGCGCCGCTACCATACGGTACGGCAGGTGGCGCAGCACTGTGTTGGTGATACCGTCAGCACCGGGGGCCTTCCTCAGCTTCGTCCTCAGGATGGCGCGTCTGACTGCCCCAGGCGAGAAAAATATGGGCTCCTCCTCGGGAGCTATCGGCGCGGCGAAGTAGTCCCCAAGGTGTTTCTCGACTGCTGCGACATGGTCGGCGTCGCTGGTCGGGTTCGGTCGGAACTGACGCTCCAGGTGTTCGGCGAAGACCTCCGCGCGGTCCTCGGCCTTGTACTTGAGCGCCCCGCCGCTGTCCAGTAGCGGGCGCACCGGAGCCGGGGCATTCGTCAGTTGGCGGCAGAGTCTATGGGCGGACGGCCAGCTGCCGGCCGCCTCCTGGATGCGGTCCTCCCAGCTCGCGGCTTCCCGGCTGCGCAGCTCGGCCTTAATCTTCTCCGCGAGACGGTTGACTTTGGTCTTAAGTGACGGGCATCTTAGCTGTTGCCACTGCTTGCGAAGGCGCCTCTTGTCGGCGATCATCTTCTTCAGGTAGTGGGGCAGGGGGGGCTGGAATATTTCCCCCTGCACGTCCGTAGTAGTGGTCGCCGCTTCTAAGGCGCTCTGGATGCAAGCAGTGACGTCATCCGCTGTGCGGTCAACGTCCGCGGAGGTAATCGGGGGCCGAGTCGGCGTAGTGGCCTCAGTCCTTTCTTTAAAGGCTTCCCAATTGATGTGTCGACGTGGCGCTGCGGGCATCCGTCGGGTCGGCATACCCGATAGGACGACGAGTACAGGGTGATGGTCACTCTGCATCTCGTCGTCTAACACCTGCTGCGTGATCTGGCACTGCAGCCCTCGGTAGGCCACGATGTCCAGCACGTCCGGCATGTATACTGCCGCGTCCGGATAGTGCGTCGGCACCTCCGGGCCGGACACCGTGTAACCGAAGGCGTCCGCATCCGCGTAGAGTCGTCGACCCGCCGTGTTCGTCGCGGCTGAGTTCCACGCTGGGTGCTTACAGTTTAGGTCGCCGGCAAGGATAGTCGCGCCGCTGTGGGCCTCTAATAGGGCCCTCACCTCGGCCGGGTCAAACCGGGTCGCGGGGGGCCTATAGGCGGCGAAGATGTTGAGGTCCTCGCCGGCGACATGTAGCTGCACACCCAGCGCGTAGAACGAGCCGGGCGACGGTACGGGGAGCAGCTGATGGACGACTCTACGCCTCACCAATACCGCCAGACCACGGTAGCGGGTGCCGGTAGCCGTCCTTTCGTCTTTCCTGTAAGCGAGGTAACCCGAGACCCGGAGTCTGTCCTCCGGTCCCAGGTGTGTCTCGCTTACTAGCGCCACGTCGATGTCCTGTTCATGTAATAGGCGGCGGAGGGGGGCGACCTTACCTTGAAGGCCGCGGGCATTCCAGTGGATCACCCTCAACGGCCTATCCATGGTAGAGCTTCAAGAGAGAGGCCAGGCCGTCGAGGATGACGAGCTCCGCGTCCTGTCCTTGGCTGATGGCCTTAATAAGGTCCATCAGCAGCTGGATGGCGCAGGCTGTAAATTCTTTCTTTTTCTCTGCGTCGGCAGCTGGGCCGGCGCTCGTGGCGGCCTTAGCGGACGTTGTCTTCTTTGGTTGGGCCGGGGGCCGCGCTATGCCGGCGCCAGCTGCCGGTCTCACCTGTGTTGATGTTGGTATACTTGATGGTGGGACAGCCTGCGCCTGGGTCGAGGTAAGGTCGACCCGGGTGGTGTCCTCTGAAGGTGCGGGAGCGGGGGGGGGCACAGACTTCTTCTTGCCCTTGCCCCCGCGCTTCTTTCTCCGCTTCCTCCGCCGCTTGGAGGAGGAGGGGGCTTCTCCCCTGGAGGGAGCTTCTCCCCTGGTGGTGGGCCCGTTGGCCGCCGCCATGAGCGACGCGCCTTGGGCCTCGGTAGAGGCCACGTCTGTTGGCCCCTCGGTGACCGTTCCCGGTCGGCGTGAGGCGGTCGTGGCGGCGACTGTACCCGCGCGCCTGTGCCGCATCTCCGACCGGAACGCGGGGCAACGCACGTTGTTAGCGGGGTGATCGCCCCCGCAGTTAACACACGTCGCCGGCTCCTCTCGGGGGCGGGGGCAATCACGCGCTGCGTGCCCCTCTCCACAGCGGACACAGGCGAGCGGCCGGTGGCAGTGGTGTGAGGAGTGCCTAAATTGCTGACACCGGTGACATTGAGCGGGCCCACGTTTGCCCCGCCAGGCCTCGATCTTGACACCACGCATGCATAGGAACACGGTGGTGTCGAAGATGGACCTGACCTCCGCTGTCCTCTTCAGGACTGCGTGGAACACGCAGCCGGGTCGTCCCTGACGTGCCCTGATGTGGCGCACGTACTCCGGCTCGTGCCCCATCGCCCGGAGCTCCTCCTCTATTTCCTCCGGGGGGGTGTCCACAGGCAGCCCTGTGATGGCCACCTTTAGGCTGCGCTCCGCTGGCAGCGAGTACGCGAACCAGGATATGCCGGCTTCCCTTTCCAGGCCCGTTAGATACCGCTGGACCACCCTGTATTCGTTCTCACTTTCGGGTGAGAAGCGAACCCCAGCGCCGTACGGGCGGGCGTTGGGGGGGTAGCCCAGCTTGTCTCTAAGGGCCCTAAAGTGGCCGGCCCATCCTGGCAGCTTTTCCACCACCAACGGAGGATACCTAGGCCGCTTCGGCGGCTTCGGCTTCTGCTGAGAGGTGGCCGCTCCGCTGGCCTCTGGGGCTGCCTGTTGTGACGCAGCGTCGGTCTTATTTTTGGCATAAAATAGAGGGACACTCACCCCGGGACTGTCCGCTGAGCGTGCTCCTCTTCTGTCCGGTGGCGGCGACGTCGGCAGCGTCGGCGACGCCGCAGGCGAACGCCGAGCCGCCTCGGCGAAGGTAGGCGAGCGGGCGGCGCCCTGACCCCGCGGCAGCGCGTGTTCACGCTGTGGCCGCGGCGGGTCTAGGCAGTACCGCTTCGCGTCGTCATCTTCTTCGTCGTCGGTGCTGCGGCGCCGTCGCTGCGGTCGCGGCTCGAGCTGAAACTCGTAGCCGAATCCCAGCGACGGCGTCGGAGAGGCAGGGGGGGTGCGCCTCCTCGGCGCACTCGGCCCAGAGTCGACCGAGCCCGCGGACGCGATCGACATGTTCGAGCCGGCTTGAGACGAACATGCCGATAGCCCCGCCGGCGAGTCGTAGGCCGAGGTGCGGGGGGGCGCGGGGGAGTCGGGCGCCTGAGGCGCCGAAGTTGAAGGCCGGGCGGCAGTAGCCAGCCTCGGCATGGGTAGGCGGTCGCGCTCCGCCTGGGCCGGTCCGGTCAACAAGCTGCGCCCGGAGCCGGCGGTAGCGGTGCGCGACGACGCAGCGGTGCGGCTGGAGGCGGCCGCCGCGGACGCAGCCCCGGAGGGCGCTGTCGACGCGGCGGGACGCGAAGCCGTAGAGGCGTGCGCGGTGGGGCGCGCAGAGGGGGCTGCGGGTGCAGCGGGGCGGGTGGTCGTTGCCGCGGCGCGCGGGGTGGGCGCGGGTACACGCACAAGGGGCGCGGGGGCGCGCACCGACGCTCGCGCAGCTGGGGCAGCGGCACGCGCTTGTTGAGCGCGGGCCGGGGGGGTGGCAGCAGATCCCGGGGCCTGGATGGGCACCGGGCGGAAGGCGGACGGTCGCACAGCAACGGCGTGCGGCTGGCTCGACGAAGGCGCCGGAGTCGTCGGCGAGTCACGCACCGCCGACGCCGTACTCGGTCCGGCTCCCGACGGGTCTCCATGTTGGTGCCTCACCTTACCGGACCGCTTCCTCTCCTCACTACGAGGAGGGGGGGGTCCGGTCGTTACCGCACCGGACACCGCGTCGCCGATATTCGGCAACGACAGCGCCCGGTCCAGTACCGGGCGAGGCACCTGAAAGCCGGCGTCGCCGCGACCGGACGGGTCGCGGGCGCCTGGCTTTGGCATCGCACTTATTCACTAAAATCACTCACTTATAGCACTTTGGTGTCACTGTCACAGTAAAATTCACAATTGTTTATTATAGGCACAACACACTGTATGTAGGGCTTCGCATTGCGACGAGGTGTCGCGACCGCAACGGTGCCGGAGCACCGGGCAGCACCGAGCCGCCTCCCCTATGCTCGTACTAGTGCCAGGCACTTGCACGAACATAGGGAAAGTGAAGGTAGGTGGCGAGGTGGCGGTCCGAGCGACGCGATTCCGTTCCGCAAGTACCCCCAACTTCGTTGATTTTCTTGCGGACGGAATCTTCCACACGACTGCTACTACACTCGAAACGCGGAGCACTGTGGGGACCTCTGGCGGTCCGCACGAGGGGGAGAATGTCGGCGACGAGACCCTATCTGGGCACCAGGGTGCAAGTAGTGGCGGTACGTAGGTGCGCGCATTTCGTTATGTCGAACTAGAGTCTTATGATATAAATTCTAATTAGATTTATTTAGTTAATTATCATTTCAATATATGTTCTAATTAGTTTTCTATAAGGTTTTTAATGTTAGTTTTCTTATTAGAATAGTCACAAGACTGAATTATGATAATTTGTAAGGGAAATTTTGAGTAAGAAAGTTCGATCGCATATAATTACGTAACTTGAAAATGTGATTTTTAATTAGTGTAGATATTTTAACGAAATTAGTTTTAAAAGAAAGGTCTTGGCTTAAAAACAAAATTACAAAAGGTTTCATGTTGATAGCTTTATTAGTTTAGGAAATATAGTCGAAAGTTTATAATGAAAATTGTCCAAGTTAAAATTTTGTCTGTTTATGTTCTAGGAAATTTTTATTTATGTAAATTTCTTCCAAAATGTTTATATAATAAGGTAGTACATGTAAATACGCATCTAACAATGTATAATATGTAAGGATTATTTTTGGAAAATAAATAAAAAGGGGGTTCCAAAGGTTTCGGCTGTAGTAAAAATGCAGCAAAAAACGGCTCTAAAATCACGGTTCTCAACCCAGTAAGCACGGCCCGTATAAAAGAGGGGCTCTGTGTCGGTTGGGTGGTCAGTCGCAGTACCGCCACCGAAGAGGCAACAGCAAGAAAGGAGCCGAAACCTTGGGAACCAGAAATACTCAAGAAAGAAGATTTTTATTTCTTCCCCGCCTCTACGTTGCACCGGTTATCCTCCGAGGCCCTAGCAAGTGGGTCGTGCCTGCCCTTCCTACGCATTCAGGGGTGCGTGGTGGCGTGTGTTACCAGCGCAAGCAAGGCGCACACGTCAAACACACACTGGGAGATTGTCCCAGGACGACTCAGGAATTAAAAAGCCTGGTCATCCGAAACACCCCTTAATATTTTTTTTAAAATTTTTAGTATTTGTTGTTATAGCGGCAATAGTAATACATCATTTGTGAAAATTTCAGCTTTCTAGCTATCACGGTTAATGAGATACAGCCTGGAGACAGACAGACAGACAGACCGACAGACAGACAGCGAAGTCTTAGTAATAGGGTCCCGTTTTACCCTTTGGGTACGGAACCCTAAAAATCGTAAACAAATGGAATTAGAACTTACAAGTGAGTTAGCGTCAATAGTGATTTAAAAAAAAACGTTTATTTCAGACAAAAAAGTCCATAGGCAAGGCAAAGTTGTTAGTAACAAGAATTTTGCTTATAACAAATTATTGTTAGTAATTGAAAGAAAAAGAAGAAACTGGACACACTGCCTACCCCTGCACAGGAGGCTCACCGGTCTCGCTACACATGGAGTTCAGAACCTACTGAGCAGAACAGTATCGGTTCTCATGCCAATCATCCTGAGGATGCGATTCGGGCTCCCGCGTACTCGTTGCACCACCGACGCAACTTTTTTACGCAAAATTGCGTAGAAGTCATCTACGCTAGCTAGTATTTTCTTCGACGTTTCGTTGAATACCTACTAACTGTTTGCATACTGCTATGTTTTTATCAATAATGAACTCTTTCCTTTAGTTTTCCGTATGCCATTATTTCTCAGAATTTGATCCTTATTAACGACACTATCGAATAGTGTAATAATAAAGTGTGTATTTTTTTTCCGAAATCAATGGGCGATTCCGAAATTCGATTAGCTAGGAATATTGATTTTTTCAAAAATCTAATGATGCAGTTTTAGTTTTCATCAAAATCGGGCACGAGACTTCTTTGAGTATGTTTCGCTATTCTTCATAGTTTCGGAATTGGCCATCCACGCCCACTTCAAAAATTCACTCTCTATACTTATTACTCTGTATACGTATTGCTGCTGTCTATCATTCAAATAAAATTTCACTAAGCTAAGCGCAATTTTACCTACTCCGTAATGATCAGTTTCAAAAGTAATGTGTCATGATTTACGCAATCAAAGGCCTAGGCGAGATCACAAAATATTCATTTGGCGTCTTGGGTCTCTTCCCATTTAGTAAACATGTGCTTTAAGCCTTTAAATAACGTTGACTTCGACCTAAGTCGTACGTAGTTTTCGAGTATTAGCTGTAACACTTCTATTGCTTCTTGCAGACAATAACTTCGACATGCCAGACCGCACGTTCCACTCCCTGGCGACCACCTGGCGGCTGATCACCAACGACTCGCCTACTGACGTCAAGGAGCTCATCCCGGAGCTGTTCTACCTGCCCGAGCTGTTCCACAATAACGAAGGTAAGAACAATATTTTTTTAGTTTTGGAAACACCTCTACGTCATAATTGACCAAATCCAAATTACATTGCAACAAATCGTAAATCATCACATAAGTCTTAACAAACGGTGACAAAAAATTAAGACGCGCAATAAGCGTTCTTCTTCTTCGTGTCAAAGTTACTATTCAATTATTATTGGCCCAATGCTAAGCCATTTCCACCGAATCGTCGGTGGCAGCGCATTAAAAAAAAAGCCTTTGCTTGCACTATGGCGTCGCGCTTCTTCGCCGATGCGCAACCACTTTAAACATTCAACTAGTCCAACTTGGTGTGGTAACAAGCCCTGTTCTAATTATGTAAGCAAAGAACGTTCTCTCGTTCAAAATAAATCTTCATATTGGATTTAATAGACAAAAATAATTGGGGAAATCGCCGTCGAGCTAGACCGCGGCGCATGTGCCGAACATGGCCAGATATTGCACAGGACAGAGCGGTTTGGAGGGAGAAAGGGGAGGCCTTTTCCCAGCAGTGGGACACTCAAAATGGGCTAACAAAAAAAAGGAAGGGGACACGCACTGACTTTATTACTGGCGTGAAACTTTTCAAATATAACATTATTTCTTTAAATAGTTTTGGCGTTCCCTTTTCACACGTATGAACTGTATGACATTAATCTACCTATATCACGATATTAAGTTATCCGCTCGATTAACACAACACCAAACAGCAACCGGGCAGTAGCCAGTAACCCACCGGATACGACACTAAGTCTGGTTGGAAGATCTTCCCTTTTCGCTAGATGATGAGAAAGGACAATGACCAAATGTGTGTAGCTATATAGTGCCCTTTTGATTTTTGGCGGCCACTAACAAAACTATTTACTCATAGTCCGGTCAAAATAGACATTTCAAATAACAAAAACTGACAGAGCTGAATTTTGGTAGAGACCTTGGGTACACCGGTAGAAATAAAGGGCCAAAAGTCCCCATCGATCCCATGTGTGCTAAAAAAGTTATTCAAGGTCAAAGGTCAAAATTTTAGGTATAATTTAGATTTTTCTCAAAAACGGTGTTTTGCCAAAAATACCGAAACAAAATTTTAGATCAAAAAATTATTTACAAAAATGGTCCTAATACTAATTTTTCCTAACAATCACCATTCCTAAGATGTCGCGATTCTAAAAGTTGAAGATGTTACGTTCTACACTACATGATATGCACACATTTCCACACCACCTGTGAGGTAGTACCTGGCGCGTTTTTTTGCCATTTAACCGTATCACATCGATTTTTTTAGCAAGATACTGTTGCTTCAACTTTCATAATTAAAATTTTGGACATGTATTTTGCTATATCCTAACTGCACTAGTATTTTGATAGACCTGTATCGGCACATGAGCTTTTTTTTGCTGAAAAGACTGGAGTTACTCGTGGCTCAGGCTCTTCTAGTAATACTGAATCTTTGGGGGTAACAATGTGAATAATAAGTTTTTAAACTGTCATGGTCACTAACATAATTAACACTAGAAACGGGATATTTACCATGTCCATTATTTGTTTTGAGTTCCCGATATTCGTTCGTTTCCGTTTATTTTGTTTGTCTGCTCATAAACACCCACCCGCAATAACTTTAGTTTATCCGTGATCATGGTGCTTGCAACAGCGCCGAAATATCGGGAACTCCAAACAAACAATGGGCATGGTAAATATCCCGTTTCTAGTGTTAATTATAATTTGAATAATACCCATTAAGTGAAGCGTATTATTACCGTCCAAAGTATTTACATTTATTCAACATATTGAATAAATGTGCCTGTTTCTGGTGATAAAATATGAGGCGGACGATTGAAAACTGCTGCTGCTTCGTACGTAATTGTTTCACTATAAGATGCGCACAAACCAATAGACGAGAAAATTTGTATGAGACGTTATGAAGCAAATCGCCGATGAAAAAAAAACTGAAAGTCCTAGTTGTAGTTTAGATTTAACTAACTTCAGATGCTCCAAATTATGACGTTTGTTTTTAAGAATGATTTACTCCAAAAAATATGACAATGATTCCGGGATATCGTTGTTCTCGAACATTCTACTCGGTGGAGGTATATGGGGCATTATCAAACACACAAGATTGAATATCTTCACGAAGAATTGCAGCCGCAGCTTTCAAAATTTTGAACCGTTCTTCTTTTTCATTTAAGTTTTTGTTATCACACCAGGCTTGACTTGAAGTGTCTTGGTAATTTTAATAAATGTTAATTTTCCCGGCTTTTCTGTAATACTACATGATGAGAACTTCGTGAAAGCCGAGAAAGATAAGCAAATCAAGTATGATGTTGATCAAGCCCATGCAGAAGGAACTGAGTTTCTTTTGAAAAGAAACTCAGTTCCTTCTACACACACAAAAGACAAAAGAGACACTACACAAAAGAGACACTAATAGGCCTTTTTACTTATATTAAGTGTCTGACCATGTATACGTATACGTGGCATTTGTGTGCATATCATGTAGATTGTAACACCTTCAACTTTTAGAATCGCGATATCTGAAGAACGGTGATGTTTGTAGATAATTTTACTATCTACAATTTTTGTCTTGGGCTATATTTTTGATAAAACTTACCGTTTTCGAGAAAAATCCAAATAACCGAAAATTTTGACCTTTGACCTTGAACAACTTTTTTAGCACACATGGGATCGATGGGGAATTATGGCACTTTATTTATACTAGTTAACCCAAGGTCTCTAGCAAAATTCAGCTCTGACGGAGTTTTTGTTATTTGATAACTATCTTTATGTCTAATTTGACCGGACTATCAGTGGCGAAGCGTCAAATTTGTGTCAGGGGGAAGCCGAAGAAATAAATGAGAATTGTGTTTTTGTTTTCGGCATTCTATTTTCATTTTGATAGAGGCGTTGGAGTTGCTGATAATAAAAATGATTCACATTTTTATTATCAGCAACTCCAAAACCACGAAAATTCCCCTTGCCTTGACGAAAACACCGAAAAATTTCGTCGGTACCATCTTGGATTTTCATTTTGACCTTATCGGCGTCATCGATAATGACGCCGATAAGGTCCCGCGATAAGGCGACCCCGAAAAGCATGGAAATGACACCCATGACGAAAAAAAATAAAATTTTAGTCAGCGCCATCTTGGATTTTCATTTTGACCTCAGTTTCGACATCAGCCCGAAAACCACGTAAATGACAACCATGATAAAAATTAAACCGAAAAAAATGAAAGAATAAAATACAAAGGAACAATAATCAGAAAATCATTCTGTATTTAAACAGATTTAAATCAGTCCGGACCCTGGACTGAGTTCTGAGCTTGCTTTTTATGCTATTTTGTACTATATGTGTATAACTTCGTTAATGGCAGCGACAAATAAAACGCCACCAATTTTGGTCATTGACACCCTGTTTCTCATACAACAAAACATGTTGATTGTTCAGGTCTAAACCTGGGCACGCGGCAGTGCGGCGCGTCGGTGGACAACGTGGAGCTGCCGCCGTGGGCGGCCGACGCGCGCCTGTTCACGCTCATCCACCGCCAGGCGCTGGAGTCGGCGCACGTGACCGAGCACCTGCCGCACTGGATCGACCTCGTGTTCGGCTATAAACAGACCGGCCAGGCCGCGCTCGACGCCATCAACGTGTTCCCGGCCTGTGTGAGTCATCAAATATAATCTGTACTAAACTCTATTTGTCTACAAACTCACTGCATATGAACAGCGATAAAATGCCATCTTATCTAACCGAACAATCTTCTCTTTCAACGGAACACACGCGAACAACTTATTCTCACAACTGTTTATTTTTATAAAAGAGAGATATAATTAAGTAACTTATAGACTAAGCTTAAAGTATGACATGTTACATCCACCATCATGCTGTTGGCGTGCGGGGTTAGTTGCCCGGAATCGCATTTTTCCATGCTCCTATCCATTTCTGTCGATCAGAACTATCATTTGTTGGAGCGACTAACACAGCGAGAGTGCCATCGCACGCGGAAGCATCGACGATGCGGTCGGCACCGCTCTGTCTGTAATGGAAATTTTGACTGATTATGTTTATGCTTATTTCGTGCAGACATATTACGGCTTCGACCCGTCTGCACTGGAAGAAGAGGTAGACCGCACGGCGGCAGCGGCCATGGTCCGCACGTACGGGCAGGCGCCGCGCCAGCTGCTGCGCGCGCCGCACCCGCACGCCGCGCACGACCTCACGCAGCACGCCACCCAGCAGGTAGGGGGAGGGGGAGGGGGAGGGGAGACCGCGCCAGCTGCTGCGCGCGCCGCACCCGCACGCCGCGCACGACCTCACGCAGCACGCCACCCAGCAGGTAGGGGGAGGGGGAGGGGGAGGGGAGACCGCGCCAGCTGCTGCGCGCGCCGCACCCGCACGCCGCGCACGACCTCACGCAGCACGCCACCCAGCAGGTAGGGGGAGGGGGAGGGGGAGGGGAGACCGCGCCAGCTGCTGCGCGCGCCGCACCCGCACGCCGCGCACGACCTCACGCAGCACGCCACCCAGCAGGTAGGGGGAGGGGGAGGGGGGGGGGAGACCGCGCCAGCTGCTGCGCGCGCCGCACCCGCACGCCGCGCACGACCTCACGCAGCACGCCACCCAGCAGGTAGGGGGAGGGGGAGGGGGAGGGGAGACCGCGCCAGCTGCTGCGCGCGCCGCACCCGCACGCCGCGCACGACCTCACGCAGCACGCCACCCAGCAGGTAGGGGGAGGGGGAGGGGGAGGGGAGACCGCGCCAGCTGCTGCGCGCGCCGCACCCGCACGCCGCGCACGACCTCACGCAGCACGCCACCCAGCAGGTAGGGGGAGGGGGAGGGGGGGGGAGACCGCGCCAGCTGCTGCGCGCGCCGCACCCGCACGCCGCGCACGACCTCACGCAGCACGCCACCCAGCAGGTAGGGGGAGGGGGAGGGGGAGGGGAGACCGCGCCAGCTGGTGCGCGCGCCGCACCCGCACGCCGCGCACGACCTCACGCAGCACGCCACCCAGCAGGTAGGGGGAGGGGGAGGGGGAGGGGAGACCGCGCCAGCTGCTGCGCGCGCCGCACCCGCACGCCGCGCACGACCTCACGCAGCACGCCACCCAGCAGGGAGGGGGAGGGGGAGGGGAGACCGCGCCAGCTGCTGCGCGCGCCGCACCCGCACGCCGCGCACGACCTCACGCAGCACGCCACCCAGCAGGTAGGGGGAGGGGGAGGGGGAGGGGAGACCGCGCCAGCTGCTGCGCGCGCCGCACCCGCACGCCGCGCACGACCTCACGCAGCACGCCACCCAGCAGGTAGGGGGAGGGGGAGGGGGAGGGGAGACCGCGCCAGCTGCTGCGCGCGCCGCACCCGCACGCCGCGCACGACCTCACGCAGCACGCCACCCAGCAGGGAGGGGGAGGGGGAGGGGAGACCGCGCCAGCTGCTGCGCGCGCCGCACCCGCACGCCGCGCACGACCTCACGCAGCACGCCACCCAGCAGGTAGGGGGAGGGGGAGGGGGGAGGGGAGACCGCGCCAGCTGCTGCGCGCGCCGCACCCGCACGCAGCGCACGACCTCACGCAGCACGCCACCCAGCAGGTAGGGGGAGGGGGAGGGGGAGGGGAGACCGCGCCAGCTGCTGCGCGCGCCGCACCCGCACGCCGCGCACGACCTCACGCAGCACGCCACCCAGCAGGTAGGGGGAGGGGGAGGGGGAGGGGGAGGGGGAGGGGAGACCGCGCCAGCTGCGGGGCGCGCCGCACCCGCACGCCGCGCACGACCTCACGCAGCACGCCACCCAGCAGGTAGGGGGAGGGGGAGGGGGAGGGGAGACCGCGCCAGCTGCTGCGCGCGCCGCACCCGCACGCCGCGCACGACCTCACGCAGCACGCCACCCAGCAGGGAGGGGGAGGGGGAGGGGAGACCGCGCCAGCTGCTGCGCGCGCCGCACCCGCACGCCGCGCACGACCTCACGCAGCACGCCACCCAGCAGGTAGGGGGAGGGGGAGGGGGGAGGGGAGACCGCGCCAGCTGCTGCGCGCGCCGCACCCGCACGCAGCGCACGACCTCACGCAGCACGCCACCCAGCAGGTAGGGGGAGGGGGAGGGGGAGGGGAGACCGCGCCAGCTGCTGCGCGCGCCGCACCCGCACGCAGCGCACGACCTCACGCAGCACGCCACCCAGCAGGTAGGGGGAGGGGGAAGGGGAGGGGAGACCGCGCCGCCATTTTGTATCGCTCTTCGAGTTGCTGCCTCCAAATGTGTGAAAGCATTGTTCCTGGCACAAAGACTTTCTATTTCTGCCCCCACCTAGTTCCTTATAAAATGATGCTGCGAGTCGCGTGTGTATATTTGAATTTAGTTCTGAATTCTGACACTGAGCTCGGTTTATTTGGCGCTACCTGTTGCTTTTTTTGTTGACATGAAAAATGTTGGCATTTTTGTAATGTTTCAATTTTTCAATCCTATGATGTATTAAATGTCTGTACTGTGATGTGTTATAAACTATTTGACAACAGTAGACACTACGTAGAGTGCCTTGTTCCCAAAGACAAGCCTGCAGGAATCGGCTTGTTAGGTGCCTTCAGGCCTGATAGCAAGAGATTTACAGGATTAGCCTGCACCATAAACGTTTCGCGGGGCTCCATTCTAAAATGTATCTTGTTTCTAATTTATATGCATGATTGAAGTGGTTATTTGTATTGTGTGTCCCCAGGTGGGGGTGTGGGCGGGCGTGGCGGGCGCGCGCTGGGGCCGCTACTGCGGGTCGCCCGCGCTGGGGCCCGTGGGCGTGGCGTGGCGCCGCTCGCTGGCGGGCGCGGCGCTGCACGCGCTGCCGCACGCGCGCTCCGTGGCCGTGGCCAGCCGGGCCACCGCGCTGCTCGCCTTGCACGGTGAGACTTGATCACGATCAACTTAGGCCTGTCATATTAGGCTGCGAACCAACTCTTTATTGTCAACATTCACCCGTGTTTTAGCCGGGAATAATTTGGCCACCACTCGGTCATAGCCTTGCTCCATCGGCCATCTCCGCGTCTAGCCGGTTGTCCTGCCCAGGTCCACTTGAGGCGCACCGGCCGGCCCCCGACGTCATAGACGGCGGATTTCGTTGTTACGCACTCGTAGGCAGAAACTACAAACCGTTGCGAGTAATACGCACTTGTAATTTAGAGGATCCCTCTAGCTCCGAGAGGGACATACTCTATAGGGACGTCCGACTCTAGGACCTAGAGTCTAGGATGTCCGCTCCCGTCCATCTGCCTTTTATCTAAGCGTGTTCTTGGATTTTAAACTTTCAGCCCGGAGACAAGCGCTGATAACATAATAGCATGATTTTATTTCGGAACTTATTTTAGTATCGCCTACTGATAGTTAAAACAGAAATTTTGATGCTTTCAATTTAGTCGATTGCTCTCGTTCCGGCGTCGAATCCTGTTGTATAAAAAATATTAGCGGCAGTGCTTTGCATCTAAATATTTATTGTATTCATTAATTCCAGGAGAAGCCTCAAGTAACACTCAAAACAACGGGCAGCAGCCACTAGCGTTAGTGTCGTGGGGACACTCCGACAACATCGTGCGACTGAAGCGAAGACGAGACATACGACCGGACTTGTTACTGCATGTGTGTGCACTCGACCAGGTAACACGTCACCATTGGATGTCTTATTACGGGAATTATGAAGTTGGAACTCTTCCTAATGACTCTTATAGTGACACTAGCCAACAACTTGACTAGTCGATCACTGTACAGTACTACAACAGGTTACACCGGCAGCAGTCGGTTACAGTTATTTGCATAGAAATCTTGTCGTGCGTCTCGTAAAATTGCGTGATTTTAGATTTTTCTGCAAGTTAAATCAACCAAACCCGAATAAAACACTACGTTACTACTTAAAATACGAATTAATTAAAAATATTAATTTATTATTATCTCCTTTATTCATTATCTCTCTTATTTAATACATTTTTAAATATTTAAAAAAACAAAAGTAAACAAAACATTTAAAAATATAAAAAATAGATGTCCCATCGGCATCAGGAACAAGGTCCAGGCTGCCGGTGGTCAGGGCTCCAGAGAAAGGAACCGCCTCACAATGCGCGCCGTGTCCAGGAGTACTGCTTTCTGAATCAAGCCCTTGACCCAGCCGCGCAATGAGAGCCTCCTAAGGTGTTGGTCGAGGCTCTTTGCTATTAGTCCATTAACCGTAACGACTATCGGTACAATGATTGCAGAGTCCACATCCCACATGTCGACAACCTCGTGTGCTAAATCAAGATACTTGATTTTTTTATCATTTTCAGCTTTCACGAGATTCTCGTCATTAGGGACAGTGATGTCAACAATCATTGCACGGCGCTCTCGGCGATCTATCACCACAATATCAGGTTTATTTGCTAAAATAGTCCTGTCCGTGATGATAGATTGATCCCAATACAATGTGGCATGACCGTTCTCGAGAACTGGGTCGGGCACATACTTGTAGTATGGTACTTCAGAACCCACAAGGTTGTATTGCAGGGCAAGTTGCTGGTGGATAATCCTAGCTACTAGATTGTGTCTGTGCAAGTACTCACCGTTAGCAAGACGAGAACAACCGGAAACAATATGTCGGATCGATTCACCGGGACGATGGCATGCCCGACAGATGTCAACCGTACCGTCCTTGACAATGTATTTCCGATAATTGTTCGTCATGATAACTTCATCCATAATCGCACAGACAAAACCTTCGGTTTCCCCAAAGAGGTCACCAAATCGTAGCCAGGATACGGACGCCAAGAGGTCTACATCAGGTCCATGTAGGGCCCGGAAAAAGCGTCCGAGTAGCTCCTTGCTCTGCCATACCTCCCTACGGTCATTAGTATCCAATATCACAGGTTTGCGCCAGTTCTCGTTAGCCAAGGAGAGCGGGGTGAGGCCCTTGTCCACTGAGACCACATCTCGGTGCATCCCCACGTCGGTTTCGAGGAAATATTCCCTGAGACTGCATACCTCACGGTTGTGCAAGGTCTTAGCATTTAAGAAGCCACGACCTCCGCACTTCCGCGGGATATACAGTCTCATCACCGATGATCGTGGGTGATGCATCCGGTTTGCGGTCAGTAGAGTGCGGACCCTCCTATCCAGGGCATCAAGTTCCGTCTGAGTCCATTTGAGTATGCCGAAAGAATACATCAAAACCGGCATGACCCAACCATTAAAGGCGCGCACCTTGTTTCCGCCTGATAAAAGACTATTTAGCACTTTATTCAGGCGACCAAAGAAGCGCTCCTTCAATGATTGTTTCACGTCAGCAGCATTGATGCCTAATGCTTCCGACATACCCAAATACTTGTAGGTCTCGGTTGAGGAGAGGGATCTAAGGAATATGGAATCCGAGAGTTGAGTTCCCACGGATTCCATAATCTCCCCTCGCTTTACATGCATGACCGCACATTTGTCCACACCAAATTCCATCCTGATGGCGCTACTAAATGTTTCAGTCACTTTTAGTAGCTCCATCAGTTGCAAATTGCTGGGAGCAAATATTTTCAAATCATCCATGTAAAGGAGGTGAGATATAACCTGACCACCTCTCTTCAACCGGTAGCCTAGACCTGAATCCTCCAGCAGTGTGCTCAGAGGATTCAAGGCCAAGCAAAACCAAAGCGGACTCAAACTGTCACCCTGAAATATTCCTCGCTCAATCCTGATCGGTTCATCGTTCGCAAGAATCTGCCGACATCCTGGATAGAGAAGGACTGTCCTCCACTGTCCCATACACGACACCAAGAAGGTGCGAAGAGTTGCATCTATTTTGTACAACTCCAGCACCCTCATGAGCCATGTATGTGGCACCGAATCATAGGCCTTCTTATAATCTATCCAACACGTCGACAGATCCCTCCGGGATCGACGAACCTGTTGGCTAACGGTCATGTCGATAAGGAGCAGCTCCTTAGTACCGCGGGACCCATTCCTACATCCATTCTGAGAGACAGACATAATTGAATTGCTATCTATATGACGAACAATTTTTTCTCTCAGAATGGATGTAAGAACTTTATAGACCGTCGGTAAACACGTAATTGGTCTATAGTTTTTAGGTTCCGCAGTACTACCCGATTTATGGAGCAGGTGGGTAACTCCTGTTGTAAAGAATGGTGGTAGCGACCCATTCTCTAAGGATGACTGGAATTGTGAGGCTAAGCAAGCGTGTGGCCTTTGTAGCCATTTAATCCAAAAGTTGTGCAGTCCGTCCGGCCCTGGAGATTTCCAGTTAGGTAACGGACGGACTGCACGGGCCACATCCAGTGGACTAATAGAAATTGCCTCCATTTCTGGAATTGAGTCACACGCTCGCTCAACAACACGCATCCAATCACCCTCAGTGTGACCAACGGGCACCGACCAAATACTTCGCCAAAAAGCACTCATGGCGTCATTATCCGGCAGATGCGCGTCAGCCACTCCTTGAGTGGTGACGGGCCGCTCCCATGTTCTATATACCCACCTTTCGTCACTCTGGAACATGCGGTTCTGAGTATATCGATCCACTCTTCGCCTATACCGACGGATACGGTTAGCCCATGCATAAACTTTCTGCTTCAGGAAGTCGATGCGCTCTGTGACTCGTGACATGTATTCTCGGGGACTGATATCAGTTCCTGAGAATGCCCGCCTCACAAAGCGCATCACCCTTGGACGTGTATTGCCCTCCCTGAAGCAGATAAGCTTTCCGATGAGTGCCCTGGCCTCATTAATACGACGCTCAATCCTGCATTGCCAGGCTGGCACGGCAGGTTTTGGTCGTGTAGCACTGTCTGTGTTTGGAAATTTGACATTGGCTACACGACATGCCGCAACAGCCGTGCAATACAAGATTGAGTGTGTATCGCAAAGGTTTGCGCTGCTTTCAATAAAATTTGGTAACATGGCATCCAGGGCACACACCAGTGCTCTATTCTTTTTATTCATGGGCAAACGTGGTAACCGTGGTCTAATATCAGGTGACGTGAACCGATACTCACGAATCGCATCCTCCAGAGCGCTCCTTAATTCCACATTGCACAGGTTATCTGCAGATATAGCCCTGTCCTCCTCTTCCTCAGCATGCTGATTTGCCCGCAATGGTATTGCAGCAGGCACATGTGAAACGTTCTGGGTAGGGAGAGGGTCGCTGGCAGGGCTAATCTGCACTTCCGAGCGCAGCCGATCAAGTGTAGCATCATCCAACCTATGATTATTTTGAATGACGCGCACCTGATCCGACAATCGTTGGGCAGAGACATTGACGGCAGGTTCAAGTGCCTGAAACAGAGAGAGCATCCGACATCGGTACGCTGTAAGGTTAATTCCTCCCTCTGTAGCCCCATAATATGCGCGCATCACATTTTCATTCATGGACAGCGTCCATCGAATGCGCGACACATTTCCACCGGCAGCGGGGACCCTGTTCGGGGCCTGTTGGCCTCGAGGTCCCAAGCCCGCTGGTGGCCGTCCTCTTCCTCGTCGTCGTGGTGGTGTCGACGGCGGGGAGAAAAACTCGTCACTCGAGCTCGACGCAACTGCAGCAACCGGCGATGCAGCGCTCACGGATGTGGCGCGTCCCGGCGGCTGCGAGGCGGAGCTGAGTGACGAGCCCGGAGATGGTGGGTGTGTCTCTTGAAATTTGGCCCGACGTCTGGTCAGCATTGGTGATAATATTTTTGACAAACATACATTATTGTTTTCCATTTTATTTTCCATTTAGGCTTCAGTATTGTGCAGTTTGGTATCGTTTTTTTTTTCCTTTATCATTATTGTTGTTTAAAATTGGTTAGTGTCCTTTAAATATGGGTTAAATTGATAAAAACATTAAAATAAAATTCCGTAGGATAATTATTATTATTATTATAGCTAGCCCATATTGTCCCACCGCTGGGCAAAGGCCTCCCTCCATTCCTTCCAACGGTCACGATTCTGTACTACTACTTTCCAATTCTCAAGGAAGACATCCAGTTCGTCCCGCCATCTCCTTCGTGGTCTGATCCGCGACCTCCGCGACCACCTGTCACTGTTTCAGGGCACCAATCCTGAGGTTTACGGGCCCACAGTTCATTCGGCATGCGACAGACATGTCCTGTCCAGTCCCATTTAAGTTGGGCAGCCTTTTGAGCCACATCAACGATTTGCGTTTTGGAGCGCAGTGTGGTGTTTCGAACACGATCTGTTAATTTTACACCTAAGATACTACGCTCCATAGCGCGTTGGCAAACCTTGAGTTTGGACTTTTGGATATTATTCAAAGACCAAGTTTGTGCACCGTAGGTCAAAATGGGAAGAATACACATGTCCATTAGCTTTTGCTTCAGAGACATGGGCAGAGTGCCCTTAAAACACTCCTTCAAAATATTAAATATAATATATATATATATTTGATACTAAAAAATACATGTTACAAGCCAGTCACAATAAGAAAGTAGACGAGTGTGTCACCACAAATCTGATCCTAAGCCCCAAACTAGGCCTGCACCTGTATTTTAGGGGTCAGCGTTCAGCCATGGGTTTAATTTTCATTCTAACGGCATTGAGTGTCGCTACAAAGTTGACAGCTTTATTGCCATTTGGTAACACATAAAGATAAAGGTATATTTAAGAATTACAATATTAAAATTACAGTAAAAATAAAAACAAAGTTATAATGCTAAAAGGTTATGTGTGTTTGAGAATATTAAGTTAAGAATAGTCTTATTATATTAACTGTTTATTAATATTCCACAGATAACAAAAGTGAGTTCGTCCTGCGTGACAGCGGGCTGCCCGTACCCGCTGGTGCTGGGCCACTCGTCCGGGCGCGTGCTCATGCTGCGCGTGCGCGAGCAGGCGGGCGCGGCGCGCGTGCACGTGCGCGCGCTGCACGCGCACGCCGCGCCCGTGTCCGGCCTGCACGTGTGCGCGCGCGCCGGCCTGCTCGTCAGCGCCAGCACGGATGGCCATATCGTGCTCTGGGACCTGTACAAGTACGCATCAACGTTATAACTACGCACTTTAACTCTGTCTGGATTCGTGCTCGGTTGATAGCAATAGGCTCACCCCCTATTACATGAAACTTAAACATAACTTGCGAATTGTGGGTGTACTATTAGGTACACCTCTGCCTAACCCTTCAGGGATTACAGCCCAAGTAACACAGTCATGCTGAATAAAGTTTGAGTAATAGCGATCCGCGAAACTATAAGCTGAAACTATTGTCTGGATAATGTCTGACTAAACGTCTATTCAGCTGTTAATCAGGCAATTTGGGCACAGTTTTAAATGCTATAATCTGTATAACAGCGATTTAAAGTCTGAGTAATAGCTAAGTAATGGCCCACATAGCTTAGTAACATCTGAGAAAAAGCTGTCATCTCTTTTATAGAGCTGTTATTTCATATTTATTCAGACAAATGCATATGGATATTGATATTCAGAAATTATTCAGGATTAAGTTCATTTGCGTAATACTTGTCAAACAAAATTAAGAGTTATGTTGTAAAGTAGAAAAAAAGTGGTGCTTAATCTTGCAGTGCGTCTTTGTTCTGACACTTCGTATTTCGTTGCATTGAATAAAATCAATATCGACGTGCACAGTGAAACTGAGAACTTTATGTATTATAACCATGATACACGTTAAATACTACTGCGCAAGTAGTTTTATCGTGAATAGCATATAAATTATCTCAATATTTTTCACGCGCCGCTTAGGTAATCAAGTTTAGTGATAGTAAATAATAAGAAATTTAAAGACTTTTGTGTTGACAAAAATACTTAGGATAACACAGCTAATGCTTATCTTTCAAAAGTCATTAAATAAATTATAAATTGTATTTTTAACTGTAATTAATTTCTAAAATGAGGCATTTGATATACATAATGATTCAATAGTTTACTTTAAAATAAGTTTTAATGGCGATTCATTATAAGCTGAATAAAAACTCTCCACGTACTGCAGATGTTATATAACTCTGAATAAAAAGTCACGTCTTCTAATTATTAAGCTTTTATTTGAGAAATAGCGATCTGGTAGTACAAATATCTGAATAACACTTGATTATGTTAAACTGTATATTTTAACTTCATGTAGGTACTCCTTCATACTTTTACGACGAATTCCTCCAGTTCTTCTCCTAGATTTCCATGATTTTCTTCCCATTTTTTATCAATCTGTTCACATCAAACCCGCGGTACAACAATATACACAACGACAAACAATGTTTTAAACGTCCCAATTCAATTACTACCCAGAAAAACTCTGTATAACATGTTTAAAAATGGTACTTTTACAAGTAATTGCGGAATAAGAATACATCATTCAACTTCCATCTGTGTTAGTTAGCTATAAACCATGACTTTATTACTAATATACCGAAATAAGCCCTATATAGAACCCAGAAAACATTTTTATACAGTAGCTGAATAATCGATAAAATATGGAACCTTTTGTGACTTGAAGACAAAATAAAAGCGGTTATTCAAAATCAAGCTTTTTAACAGAAATTAACTACAACATTATTCAGAAGACTCACTATTTTACAGCATATAGTGGTTTCATAAGCAATAAGCTGAGTAAAGTTGGCATATTAGTAATAGATAACTACGTTTATTCAGCTACTTATACTATTATACAGATAAATGCTGTCCCAGGAACTCTTTTTCAAATTAAAGTCATCTATAATGCTTTAGGCTTGTACGCACCGGGACTTACAGCTTAGGACGGCCGTTTATTCCAAGTGCGATAACGATGTGGCTGGGTTTTGAGACAATTGAGCCTGGTTCGTACCTAAACCCGACTGACTATAAACCTAGCCCTACAGTAACTACCTAGCACCCTAGTAATCCTAGTCCTATAGTAACTACCTACTCAGCTATCACCCTAGTTTAAGTTGACCTAACGCCCTAGCCTACCATACAAACCGTTTACGTGAGGGATGTCTGTTACAAGGAGACCTACGGTAACAGACGGAACTTGGGTAGGAATAGGGGTTCGTGTACGTCGTGCAATGTACACAGGAAATGGTTTTCTCACTGCCGATCCCACAGACTCATAGGACCGATGATGGCTAAAGGTGTCTTGGCCACAGTGAGAGGAGGTATAGGAGATGAAACACACTCGACTCCAGCTTGATGACTAATTTATTACAAATAATGAACTTAATTATATACATATTTTGTGGTAAATACACATTGATGGCTATTTACATGTGTGCTGTGTGTGTATCGAGCCGATGAAGCGAAGATCTCAGTAGGCCACTTCTTAGCGCTGACGGTGTGCTGGTGTTGCCGGCGCGTGGAACGAATGTATGTCGCTCTTAATGCTGACGCTGTGATGCTGTTGTTGGCGCGTGTAACTATGATATGTTCACGGCTGAACATTCTGGCGCCTCTCAGGTCCTAGGCTCCAGTTGGTATAACTCAATAGTTTCGTGTTGATGTGGTAGACTGTACATTGGTTCCGTTTTGATAGTTGGTTGGCCTGTTGTAGGTTGGGTAGATGTCTTGTTGGCAGCAAGCGAGGTTGGTTCTGTTGCTGTTTGGTTGGCTGGCTCGGTACTTGTCTTTCTGGTCTTGTGCTGCATTGTGACTCCAATCCATCTCAGTATTGCTGGGCCGTAGCAAACTTAAAACAAAAAGGTTAAAAACATGATTATACACGAAATTGCACTTGTTAAGTATGCGTGAGAACTAATTTGATTCCAAATAGTACTATCTAATTGGGTTTGTAAGGCATTTTCTTGATTAACTAAATTCTGAAAAATCTCTTTTGAGTGATCTATGACTTCTTCGTCTTTCGTAATGTTTAGCATGGATTTGTTCACCATGTGCGTTTTTATGGGAAAGTCTATTTGTTTTGAGTATGATGTTACAATCGGTACTGAAACAATTCTTTTGGCAGTTAATATGTTATTAGTTGTTTTAATAATGCAGTTATCTGCAATTCGTATTACACCGACATTTTGAAGCTCAATTTCTTCTCTTTGTCCGTCACAAAGTATTGACATCGTAACCCGATCTCTTGCAATGAATAACCAAGTGTTTGGCATGTGAAGTTGTTTCCATATTATTTTATTGGATAAATAATATGTTTTGGTAGGACATTTCGTATGTGTCTGGTTTTTAAATAGTTGATCTACAATGCAATTTTCTTTTAATTGCATGTTTTTCACGGCCCCAGGAAAGCAAATGAAGTGGTTAGTCCATTCTAAGCAACGTTTGAACTCCTCATAGTTCAAGTCAAAATACATTTCGTTGTTGTAATCTAACCCTATGTAAGCTTTGGGTACTTCTAGACTTTGGGCGGACTTGTCAGAATTTATCTTTGGGACTGGTGTAACATACATTAAAGTATATTTAGTTATCTCTTGTATAGGAAAATATGAGTATATTTTTATATGAGTCTTGTTTTCAGATATTTTGGTGTCCAGTAACTGTTGTTGTACGATTCTTAAATTTGATGGTAATTTCTTGTTTGCTGATGATATCAGGTCACTGACGTTCTTTGGTGTAAGAACACTGTATACTGTCGCCTTGCTTAAGTATATTTCTAATAATCCGTTATAATAATCCATGATTTCTTCCATGTAATTATATGCTAATTGGTAAGTCTGCATAATACGTATGTTTACACTGTTGTGGTCGACTGTACTGAACCAATGGTTGTTACTCTCTATGTAACCTATGACTTGGTTTAATTTAGTTTGAAATCCTATAAGTTTCTGTTTTATTCTTTCTTCAGTTTTGTTGACTTGTGAGATTGTTGATATCATAAATTTGGTTTGATGGTTGGCAGCTTCAATTAACTTTTTTTGGTTTAAATTTAATGTGTCTATATCTCGATATGCCTCATCATTCACTCCAAAGATAGAAGTTAGTAACTGTCCCAATATTCCCCTTTTCTTCCTAGTTTGGTTCACTTCTGTCAAATATTCTTTAGTCCGCTCAAATTTTGATTCTTCTTCTAACAAATGGTGGTATAATTGTTTACAAAATCCGGAAGCTGTTATTTGTTCTGCATTTGTGCATAGTTGGCTGAATTGTGACGTCATTGTTTTTATTTTGACAAGGTCTTGCTCTAGGTGTTGTTTTTCATAATTTATTTCTATTCTAAATATTCCTCTGTCAATGCTTGCTGTTCCTATTTGTTCAACATAAAATCCTGGTGGTACCGGTTTTAAGCAGTAAGTCGTTGTAGTCGATTTTGCTGAACCCAATGTTTGTAAAATGATGAACAGCAATGTGAACCATTTGGATATTTTATTACATTGTTTGTTTTGATTAGTTTTGTTATTTCTTAAGATTTTTGCGGTGTTTGTTTGTATTGCATGCATAGGTTCATTACTACTACTATACACATTTGTTTCGATTGGCAATGGTATTAATGTGTGGATTGATCGTTTTTGAGTTGTTCCTGACGATTTTTGAAGCGTCACTACTCGGGATAAGTCGTCGTCACCCGTATGTATTTCCTTTATTTTTGCAAGTGGCCATTTGCTGGGAGAAACTTTTTCATCTTTTATAATTACTAGAGTTCCAACCGACAAGTTTTCTTGATTGGTTTTCCATTTGTACCTTTGTTGAAGTTGGTGTAAATAGTCTTTAGTCCAGCTATTCCAGAAATCCTTTTTCATTTTTTGAATCTGTTTCCATCTGTTGATGTGATCTGTATTAGTTTCCGATAGTGGGTCTGGTACCCCTACTGCTTCTCTTCCAATTAAGAAATGACTCGGTGTTAACACGATATTATCGTTTATATCTTCACTTAGTGCACATAAAGGTCTCGAGTTTAAACATGCTTCAGTTTGGTGTAAAAACGTGCTCATTTCTTCGTAAGTTAGTGTCTGCTCTCCTATCACTCTACGCAAATGATGTTTCATAGATTTTACTCCTGCTTCCCAAATCCCTCCGAAGTGGGGGGATGATGGAGGAATAAAGTGCCATTGTGTTCCAATGTTGGTCAACGTGTTTTGAAAGTCGTCAGACTGGGTTATGTCTAACATTTCTTTGTATAAGTAATTGGCAGTGCCTACGAAATTCGTCGCGTTGTCACTATACATGTGTGATACTGGACCTCTGCGTGCCATAAACCTCCGTAGAGCGGCTATGAACGTTTCTGCTGATAAGTCGCCCACCAGCTCCAGATGTACCGCTTTCGTGGATAGGCAAACAAATATTGCAATGTAGCCTTTGTAAGATTTATGACCCCTTCCTTTCATTGTTCTCACTGATATTGGTCCAGCATAATCTACTCCTGTGTGACTGAATGGGTATGATTCCGTCACTCTTGGTTTTGGTAGTGAGCCCATTTTTTGTGAGGCGGTGGTTGATCTGTATCTAGTACACTTTACACATTTTCTAATGCTGCTTTTCACTGTTCGCTTTCCTCCAAGTATCCAATATTTTTGTCTTATGTACGCTAAGATCATACTATTACCTCCATGTAATGTGGTTAAATGAGCATCACGAATTATGATTAATGTTACATGATGGTCATGAGATAACAGAATGGGGTGTTTTTGATCGTATGGTAGACTGGAGTTTTGAAGTCTTCCTCCTACTCGCAGTAAGCCTTCATTATCAATAAACGGATCAAGGCACGACAACCTGTTCCCTTTCTTCAATGATTGTCCGGCTTTAATGGTTTTGTACTCCTCGGCAAATTCTTCTTGTTGAACTAAGTGGAGGACTTTTTTCGTTGTTGAATTAATTTCCTTACAACGTAATGGTTTTTTGTATTCTTGTTTATTTACGAATCTGTAGCAGTATGATAACACTCGTATCATCCTTTGAAAGCTTGAAAATCTTGTCCAGATTTCGTTCTTCGGTATAATAGTTATATGATAACATCGTTTAATCTCCTCACATATTCCTGGTACAGTTTTCGTACTAGGCATGTTCTCACTTTTTAACCACTCCGGTCCATTCCACCATTGAGATAAGTTTTGTAATTTATTTGGCGCAATACCTCTTGTAATTAGGTCAGCTGGATTATGTAATGTGTTTACATAATTCCATTTTGCTTGTGGTAGTATTCTTTGTATTTCAGATACTCTGTTAGCGACAAACGTCTTCCATCGCTCAGCTTCTCCTTTGATCCGGCTCGAAGGACCAAATGTACGCACCGGGACTTACAGCTTAGGACGGCCGTTTATTCCAAGTGCGATAACGATGTGGCTGGGTTTTGAGACAATTGAGCCTGGTTCGTACCTAAACCCGACTGACTATAAACCTAGCCCTACAGTAACTACCTAGCACCCTAGTAATCCTAGTCCTATAGTAACTACCTACTCAGCTATCACCCTAGTTTAAGTTGACCTAACGCCCTAGCCTACCATACAAACCGTTTACGTGAGGGATGTCTGTTACAAGGAGACCTACGGTAACAGACGGAACTTGGGTAGGAATAGGGGTTCGTGTACGTCGTGCAATGTACACAGGAAATGGTTTTCTCACTGCCGATCCCACAGACTCATAGGACCGATGATGGCTAAAGGTGTCTTGGCCACAGTGAGAGGAGGTATAGGAGATGAAACACACTCGACTCCAGCTTGATGACTAATTTATTACAAATAATGAACTTAATTATATACATATTTTGTGGTAAATACACATTGATGGCTATTTACATGTGTGCTGTGTGTGTATCGAGCCGATGAAGCGAAGATCTCAGTAGGCCACTTCTTAGCGCTGACGGTGTGCTGGTGTTGCCGGCGCGTGGAACGAATGTATGTCGCTCTTAATGCTGACGCTGTGATGCTGTTGTTGGCGCGTGTAACTATGATATGTTCACGGCTGAACAAGGCTTAATAACATCTGTGTTATATGCGGTATAGAAGTTATTACTAAGCTTTCAGAAAAATAGTCAACTTAATACAAATTTTACTAAGCTAAAAGAGTTATAAAGGCCAAAAGAGAATATTATTCAGAATTTGGTTCTTTCAATATCCACTTACTCACACGTTTTGTAACTTATAGCTGTAAACATTTGCGAATTGCTATTACTCAAACTTTGTTCAGCATGTCTGTGTTACTTGGGAGGCGTGATGATGTTAATGTTATATAAAAGAAAATATTCTCCTTTCCAGATTAATCTACATCCGCACGTTACCAAACCGGGACATGCTGTCAGTGACCCACGTGACCATCAGCGAGACGCTCTGCGACATCGCGTCGGTGCACGACATGGCCAGCAACGTCGCCAGCGACGCTAACGGCGACGGCAACAGTGGCGACGTCACGCCTGACGCGCCCGACGTGGGTGATAACAGCGCCGAGGCCTACGAGAAGGACGCGGCGTATAAGTACAATTCGCTGATCAGAGTGCATACTGTTAATGCGAGGTTTGTTGGTGAGTATTGCGCCTAATTTTACAACTTTGAAAAGCCATCATTATCACATCTGTGTAGTTTACAATACAGACGAATGGATATCCTGTTAAGTTTGCGCAAAAAAGAGGTATTAGGTAAATGATCCTCCTGTCTTTGTCTTCTTCAAGCCACTTACGGAAAAAGAACGATGTTTTATAAATATTTAGTACTAATTAATACTATTGAATGAATTGTGGTACAAGTCCCCTTAGAGAATTTACTTTTTTTTTTCAGGTAGCGTAAAAGTGTGCGAGCGCGTGACATGCATATGCTACTCGAACGCACCAGAGGGCGTGAGCGTGAACTGCATAGCGGCCGGCCTGGCCACCGGCGCCGTGCGACTGTTCTCCTCGTGGGACCTGCGCCCGCTGCTGTACATCCCGCCGCCTGACACCAGGGCAGCACTGCTCAGGTACTCACTTGATAATATTATAATCGATTGAAAGCTCAGCTATGCTTGCCGAAGTCTGTCTGTGGATGGATGACCATCCATTATAAAGGATGTAACAAGACCCTTAACGAAGCCGAAACACACTTGTATTCCCTGTTATTGCGATCATTTTTTTGTTCTAGACCATACCTAGAACCTAGTAACCTGTTACGGAGATACCTATTGGGGGTCAAAGTTCCAACTTTTTCACAAGTGTTTTTTTTTTAAATACACGTTTTAATGTAAGATTTATACTTTAAAAACCTCCACGACTTCCGTACTATTCTAGCCACACATCAGCACAATGTTTTGTGTACGTTACATTGAGTCCTACCGTAAAACGTGATTTTTCACCCCAAAAAAAAGTCGTCTCGCAGCAATAATTTTTGCGTAAAGTTACTTAGTTTGATGAAGGGTCCGTTTACACCCTGTATACTGAGTTTTCTCAGTGCCTCGGAAAAGAAGTTAAGCCGTTGGTCTCGGCCGTCATTGGTAGATCTTTGACAGTAGTCAGTGGCGCGACAATGATAACCAATTACCTAGTATCTGGTTGGGGAGGCCTAATAGGCAGTCACTCTACTTTAATTATGGTATTTAGCTGCATCTGGTTAGACCGGAAGCCGACTCTTCCATAGTTGAGACAAGACGAGGGATCATGAGTCTGTTGTACATATTTTTATTTATTTAAAAATAGGAGAACCAACAGCTATAATAATAGCCATATTTAATAACCAACAGCTATATTTTCTTCAACTAAGTTTTATAAATACATCCAACATCCTGTTTCCCCAACAGCCTCACATACAGCAGCGACTCGCAACTACTGTTCGGTTGCTACAGCTCGGGCGTAGTGGTGGCGTGGGAGAGTGGCGCCGGCACTCGCCCGGCGCCCGTGCGCATCCTGCCGGCGCACGCGCTGTTCTGACGAGACGCCGAGCTGACACAGTGCTGGCCTGCATCATACATGGCGTGGGGCAGCTGAGGTACATCCTGTAGCACTAACAATCCATCTATAATTCTATGTTCAATTTAATGTGCCAACAAAATTGCAGCCGTGATGGATGTCGACATCTAAAGACGGTAAAACAAAAAAAAAAGTAACTTGATGATTGTTTTTGGTTAAACGAGTTTCGCTAGCTTAAGTAAATTTGAACTTGTACAAATGACTACAGTTGGAAAATAATCGCCGATACCTATAAATTGTGACCTGACTGCCGTTGCCTGATTGCCGTTAAAGAATTTGAGATATTCTGCAGCAGCAGTAATGTTACCTAAAGCGGGCGGCATATCATAATAAAAACTTGCCTGCCTAGCTTTAATATCATACTTTACCTCGAAAATAATTAACTTAAGAGATTATAAAACGAGTACATCTACCAAATATGTTTATTTTATGAATGGATTGATTTCTTAATAGACGAACAAAGGACTGCAAATGTGTGATGATTACTTAAAGACTGCATGGGTAATCTCTAGTAGACTATGTTAAGCATTGTCGTTTGCTTTTAGTTGTATGTTAATATTGCAAAAATTCAAATGTCTTCATGGAATGGAACAGGATACGTATACTTCTTCAAGCAAGTTAAACTTGAGTCAAAGACAGATGGATTATATTGTGTAGCCTATAAGTCAGTTATAAATAATATTGCTGATAAGTAAATATCAAGAAAAATAGCGGTCTTCCTCTGTATGTAAGTGTTGTATGTGTAAGACACCAGATAAAACAATAGTTTTGTAGCCTTTGTGCCAAATATATACGAATAGATACTTAGTAAGTATAGAGGTGGATATTTAACAGAGCGACATGACTAAATTATTTCACGCGAAAATATTTTTTAACCTATATTTTGGGATCTGTGAATAGAATAAAGAATTTCTTTTTATTTTAGAGTGAAGTTTATAAGTAGGCAGCTCAATACTTCCTCCCAGGAGTATTTAAGTTAAAGTGAATAAAACGCCAATCAGTCTCGATTTACAATTGAGAAAGATTTGACGCTTGTCTCGAGTCAAAAATATAGTTTTTTAATTATATAAATGACTTCCATCGACGACTGAATGACTCCACTTACACGCGTATATGAATACGCGTGTAAGTGGAGCAGTTTAATTGGACAAGTAAATAACTCATATCTTACGAATTTATTTTAGATTTATAAAATGGACGAAAGCCACCGCGGGCTTCGAACTTCGCGATTCCGTATGTTTTATCTCGAAGCGAATGCTTGCGGTGAGTACCGCCCATATAGCAGTGATTAAACATGCTTATTTTTAAACTTTGTATAAGAAGACTGTTTTATAATTTCAAAAGTTGGTATAAGTGAGGCGAGCAATAATGCATATCTTAGCTAAGTGTTGTAAATATATTTTTGTATGAACATTCCTACAATAGCAAATGTTTCTCAGAATGCATTTTAAATCGCATAATGATACAATAATATTTAGATTAGGTTCGGTGAATTGTACATGTATGTGCATTATCTTTTCTATTTCCTTCCTTCATTTATCTTTTGTTTCTTGTATCTTAACTTGGTTATTCTACGCCGAGTTTAGTCTATGAAATGTTTACGAGGCTATAGGTCCAAGCCCTGCAGTATTTATCACAGATATGATTGTTGTTTAGATGTTTACTTGAGCTTTTACGGGCGATGTTGGCACAGCTGAGCAACGTTACCGTCTTATTGATATTTTAGACAATGGGCAATAACACGTACATGCTTTAAAAATATTAATTACATCCTGAAAGAGTAAATGTATTCTTGCAGTTTTAAATAATATACATACATAGGTACACAATAAAATATCGAGTATGCTGTAAGTTATTATATATATGCTGTTGAGTTTTGTAAATCAATAAAACTTTTTTTTATAGTTTTGTTATTTCATTGTTCTCTCCCTAGAGCTATTTCAGCACAATCCTTTGATTAGGAGCCAGCTCATCACACCATCTTGTTCGCCGTGGCGGACCTATCATACTCGTACAAGCCCGGCTTGCCTTCCAATCAAACACAACAAATAAAATAGAAATAAAAAATTCTTACACTAACAAAAATTTACGTCAAACCATAATAGGTAAAATTTGATTGATTCTGCGTAAAACGAGCGCGTCAAACTAATGCGATTATTGTTCCTACGGCCTACGGGACGTTTTGTATTGAATTTAAAGCTTTTATTTGAATGTGTGTGTATATGTCAGTGTAAGTTTGAGAGAGAATGTGTGTTCGCGGTTCGCAACAACTCGTGAAAACTGAGAAAGATAAGCAAACAAGTTTGACTGCGCTGGCGAGGTGGTCGACTCGGCGATTATTGTGCCGATAGTCGTGACAGCCAATGGGTTAGTTGCCAAGAGCCTCGACCAATACCTGAGGAGGCAGCCGGTAGTCCTGGACACTGCTCGTATTGTTTGGAGGTTCCTCTCTGGAGCCATGGCCGCTGGTAGGTTGGCTTTATACCGGTGAGGACCACGTGAAGTGTACGCAGCGCCTACATGGTGTGTACGCAGCGTCTACGTGGTGTGTAGCGCCGTAATAGGAATTTTGGTCTGCATTTGTACTCCAAATGAAACAATTTGTCGGTCTAATATGTATTTATTGCCACGAAATTATACGAAAATATAACATTACGAATTGGTGTTCTGTGTCGAGGTGTATGCTAGGAACATACTATACGTATAAGGCTAGTTTGGTTGAGCTGAGCTACATGATACTGTCACTACAGTGACGGGACAGGCGGCCACAGGAGTACAGCACACGGCTGCGCGGGTACCAGAGCGTTACTAACACTTGGTTCTGAACATGATGTGGACCCACGTGCAAGTCATACACACCGGTACCATTACGGAGTGACTACACTTATCGGCCCCCGGAATCAGCTTGAGCTGTTCAAATTTTAGGGCTGATTCACACATCAGTTACACCGATGATATGGCACTCTTGAGCCCTTCACACCTCATTGAAGCGCTTTATTTTGTTTTTGTTACTAGTGCTATAATTTTAGTGTTCAATTTAACGGGTCATTGATGCCGGGTCCTCTGTGTGTCGCGTCCTGCAGGTGACGGTGGTGGTTGGAATGAAGTGGATGGGCGGTGGTGTTAGTTGGCGTTGTCGCGCTTGACGCCGCTGAGCACTATGTAGGGCGACTGCGTCTCGCGCTGCTTGTCCTGCAACATCTGCAGCGTGCCTAGAGGTGTGTCCGTCGAACTCATCTTCTTCATTAGCTGGAATCAAAACGATAATGATATTATGAGGTTAAAATAACTACGCTTTTTTCTCTATTTAATGCTAAGATTGTTTAACTTTTTGTTTATTTGGTACAGAACAAAATAGTAGAGCTTATGGAAAGCAAACAACGAGATCACAATCATAGGCCTTCTGGCAACGCAAATAACGCATGTACTGTTGCGTTGATTGAGTTACCTTCTTATGTGAGTACCATCAAGAGCATAACAACGAATACGCATTTAGGAAGTTACATTTCTGTGGTAGTAGGCCTAAGTGAAATATGTAAGTCTTAGGAGTCCATGTAGGATCAGTCTCTCACCCCTTCCTGCACGGCCTTCTTGATCCGCTTCTCCTGCTTGTTCTTGCCGGGTCCCTTGCCGTGGAACTTGTGCGACAGGTAGCGGAAGGCCTCCTTGGGGCACAGCGGCCGGCCGTCGTCGTCCACGTACTCCAGCTTGATGTTCGGCCGGAAGTTGTTCTTCTCACGGAAGTCCTGCAGCGGGCCCGAGTGCCCGCCGCGCTCACGACGTCCGTACTTGTCGTCTTCGCTGTAATTGTGAGAAGTTATTTGTTAGCATGTATTGTTATTTAATTGTATAAGTATATGTATATTTTTTATGGAAGAAGTTTATTTTTATTGAGAGCGAAAAAGAATGGAAAAAAAATAGTGTGAAAGAGAATGGAATGTCTTTGTCCAGCGGTGTGCACGGTGTGTAAAGGGTGTTTTAAAAAGCACGCAAGATTGGTCCGCAACATCTTTGCAGTTTAGTCGGTCACTGGTGCAAATCAAAATCAAAATCTATTTATTTGCCAGAATGTAGGTTTACAATGTATGATCTTAAAACTACAATGGGCCCTTTACATTCTACCATTACATATATTATGGTTTGCAAATATTTAATTTTAATCTGTACCAGGTTATTGTTCTAATTATGTGCATTTAGAACAAAAATAAAATAAGACTAATAAATAGTCAGCAACATCAAAATAAGATCTCATGCATCGATATATAGGAAAAAATAAATTATTTCATTGATGTCAAAGTTATACCTATGTCATCAGAGATAAAGTTTAATAAAATGACAGATTAAGAATATATGTATAAAAAATAGTAAATTGTAATTGATAATGTCATAAATATTAATTCGAACATCAATAAATTATTATAGGTAGGTATATACCAATATTATTGATTTCTATTTCCCTCTCTGCGATCTGACATGTATTCATTAAGATTATAAAAGCATTTGTCTTTTAACCATTGCGTTACTTTTTTTTTAAACATGGTCAAAGGTAGGTCTTTAAAAGCGTCCGGTAATTTGTTATATACCTGTACTGCAATCTTAGTGTCATAAGGTATTTTGAAATGTAAAGCTGTAGTACCCGTATGTCTTGTCCTCGATGGAGTAGTGCCTGGCAGTGAGCAGGTGCTTGGCGGCGGAGTTGGTCTGCGGCGCGATGCCGGCGCGCTCCAGGTAGCCCTTGCTGAGCGCCAGCTGCAGCGCGCCCCACACGCCGGCGCCCAGCGAGGGCTCCGCCTGCAGCCCCGCGCCCGCCAGCGCCGCCGGCCGCGCCGCCTGCACGTCCACCGCGCTCCACGCGCTGCCCAGCGGCTCCGGCTCCACGTCCGAGCGCTCGAAGTCCTAACCATGGAAAAATCATTTCAATTTGCTTCTTCCAAAAATAATACGAATCAAACCATAGGTGAACTATTTTTAGCCAACAGACTATCGTTAGATAATTTTTAGCAGCGAAAAAGTTTGAGTAATGTGGGTATACCAGGCCCGCCCCAAGGTCCCTCAGACCACGAATCCTACCGGGTTCCCTTCGAGAACGACCACTCTACAGTCAAATAGTAAACAGTACTTTAGACAGGTATACGAGTATCTATCTATCTACTTTTCGGGAATAAATGATGTTACGTTACCATGATCTCGACGTCGTGGTCCCGGTTGCCGGCCAGCCCGTAGGTGGGTATGTCGCCGAGCGTGCGACAGAACTCCGCGGTCGCGTCCAGCACCATGGCACTGCTGCCCTCCTCTTCGCCAGCCTCCTCCTCCTTCACGCGCTCGAGGATCTCTTCCACCTATAAAAAGAAAAAAGCTATGTTAGAGCCTGAAAACTAATGGTGAAAGTCTGATGGTGGTTTGAGAAAGTGAGGATTTTAAAATCTTGATCCAAATTGCGGTCACCTGTTGTAACCAAGTAGCAGCTAAACAAAGACACACAACAACAACAACAAGTATACTAAATCTTTACATCTATACAAATAAATAAAATTGAAATGTGTTTATAATTTCAAAATAACAGATTTTTACTGAATGCAAATGAAAGTATAAAGTATACAGGTTGAATTTGGTAAATAAGTTAATTTCGATTGTTTAATTTTTTTCTGCTTTTATTTTCGCCTTCAACCGTGAAGAGTTGGTAAACATTTTTAAATTAAAACAATGTTTTGAAGATGACTGCGCTGCGGGTGTCATCAAGGGCATTTAATAAAAACTAGCTTTTGCCCGCGGCTTCGCACGCGTTAATTTAGAATTTGACAATCAATTCACACTACTAAAGGTTCTTTAATAATATAATTCAATCATGATTCTTCACAGGCCCCCTCATACGACGTCCCCACTGCCGTGGCATAGGACATATACTCTCTGTGTCCATAATTTATAACGCAGGCCCTGTGCAGGTTGATAGACGTCAAAAATATTTCAAGTTTCGATGTTGGTTTCGAGCTGTCCAGTGGTGATGCCTCTCCTAGAACTATGTCCTCACCTTGGGCACCTTGTACTGCGCCTGGTCCGCCAGCTCGGCCTGGCGCAGGCGCCGGGCGCGCGCCAGGGCGGCCTGCAGCTCCGTGTCGGGCTCCGTCTCCTCGTCGTCCACCGCCAGCGGCTTCGACAGCAGCGAGGGCTTCACTTCTACACAACAGAGTATGCTAGTCACGAAACGCTTTTAGAACAAACTTACATACGGGTATGAGTGGCGGAAACACTTATCCGAGCGAGACCGCATGTATTTAATAATGTGCGAGCCAATAACGCCATACAGCCAAAAGTACGTTTCTGCGCATGTCATGAATTACGCTGAACGTACTTTATTAATTATAATTTACATAAATTCAGGCGTCACTAAAACTTATTGTATCAAGTGCGGCTCAGATAACTAAACAATCGTAACTTATTAAACTATTGAACTTAACAGTAGTTTGGTGTGAGTGAACTACCTTCCTACAACAACTACCGGGGTATCATCAACGACGAGAATACCCCAACAAATAAAATAAGTATTCATAAAAAAGCCGTGTTGAACAGGAGAAGCGTAGAAAAGTGTGCGCTACCTGTGTCGTCAGTGTCGAGCGGCGTGTTTGCCGCGTCGTAGTCCTCCACGTCGATAGGCTCGTGCTTAGCCTTCTTACGAATCTTGCCCTGGACAAAATAATTTATTTTAATTGAAAATACACTGACCATTCTCATAAAAAATATTATTTTAGTCAATATCTCAAAAATAGAACTCTATGATGAAAAATGTGGATGAGAAAAAACCAGTCACGTGGTAAGAGAATAGTAATGCGCATTCTGTAACAATGTTACCTTTCTCTTGGTCTTCTTGAACTTGGCCTGTATCTCGTGCTCGTCCAGGTAGTCGGACGCGACGCGCAGCGCGGGCAGCTGCAGCGACTCCAGCCGCTTGTCGCCGCCGCCCTGCAGCCGCTCTTGTCGCTGTCACATACACATACAACCAGTTAGACAAGTGGGACATTGTGTAGGATAATTACATAATATACTAAACGTGATTGTACACAGGTCAAGTAGTTGAATTTGGTAATCTTACGACAATGCCCGAAAAAGTAAAAAGTTGAAGAATGACGAAGGTGACGTATGATTGTTGAATTGCAACACGCGTTTAGTAGTAGTAGCCGATATGGGAAATCATTACACCCCTCACAAGTCCTGAATAATAGTATAATAGCATGATAACAATTATCAAATATAATATAATTATCAATTATTATATCTCCCTTAGTTTCCACCAGAGCGGAGACGTGCAAGATTGGCCGAATCACTGGAGAGACGACAGATGTGGATTACAAGTTACGTGATCGGCCGATTTTCGCTCGTCTCCCTGCGCTCCGCTCCTTTTACAGCCACTTTTATATGGCACCAAATCACACTAGGTGTGTTGGATTTGTTACTCGTTATTATAAATATAGAGGAGGCCTGTGCCCAGCAGTGGGAACATTGAGCAGTAACATGGAAGGTCAGCATCTCACCATCATGTCCCTGAACTTCTTGGCGTCGAGCACATCGTCGTCTCCGATGAGGAAGCCGCGGCTCTTGGCGTCCTTCTCCTTGTTGATCTCGTCGTCGTACTTGCCGAGCACGGGCCGCGCGAAGCCCAGCGACGCCGCCTCGAGGTCCGCCTCGTCGTCGTATGCGCGGTAACCCGCCTTGGCTTTCTTTGCTTCCAGAAGATTCTGTGGAAGTATTTATGATTATTATGTGTTTTTTTGATTATTTATATTTAGTATTTTTGATTTTTTGTATGTATGATTTTACTAACAAATTGGATTGTATTATCTGGATAATAAATGATTTAATTTTTTTTTATTTATGGTTTCGATATTTTTTTAACACTCATAAAATATTTGTGAATCGTTTTTCATTAATGGGGGATAACAGGCTTCAACTAAAATTATAAAATGTTTCTGACACAAGAGAAAAATAGTTTATTGTAAGTTTTGACAGGTAATTCCGTAACCATAAGTGGCTCCCTGGACTGAGAAAGGATACGTCAATCACCAGTTGCAGTGGTGCAACTGGTGATTGGGTTTACCATAGACACTAACATGATAGAACCAGATGATATTATTGAGTAGTTACCTTCTTAGTCCTCTCGTCGTCAACGATGTTGACGTTGACGAGTACGTCCTCCTTATCTTCAGCGAGCACGTCCTTGTCAGCCAGCGTCAGTACCACCTCGCGCTCGTCTCCTATCTGTACACGACAAAACAAGCGGCTTATAGTTAGAGATATCACTGCTTTGTACCTTATATAACATTAAGAGAACGTACATTTATTTGAACATACATTTTCTAGAATATACAAGGACTACTTTGACGAAGGTAAGAAAATTGCGTTCATTTTCACAAAAAATAATAATAAAAATTAAACTAAGCTGAGCCGTATGTTGTATACGGCTTAGCTTAGTCTAATTTAGGTGGCCACTTGCCATTACGACCAGTTTTGCAACAGCAACCCGTAACTTAGTATACTTCAAGTATTGTTTGAAATTCATTTTGCTAGATAAATTGCTGTTCTCGGGACACTGAGTGTCACAGGTAATTATTGAAACAGGCTGATTTCAAACTATGTGTAGATATTGTAAGCACGTCCTATAGCACTGACCGCGTCAATGTCGTGCGCGACTCTCAGGCCGCGCAGCTCGGCCTGCGAGTAGCTGCGCTGGCGCTCGGCCTGCGTCTCCTGCTCCACCAGCGCCGACACGCCGAACACCTCGTCCATCTCGTCCAACATCGCCGCCTGTAAGTGAAACATCATTTGCATAAACACAATATTTAAGTCTCATCATCATCTGTCTAGCACGATATCTCTTGGTGAGATTTGTCGTCACTTTCCTGAATACCCGTAACGGCCATGAATTTCCGGCCATAACGGCCGGGACTAACAGCTCTTCTTAAGAGGTCTTGAATGTTATGGGCAATATTCTAATCATGAAACTGTTGTTATTAAATACTGCGATGATTTCAACTTTCTTCTTTATGATGTGCAAGATTATAATAATATTAATTAGCAGATAAGAAAAGAAAAATATGCTAACATGGTGGATGTAGTCTAACAAGTGATATTTACCCTCTTGGCAGCTTCTCGCTTCTGTTTGTCGATTTCTCGCGAGCGCTTCACCCAGGCGACCGCGTCGTCCTCGTCAGACTCCTCCGCCAGGAGCGTGGTCTGCAACCTGCAAACGATGTTTATTGAAACATACAAACACTTAATTACACCACAAACCCAAGGTGGACATCACCCACATTTCGCCACTCATCTTAAGTTCCGTATCATCTGGGGCGAGCCAGATAACAAATCTCGACTTCAGGCTACTTATTTGAGTTACTCTTAATGGTAAAAACCCCGAACCTAATGTTCAACAGTTGTGACCAGTAAAGCTAAATTTTAGGAAAATCGGCCGGTTTCTTCACGATGTTTTGAGAGCAGTGGTGTAAATAATTGACACCTCTGTAAGTATGGGTTCGAACCTACAACTCGTAATTTGCGGTGGTTTCCACTGGGCTGCCGCTACTCTCTACAAGCAGCAAAGTACTCTATGTTTAACTATGACAAGTTAAAGAGGTACTGACTTCTGTTCAATCTTCCTCTTCTCTTTGTGCAGCTGCAGCTTCTCTCGAATCTTCTCAGACTTCTTCAGCTGCGCGATGTTGGCGGCCGGCTTGTGGTAGAACTCACCCAGGTCGTCCTTGATTTTGCCGTCCTCTGCAACACATTACATAATTAAAATCAAGCTGTACATAGTTGGTGTCACATAAGCCACACGAAATTATCTCCTCGATAATAATCTCAACTAGTAGCGGACATAATCAAGTCTACAAAAATAACACTAGCAACATCTATGACGCAACTGAAGAACTAACATCAAATTTCTAAATCACTATATTAAAGCTATCCCTGGGTGGACATGGTCTTACCATGTAGAAAAAGCCACCTTTAACTATCGGGCAGTAGCCCACCAGACAACACACGTCTGGTTAGAGGGTCCTCGCTTACCCACGGGAGGAACTTTACACGCTGTTCCTCACCCCTAAAAACTCGGTGAGTTGATTAATTTTTAACACCCTTGCTCGTAAAGCTCATGTAATACCACCGGTTTTAAATATGTAAAGCGGGTCATAAAAAACGCGTGTGTTATTAAAGCAAATAGTTAAGTTATAGTCCATATAAATTCCATAACAGCATTATTTCTATTCCATAACAGCATTATTTTTAGAGCTGGAGTCGTGCGGCGGCGCGCCGCCGCGGCCGCACGACTCCAGCTAGTGAGGCGCGCTGTTGCTATTCCGAACTAATCGCCGCGCGGCGCCAGTCAGTAGGCAGCGCTAGCGCGCTGTTAAAATGGCGGGAAAGCAACAGTGTGCATTCACAGATTGAGTTTATTTAAAAAAAAACAGTTCATTCGGTAATTTAATAACTTGGCTGCATGCTCTAGCGTCTTTGCCAACATTTTCACGCGCAGCCACGGCAGAAAATAATCCTCGCGCCATTTTTCTCAAATTTTCTTTTCTTTGTACTTGTATTGTGAATATCTTTTTTTCTGTTTCCTCGCAAATGTGTTAAAAAACGTCGTACGATATACGTGCGTATTGGTTATAACATGCTCGGCTCAATTACGCCCTCGCCTTCGGCTCGGGCTGAAATTCCGCCTCGCATGTTATAACCATCATAACGCACTAATATCGTAATGTACTATACCTGCTGGCTTCTCAGCGCGCTCCAGCGGCTTGAGGCCGAGCTTGGCGCGCAGTTTGTTGGTATCCTCGATGGACAGGCTCTCCTGTGCGCCGCCGCCCATGACCGGCGGGGACTGCGACTTCGAGTCGGTTCGCGCTTCGCTCTCCGAGCTCTTCTCTCTGTTATAACCAGCAAGCAAGTCAGTATGTTGGCAAATAAAAGTTATGTGGAAATTAGGAAATGTATAAATGTAAGTGATGGATGAATTGTGAGAAAGTCTCACCTTTCTCTCTAAAAAGATCGAGAAGTCACTAATGAGATGATAGAGATTAGAAATGGATGGGAGAAATTATGTTGCATGGACAGCAAATAAATTGAATTGCCCTTATTTCTATTTATTTGGGGTTGGTAATCTGGTTCTATCATGTATGTGGAGGATGATGAAGATAAGTGAATTAATTTAATGGTTTTAGTAGTTTCAATAAAGTTACAGTAACTGTTTACCTGTGATAGTCAGCATCTTCTTTATCCTTGTGCGCGCGGTGCGCTTCCCTCGCGCGTCGGTCGCGCTCCTCGCTGCTGCTGCGACTGTGCGCACGCGCCGCTACCGCCACCGGCTCGCGCGCTTTGTGCGAGTCCACTGCCACCTCCTCAACTATAACAACCGAGAGAGACGCTTTAGACTTCGCCAGATAGCCTCCCACATACTTCATCACAACTGTTGCTACAAGAGGGATTATATTTTCATCAACATAGATCAACTTTATACATGGACTGGAAAACTTACTCAATAATCTGATGAATGTTCCAAGCTGGATTAGTTCACAAAACCTTTTTAAACTCACAATAGTTATAATTATTGACTATTTCTACATACTCTTATTTTAGCTTTGTAAACCATAGTTATTAAAACTTGGTCTGCAATTAGAATGAGGACTGTTTCCTATTCACATCTTAACATCAACCTTACGCAGGTTCTGTCAGTAGTCCAGTGAGTACACTGGACTACTGGTGCTTTAGTTAATAATAATAATCAAACAAAAACAAAGCAATAAGATGCCAGAGCATTGATTAGACAGGCACTTAAGTTAAATGTCAGAAGGACCATTTGTAGGAAGAAGCATTTTAACTTAATTAATTTGAAGGCTTGTATTAACCAAACAGATATGACATAGATGTGAATTAGCTATGTGTATTATTAATCAGTGAATCCACATCTGTCCCCTAGTCAGTGTCTATTGATTATGGAGATAAAATTGTGACTACATTTGGTAATGACATGTACAATTTTCATATAGCTCTACCTTGTATTTTTAGAAAGTACTAATTATCTAATTTTTTAATCAAGGTTTCTTTGCTATTTGGCTAAAATTATATTTCTTTCTTCATCATCAGTTAATGGATTTGATGAAGACATGATATCAGGCTTGTTTTAATACAGTAAGCATCCACTTACAAGAGACCAAATCAAATATTGTGTTACATTTTGAACAACAGTGATCAGTCAGGGCAAATTTTGTAACAAAAGCACTGGATGTCACAGGACTGTCATAACAAAGGCAATTTGATCAGAATTTTTGCTTACATTTGGTGGGATAGTGTAAAGCACATGAGAACTAATGATCCAGTCATGAAGAATTACTGCTTTGAATACTATAGAGCCGGACTGCCAAGTCATAAGTGCCGAGTTCGAACCCAAGACACACACCTCTATAATAATAATATCTTACACTTGCTTCAGTGAATGAAAACATTGTGGTGAAACTTAACAAGCATAACTGAGAGAATTTTTTCATGGCATATAAAGCCAAGTCAGAGGCCCTTGGGTGGCATAAAAATTCCGACACCAGGTTAGGCACTAACAACGAGATGAGAATAAATGAGTCCATAACACAGGAGGCAAACATGACCAAACACCTATCTACAATTTGCCAGGAGCTTGTGCTCAGCTGTTTTGGACATATTATGCATTCACCTCGGCATTGTATGATACTGATATGGGTGGAATATACACACCCAAGGTGTGCTTACAAGATGGTTGAATGTGATCAAGAAGGCTGTTGAAGGCAGCATGCACTAAGTGGTTTGCACTGTACAGACTGCAAAAGTTTCGAAGTTTACTGTAATATGTGGTTGCGATCCTCAGCATTGAGGCAAAGACAGAAAGAAAGAAGTAGATCCAGAAAGGATGATGCCAAACACTTTCATTAGTTTCTGTGTAACTCCATTAGTAGACTTTTGTTTAGTATATGTTTGCATTTTTAGGGTATCTCCAGCCTATTGTATCATTGCATGATAAATCACTTGCCTATTGTATCATTGCATGATAAATCACTTGACTTAGTACAAAATGACCTAACATAGAAAAACGTTGATGAGTTGTAGTGTAAACGTCCACATATACCCGTGGCTCTTGGCTCTTTTAGTTGCTAGTCCACAGTGGCACCACTCCACAAGGCTCCGTACAATACCTACCTGGTGACCGCAGCACTGGGACGTGGTGGAACTACTCGAATGCCACCGAGTCTGAAATAACGAGCAAACTATGCCATTATTTTGTCAAATGGGAATAACGCCGACACCATTCATGATTTCCAAATCAATTTGCGAAATTAGCATGAACAAAAACAAGACATTTACAAGTTGCACAAAAACGTAGGTTTGGATAAAATAGGAAATAATCATCGGTGTCTGGCGTATCTCATTCTAATATATAAAGAAGTGCAACTAACCGTCTGGGGAACGGTCTCGCTTGCGATCCTTGTGTTTGCGATGTTTTTTACGTTCACTACGCTCACTACGTTCACGTTGAGCTTCCTCGTTTTCCAAAGGCGATCGAGAGCGACTCCTGTGCTTCTTCTTCTTTGATTCCTTCTTATGTTTCTTGGAACCCATCTTTTTGTTTATTTATGTGGTCCACGTTTTTATTCGAATAAATATTGCTTCGTTTACAAACAACGACACGAAAACACGTTAGCTTTGTAACATAGTCACATCGCCATCTTGTTTTTCAATTAATCGTGGTGTTTTATGTCAAAATCAGTGTTGCCAGGGCTCTTGAGTCGTAAGTTACGTTTCGTTTCCTGAAATGTTACATTTTTGCTGCAAAAGTTACACTGTTGTTTTTTTTTTATTTACGTATTTTTGGGGTCGAACGTAAATTAGCAAAATGGCGGAGTATAACGGAATCTATGATGACTAATGGTGTATTTAATCTTATCATAAAACAGACTGTAGTTTCATTTGTTCGCAGCGCCATCTTCACTGTTGTTGCTATCTAGTCTAGCACCCAACTTATTCTATTAGTTGAACCAACAATTTGTTAGTTTTACACTGAACTACTAATATACGAAATCACAAGACATTGTTAATTTGACAGGCAAAAAATCAAAAAATATTGTTAGAAAATATAGCGAATTGAGGACAAAAAAAAACATCGAATCCACCAACCTGGCATTAGGTTTTTTAAATATTGTAATGTAATACTCGTAGGGGTTTAAATCACAGTAATAAAAATTTATTTCCCCACTATATGTAAACATTAATAACACAACGAAACAAAACAAATCACAATCAGCCATGTTTATTTACTTTTTACCGCGAACGGAGCGAATTCGCGAAGTTGGAAAGGTGCGCGCACACGCTCAAGCAAAATCAAGTTTTAAGACCTGCAAAATAAGTTTCATTTTGTCATGGCACCTTCCATTCAGAGCGATCTCTAAAGGGCCTACCACACGCACAAGCTTCACCACAGATCTGCCTGCGCAAGCCGGTTTGTACACGGAACACCGTGCGTGCTTACGTTGCTGGTTGGTAAAACTGTCACGGTGTTCCGTGTACAAACCGGCTAGCGCAGGCAGATCTGTGGTGAAGCTTGTGCGTGTGGTAGGCCCATAAGTGTGTTATGGAGTGAAACTCTGTGAAACACTTTTTAGATGCGCCAGTTTTAGGTGCGTTCAATTTGGATGCGTTCGTAAACTGTTTGGAATAAAAATCTAGTATTACAAATCTCTTTCTTCTCAAAAGTTACGAAAATTGCCTTAAATTTAAAAATTATTTACATGTTACGCGAGAGGGTCAAAAGTTACGAAAAATGAAAAAATGCAACCTTGGTCAAAATCTGACATCATGCTGTCTTTGTCATGCTTATTAAAAGTAGATATTGCTATTTCTATGGAATGCTAAAGATATGTTTGAGCAAAAACTTTGGAACGTCTTTGGGAATGAGAACGCAAAATAGTAGTTCTAGAAATAACTCATTATAGAATGCTTTTCGGTAGCGTTCTGAATTCAAAAACACAAACAATCAAATTATAAATGTAAATAATCCCTTTTTTATAATAGCCTGTCCCACAGCTGGGCAAGGGCCTCCCCAATTTTTTTTTTATATATTATTAAATGGGCCTACTCTTGACCTCAATCTAGTCCTGAGGACAGAGATGAGGTCGACGATGGAACGAGCTAACCCAAAAGAAGCCTATTAACTCGCGACTTAAATAGATTGGGGTCTTATGAACTTGGGAACACCGACGCAGGCACGGAATTCCACTCCTTGGCTGTGCGCATAATAAACGATTTCGTGCCTCCACGCGGTAAGAATCGCGGCGATATTACGTATTTGTATGGGATAATATCGCCGCGATTCTCTCGCTCGTGGAGACGGCCTCTAAGAGAGTGTATAGAAATACGTGGCAACGACGATAATAAATAAAATAAATAAATAAATTGGCATTTATTTCAGGCAAGCAGGCATAATATCGTCGCGATTTTCTCGCTCGTGGAGACAGCCCCTTAGTGTCCAAATCGTCTCTCCACCTCTTTCTGGGCCGGCCTCGGTGGCGCTCTTCCGGCAACCATCGTGTGGAGACTTTTGCCTTTATTCATACAAATATGAAAAGTAGTTCCCTGTTGGTGTTGGGAGCAGGGTGCAAGCTAACGGTTAGGTTAGGGCTCAAGAACCTCCTCCGTTTTCGGTCTGAATCAGGCACTTGATCCAACCACCTAGCGAGAGCCTCAAGAGAAATTCGTAGAGGCTCTTGGCCGATACGTCAATCGGCACAATGATAGCCGAGCTCACGTTCAACATGTCGACAACCTCGTGCGCCAAGTCGAGATACTTTATTTGTTTCTCCTTTACAGCTTTCACGAGGTTTTCGTCTTGCGGGATATAATGGTAACATCGACTATCCTTACGCGGCGCATTGATCAGTCTATCACCATTATGTCGGGTTTATTGACGACAATAGTAGGTACTGTCTGTAATGAAAGACCGATCCCAGTACAGCATGAAATGGTCTTTCTCGAGAACTGGGTCGGCTACATACTTGTAATACGGTAGGTAACTCAGAATCCACAAGTTTGTAAGTATTTCAAAGTAAAAGTTGTTGGTGAATAATCGTGGTCACTTTGTTATGTCTGTGCAAGTGCTTGCCATTAGCCAGACGAGAATAACTAGAAATTATAATTAAGTCTGATGGACTCACCCGGATGGTGCCATGTCCGACACATGTCAACGCACAGACAAAACCTTCGGTTTCAAAGTCAAAGTCAAAACGTTTATTGCGAACTAAGTGTAAAATGTTGGTGTTATGTTATGTTTGTATTTGTGACTTAGCAGCCTTTTTACAAGCATTGCAATTTTCATTCGCCTGCCCTTATCATCCTAAATTAGCATGCAATCAACATTATGTTTCCCCGAAGAGGTCACCGAAACGTAGTCAGGATACAGACGTTAGGAAATTACATCGGGCCCATAAAGAGGTCGCTAGAAGCTCCCGTGAACCTCCTTGTGGTCGTCGGTAGTGAGTACTACAGACGTGCGCCAGTTCTCTACACAACACATGGACATGTGTTGTCTCCTCTCGTCTCGAAAAAATTTGACATTTCTTCAGAAATCTAGGCAAAATTTGACATTTCTTTATATGTGTGAGTGACTTGATAAGCAAAGTTTACTTACACCTAACACCGCCTTGATTGCGTTCGTTTGAGCTAGATGGCGTGCAGGCGCACCGCTATGTGTGGAGGCGGGCGCCGCGCCGCTGCTGGCCGTGCCGGTTGCCAGGACCAACCTTCTCGCTAAAACACCATTGACCCGCGCAATTCGGGTTATTAACGATGTTCACGTCAAGATTGATTTACACCATTATTTTTAGGTCGTTCTGGCACCGAATACCATTAACTCGATCATCGAACTCGAAACGATTGGGACTATACGTTTTACACACACATCTGCATTTGAGATCTCATTATTAAAAAAAAAAACATTAAATTTATTCTTTCGTGTTTTATTTTATTGTTATTTTTTGAAAAAAAATAGTCCCAATCGTTTCGAGTTCGATGATCGAGTTCATGGTATTCGGTTCCAGAACGACCTAAAAATAATGGTGTATATTTACATGCTATTTTAGTGACTTCGAAAAATTACTATTGTTTATTTTATGATAGAAGTGTAGATTAGAGGAGGCTAAATGTTGTGGTTTTATAATTTAAATATTGTGTTTTTATACTTAAGGAACTTAGTGTAGAAGCTATGATTATTAGATGATAAATTTTATAATGTAAATAAGTTAAATTTAAGACCGCGCTATCGCATTAGGGATACACCTGTAATGATAGTTGTAAGGGAGATTTTAATAAATAAATAAATAAATACTGATAAATCAATAAACAATAATTGTTTTACATATTTCCTTAATAAATAAATAAATAACAGGACATTAATTTGTCCAACCCAAATACCATCCTGATGGCGCTACTAAAGTGTTAGTTTTAGTAGCTCCATTAGTCAATTTATTTGAAGCAAAGATTTTCATATCACCTGGCCACCTCTTCTCGACCGGTAGTCTAGACCTGAAAGCTAAGCTGCAACTGCTACTTTGGAGAACCAAGGTGGTCTTTACAGAACCAAGGTGGACTCAAACTGTCATCTTGGGATTTTCCCCGTTTACATGATACTGGTTCACCATTCCGGTAGATCTATCGTCAACTATCGTAAAAGGAAAATTATTATTAATTATTATTTGTTATCTTATATCTTTTTATTAAGTATACGTAATTCCTTAGTTATCGTTGATTCACAGTGCCGTTTGTGGCGAGTGAGTTGAATGTGTCTTGGCGTCTTAGTTGGTGATCACCTCGGTAAAGGTGGCAGCGTGGTCTAAGTCTGATGTAATCCTCGGGGATGGGTCTCGAAGTGCGCCTTCTTCTTGCTCTTGGCTTGCTTCATGCGAGTCTTGCGCACCAACTCAGGTGTGGGTGGCCGCCGCACCGGTTGCGTTGACGCCAAGCGTAGGTGCGTGTACAACGGGATCTGGAACACACACACAGTGTGTCAATAAACGACATGAATATTTGTTGGAAATATGGAATTCCTGCAATTGAGAGCAAATCAACAGTGCTGACCAGAAAAGCGCGTAGGTAATGAAGCCCGACAAGCCCCGAAGAACCCATTCGACTGTCATGGGTCCCGCAATTAAATTAATAAGAAAAGGACGGCTGCGTAGTAACAAATAAATAACTATGGCTATTACTTGTTGTGATTGATGTTACAAGACAAGCAGTCAAACTTAGTAAAATTATTACTGACAGTGAACAGCGACTGGTCAAGCATGATGTGCTCGGCGCGTTCCGGCCGTTTCGGCAGTACGAAGTTGTGTCCAAGCAGCGGCTCGTCGGGTGGCTCGCCGAAGGTCTTGTGTCGGAGTTCATCATCAGTGATGTCGGGCAGCCTGTCCACCACTTCCTGCCCCGGGACGTTTCGTGACACTTCACCACCGCGCCATACCTGTAAATACAACCACACATTCAAACGCTTGCGCAGTCAAGAAATGGAAACTTTGAACCTCCTATGAATCTATTGGTGCTGTGGCTTGGATTCGAAAAGATGACAAATTGTAAGAAATTAGGTACGAGCGTTTGCCAAGATACGTAGGTTTACCTTGAAGGTAGTGAAGCTGGCGACTTTCTGCACGTCTGGCGGGAAGCGCGTGACGTCCAGGCTCCACGGCACGAAGCTGCCCAACGTCTGCAGGTACTCGCCTGACAGCCGCCACACGCGGGCACTATAGTCTGCACTCCCACTGAGCGCATTAACATAATTATTGTAAAACAATGTACAGACGCCAGCACATCAAGATACTAAAATCTGTCAAATTTCTTTAATAGAGTTTCAACTTTATCGCTAAAGCATTAGGTTCAAGATTGATTGGGAAAATTTAAGTTTACAGTTTCGGGTGGTTTGATGAGCTGGCGCCTGTACCTAATACCTATCAATTAAATACACGTCGTCGGTACAACTTGATAGTCAAAATACTCTAGGACTCGGAATATGTCAGAATCACACGAGCGATCCACTATACCACTATAGGTTGTGTTGTGTAGGTACTTTCTTTACCATTCTCGCTTGGTACCGCTTAACCGCTCTAGAGTGGCCTACGGCTGAGTGGTATAGGGTCGTTTCGCCGGTATCGCGACCACCTTCAGTAGGCGACCATTTGACGGACTAAGTTTCTTTAAATCAAGATAATAGTATTTGTAGAAGATACTTATATAAAAAATAAATCTAACGTGCTTTATGAATAATTATTACATATTTTCTGCGTGGGAAGCATCCCAAGACGCAATAGGAATATTTTGTGACCTCTCCAAAGCATTTGATTGCGTAAATCACGACACATTGCTTTTGAAACTTGAGCATTACGGACTAAGTAAACTTGCACTTAGTTTGGTAAAATCTTATTTAAGTGATAGACAACAATATGTTCAAATAAATGGTGTTAATTCACAGGGTTTAAAAGTAAAAATGGGGGTTCCGCAAGGCTCAATATTGGGTCCTTTCCTCTTTCTAGTATATATAAACGATCTACCCTATTTATTAAAAAAACAACCTCAAAATATGGTGTTATTTGCTGATGACACTTCTCTAATTTTTAAGATAAATAGACGGGCCCAAAATCTAGATGACGTAAATAATGCCCTACTTCAGGTCCATAATTGGTTCACAGCAAACAATTTAGTATTAAATGAAAAAAAAAACGAAATGCATAAGATTTGCTTTACCAAATGTTAAAAGTAACGAGTGTGATATAGTATTGAATAAAGAGAAACTTGAATTCGTAGATAAAACCGTTTTCCTGGGGCTTACGCTTGATTCAAGGCTACAATGGGGTTCTCATTTGAAATCTCTTGCGGGGCGCCTAAGTTCAGCAGCATATGCTGTTAGAAAAATCCGTCAATTTTCTGATGTAGATACCGCTAGACTGGTCTATTTTAGTTACTTTCATAGTATAATGTCTTATGGCATTCTGTTATGGGGACGGGCTGCAGACATTGAGTCTATATTTATTCTGCAAAAAAGAGCCATCAGAGCCATATATAATCTTCGTAGGCGCGATTCTCTAAGGGAACTGTTTAAGGAAATCGAAATCATGACGGTACATTGTCAATACATCTACGAAAACATAATGTACGTTAGAAAAAATCTACATCTTTTTAATAAAAGAGGTGACAGACACAATTACAGTACGAGAACTAGAGACCAATTAGTTCAGCCGGGCTTCAGACTCGCTAAAGTAGACTCATCTTTCATGGGGTACTGTTTAAGATGCTATAATAAAATTCCACAAAGTATTCTTGAACTGAATGAGACGAAATTGAAATCATGCATTAAACGCACACTATGTAAGCAAGCATATTACAAGTTGGACGATTATATCTCTGATAAAAATGCTTGGCTCAATGCCGGTCCTGCTCCACATGGACAGGGGCGCATAAACTGATTAATGGATAGCATTAAATAGTATTGTTGGAGCTGCTGAAGATTGTACAACTATCTTTGCATTGTATATATTCAATTTCTTTTGGTATTATATAACCGCATAGCCCATATTATGTGAGTACTATGTAATAGAAAGCTATCCTTCGTTGGAAACCTACGTCATTTTTTTTTTTTTGACTTGAATTTGCCCTGGTGGTTAGGTGTCATGCTCACTCAAATGTCTCGCTGATGGTGGCGCGTGTGTCGGATCAGTTAGTTCCCTTCAAAATGGTTGAGTTGAATGGTGCTGATACATGCGTCATGTTCGTGAACGGGCGCTGTCAGTTGTGACTGGTCATCTCTTGGTTGCCACGGCTTATTTGAATTAATTATTTTATTTTTTGAATTGTTCTTTTCCTTGTTTTTACTATGGACACTTTTAACGTGCACATCTTGCTACATCGCTCTCACATAATGTACCATCTAAACATGAATGATGTAACCAAGGTTTTGTAAAAATATTCTGATTTAAAAGAGTGTCCATGGAGTTTCTTGCCCGTTCTTCTCCATAGAGATCTACGTTAGGGAATGGGCAACTACAGTACTTTCACAGTTTTTATGCCTTGTGACTGGGACTGTAGCTAAATTTCATTGTTGTCTTTGTTTCGACAGTTCAAAAGTGCCTGTAACGGGCCTACTTGAAATAAATGCTTTGATTGATTTTGATTTTAGGAAATTAGAATTTACACAGTTTGAAACAAATGGGTTCACCCAGAGCCAAAAAAAAAATGCTCAATGCGCGTCTTGATTCAGTGGTTACTGGACGTACCGCGAGTTAGAAAAAAAATAACACGGCGCGCGGCGTTCAAAGGTAAGTTTTATTACTTATTTCATGTTTTACACACAAGTTAGTTGTTAAATTGTACAATCGATAAGTTTTGGATAGTATTTACTATTATTTTGCTATTTTTTAACTTATTATTAAGATAAAATCAAGTGGTCGGTAATCGAAATGCTTATTTATCAAAAACGTTAGATAGCGACCATGTGGTCGCAAACCGACGTGAAACGCATTATTTTGTTTTGATTAATATGACCCTAATGCTTCATACAGGACTGTTACAATTTTGAATGTAGTTCTTTGGTAAGCGACCACCACTTTCTTTGAAAGAACTTTGTTTAATTTACGTACAAAATTGGGTTACAGGTGGTCGTAAACCAAAATAATCGAAATAAAAACACTGGTTTTCGGCCACCATAATTTAGTATTTTTACTTTTTATTTAAATGGAGCTCCTTTCTAAATAATTCAGTCAACAAAAGAAAAAGACTGTCCAGTACACTGAAGAAACCCTGAAAAAAGTTCTCGATGATATACGAAAAGAAGGGAAGGGAGTAAGAGAAAAATGTAGACTGGATCCCAAGTACCACGATACAAGATCGGCTTAGCGGGAAGAGGTGTATCATAATTATGAATAAGAAACGCGGAATATGATTTCTAAAATAATATTAAACCAATAATATTAAATTAAGAGATGATTAGAAAATATTAATGTTGATTATTTTTAAATGTTATACTACATACAACTATGACTAAGATCCTACAAAATGTAAGATTGTTATTTTTTTATTATAAGAAAACATTACAAAATGATTACCATATTTGTTTTTATTAAGAGGAATGAATTAAAATATTTTTAAAGCGATTATAATTGTTTTAATGGCATATTTTTCATATTAAAATAGCGGTCGCAAACCAGCTCACTGGTGGTCATAAACTGATAAAAATGGTCGCAAACCGACGTTTTCGCTACATTTTCACTTTTTCAGCATTTTATAAATATTTTTGTATTAATGTATTTTATTTTACGTTTTATATCCAAACTGGGACAAACTCACATTAACATATACTATTTTGCGTGTAGACAACATTTTTTTTTAAAAATTGTGTGTCTACTACAGTTAACTTTTTATTTACGAGTAACTACCTTCTTCATAAGTAATTCTTATATTTAGCTTTAAGATTACCTTGTATTTCTCATAAGTGAATTGTATTCTTTTTGAGAAATAAATGTCTTAAACCGTAAATATTTCTATTTCTCGTAGAGCTTACGTGTAGACAAGTTTGAGTTCGTCGATGTAGGCGATGGTTGTAATACAGCGCAGATGTGCGCGGTAGCTGTTGAGCAGCAGCGGCAGCGGCTGGTCGCGCACGCAGCGCTTGGCGCGGCCCTCGACGCGGTCGCGCCACAGGAACGGGAACAGCAGGCGCAGCCGGGGCATGTTTATATGAACCTGCAACACAATTTTGTTTATAACACATTTACTCGTAATTACACCAATTTCAATATCGTATTGTATCTCATTACGTACTTGTGCGTTATTGTAATGTAAAACGCACGAGTTTCTTTTTAATAATAATAAGATAAAACCCACGGTTTATCAAGATACTCCGTCTAAAACTTTGCATACGCGGAGAAAGAGACCTCGATAAAATTCGATCCAAATCTGTCGAATAAATATCTAACTCACACAGGTACCAACAGGGGCGTATTTACCCTAGGGCCAAGGGGGCCATGGCCCGGGGCGGCAGGATGCGAGGGGCGGCGAAGCCGCCCCTCGCCGACTTCTCTGGGCGCCTTTTATTGTCAAGCTTAACTACAATCAATATTTTATTTTATATTTTATTTCACATTTAATTAAAAATAAACGAACGCTTCGAACCCAAAACCCAACCAATTATTTACAATACCGTCAATACCTACCAACAAGTACCTAAATAACATTTGCGTTCAAGAATTATTAAATAAAATAAAAAAAAAACAAGGTGTAGTGGTAGGTACCAATACTTTCAAAGCCCGGAGCACACAGCGCGGCGCGGGTGACGAAAGTCGTGACGTGACCTTTTCAAATGTCTCCTCCCGCTCTGGGCGGAGCGGAAGGGAGTGTCAGACTTTTACTGACTAAAACCCATCCAAGTTCCTTCTTTTGCCCTTTGTGTTCCGGGGCCGCGGTATCTCTTTCGAACAGTCCCGCAGCCCTGGCAGGCATCGGCCCTTGCGGTCCCCTCCTGTTTGCTGACATCTCTTTGAGGCACGCGTGGAACACGAACGTGCCATCTACACGGCCTGTCGTCATAAGACGGACGGACGGCGAGCTAGCTCATTACTCACCGTCCACAGGCCTGCGCCTATGGTGGCCGAGAGCCACCACGTGGCCCCCGACGCCCGGGGCGTCTCCCGCGGTGGCTGGGACGTGAGGTTCTCTCCCTCTCACGTTCCGCCACCTCCTTCGCTAGAATGACAGACCTCCACGGTGTGCTCCACCGTGTCCTCCGGGCGATCCTCGCAGTGATAACCCCCGGACGTTTCGGTGCAGGTACCTCCCGAAACAACCGTGTCCGGTGAGGACCTGCGTCAGGCGGAAGGTGTGGGCGCCGTGGCGCCTCTCTAGCCACTCCTCAAAGAGGGGACTTATCGCCACTATCGTGGCGTACCCTGCATGGGGTTGCGACAGTCGCTCTGTCCATGTCGCCATGAGATCGCGCCGGAGGTCTGTCCGCTGAGCGACAATTTGCCGCGGCAGCGGAGTTCCCCCCGACGTAGTGCCTCCGCACGCCACTCGTGTAGGCGCGCGAGGAGTATCCAGATCCCAGGGCGGTAATCCGGCAAGGAGGCTCGCCGCCTCGCCGGAGATCGTGCGGTACCCTTACGGCTACCACCTTTTGGGGCGCGTTCAGGTAGTGGGCGCCTCGCCGCCTCAAGGAACGCGCCCACACCGGGGCCCCGTAAAGGGCCATGGACCGCACGACCCCCGCGTAGAACCTTCGGCAGGAGGCGTTTGGACCCCTCAGGTTGGGCAAGAGCCGCTTGAAGGCAGCCCCGCGGCCCCAGCCCGTTCCAGTTTGGTCGTAAGTCAAACGTCGGAAGTGCTCCACGAAGTTCCACCGGCTGTCGAGGACGAGTACTTGAACGTCGACTCGACGCCGATGGGAACCGTCAGTATGGATCCCGACGGTGGCGCATTCCGAGGCCCATAAAAGCACATGGCCTCGGACTTGTGCAATGCCACCTCGAGACGCAATTGCCGGATCCTCTCCACGACTATCGCAACCCCGCGTGTCATTATTTCGGCCGCCGCCTCGTGCGAACTTCCCTGCGGCAGCACCAGCGTGTCGTCAGCGTAGCAAATTACACTGACGCCGCTAGGGAGATCGTTGCGCAGCACCCAGTCGTAACCGATGTTCCACAAGGGCGGCCCTAGAACCGATCACTGTGGAACACTGCACAACATCTCTCGTCCGTTCCACTCTCCGCTGTGACCAGGGTAGATGACGGCCCTGTCCGTCAGGTAGTCCCCGACCTCACGACGTAGATAGGTCGGCACCCGGTGATACCGGAGTGCCTCCCTAATGCAGCTCCAGGGCATGGAGTTGAAGGCGTTGGCGATGTCGAGAGACACCGCCAAGACGACCCCACCCCGGGACACCGCATCCCCCGTCGTGAGGGCTCTCACGCGCATGATGGCGTACAACATCGAGCGCCCCTTCGCTCGCGGCAACCAAACTGGTTGTCCGCAAGATCCGGCCCCATCCCTGCACGGTGCCCGGCGAGGCGGTTTGCAATGACTCTTTCAAAGAGCTTGCCCACCTCGTGTCGAGCAACACAATGGGCCGGTGGTATGCGGACGGAGAGTCCGCAGGGTGCCCCGGCTCCCGGATGAGGACCAGCTTCCCTGTCTTCCAACGAAGCGGGAACTGGCCGCTTCGTTGGAAGACGCAAGCGGCGGAGCCATAGGCGGGGGAGGTGTTCCCCTCGCGAAGGGAACAGAGCGCTCACCACGTCCTCTACAAGCTGAGGCCGGAGACTGCGTCGGCGGGGGGGCCCAGGTGCGGAGTTTGTCCCGCACCATCTTGTAAGGGCGCCCCCACGAATCTCCGTCGAGAGTCTCCAGCATCTCCTCGCACGCCTCACACAGAGACGTCAGCTCTCGCGACCATCAGTACACCTGCCGCCGGGCGCTTCCTGGCCGAACTCACGGCATTGCCACGTCACATATCTCGGACATGGCCTCCTGGAATCAACCCGCCTCGTTATTGACGTCGGCAGGCCTGACCGGTGATGTCACCCAGGCCTGCACGATCGAGGCTTACAGGAGGAGCTCCCGGTCCAGCTGCTTCAGCGCCCATCGTGGACTACTCGGGGCCTGTAGGACCGGCGCGCTTGAGGTCTGGGCAGAGACATCAAACCGGATGTACCAGTGGTCGGAATAGGTCTCCACCCCCTCCACGACACGCGGTGTCAGAGCGGGGCTAGCGAACGAGAGGTCCACCACCGACTCGCCCCGCATCCGTACACACGTGGGGACAGAACCCCGATTTATGACGACCAGGGCTGACTCCAGAGCCCAGTCCTCCACCATCGTTCACCGCACGTCTGTGTAACGAAAACCCCAAGCCAAGTTCTTGGTATTGAAGTCCCTGAGCACAAGCACGGGGCGGGAATGGCTTCCGATGACGACACTCAACACCCCGAAACGTGCTGCAACGCACCCCTGACCCCTCCTGACACTCTCAAGGGTAGGGGTACCGGCAGTGGCCGACGAAATGATGGGTCGTGACGTGACCTCACTCACTTGTTTCGTTTCAAGTTAGCGCATCAAATTAACGAAATATTCAATTCAATTCAAATAGCCTTTATACAGACATCATATAGGTACATGCTTATCTCTGAAGACCAACATCAGATCTTCACCAAATTTACACGGGACCACCGCAGAATAATTTGCTTCAAACAAAAAAAAAATGTAAATACTAGTATTTACGTACCTATTATAGTGAATAAATGGTCCATTTTTAAGATTTTTTTTTCCTTTTTTTAATTCATCATTAACAGTATTTTTTTCTTAAATGAATAGGGCGGCAAAGCTAACTGGCCCGGGGCGCCAAATCTTTAAATACGCCTCTGGGTACCAATATTCCATATAGTTTTTACTGTTATATTTTTTATGTTTTATTCTGTTGTGTTACCAATTTTTACAAAATTGTGCATGCCATCAAATTTAATTTAATTTAATACTGGATTTGGTGTTCCCCAAGGGAGTATTTTGGGCCCTACCCTTTTCTTGGTTTATATTAACGACTTGTGTAATCTAAATATCAAGCACGGCAAAATCATTTCATATGCTGACGACACGGCGCTAATATTTTCTGCTAAAAACAGCAGCGAACTATTTGAAAACGCTCAACTTGGTTTTAATAGTGTGACTAATTGGCTTCAAAGCAATTTACTAACACTAAATGCTGACAAGACTAAATATATTCACTTCTCCATGCGCAAGCCTCAACTTAACACTGCTAACTTCCATTTATATGCCCATCAATGTGATAACCTGTCAGTCAACATGTGCAACTGTCCTCCTATCCTCAAAACCTGTAACATTAAATACCTCGGTGTTATAATAGACGACACACTCTCTTTTAAGTATCATATTGAAAGTCTGGTTAAAAGAGTGCGCAAATTAATATACGTATTTAAAAAAATAAGAACTTTTGCAGATTCAAAATTGATCACACAAGTATATTTCGCCCTATGTCAATCCATAATTCATTACTGTATCATTTCATGGGGTGGCGCATCAAAAACTACCCTGCTTCCCCTTGAAAGAGCTCAAAGAGCAATTTTAAAGGTAGCAAACTTCCATCCCTTTTACTTTCCCACAGATCAGCTGTATAAATCCTGCAACGTGTTGACTGTGCGCCAGCTATTCATTATGCACCTAGTTTTAAAACAGCACACCATGCTCACGTACAATGCTGACAATACTAACAAGAGACGGAATGATATAGTATGCATTTCTAATACAACCTCCAAACATGTTTTTGTGGAAAGATTCTTTTCATTTTTAGGCCCATTTCTGTACAATAGATTAAATAGAAAACTAAGTATATTTAAGTTAAATTATTTTAGCTGTAAAAAGTCTATAATTTCTTTTTTACAAATCTTATCTTATGCACAGACAGAAGACTTACTTGTTGTCTGCAAGTAAACTGCTTGCACGCTGTTTTTTTATTTTTATTTAATGTAAGTTTTAATTTTACTTTACTTTTCATTGAACGTTAATTTATTTATTTTAAGTAGAAATTTATGCACCTTGTAGCCTGAAACACAGGTTCAACCTAGTTCAGGCAATAACCAACTGTGCTCTATTTTATTTGTTAAGATATTTCATTGTAAATGTGCCCTTTTTTATAAATAAACGATTATTATTATTATTATATTATTAATACTATTTTAATCTTACTATACAATTTAAATCAATTTTATATACAATTTTTATAAAACCAAATCCACTTATTATTATGAAATGTAAATCAATATTAAATACAATTTTAAAATTTAATCGACCTTACATACTATGTAACTCAAAATTTTACATAAGTTTTAATGTTATCTTGTTATTTTATATCACCAGCTATAAATGTACGGTTAAAATTCATTGGATTCCACAATGTATCAAGTTTTATAAAAGAACGCGTGATCTAGGTATATACATTTGTTGCACACTCTGATAATGGATAGCACTGATAATTTGTTAATTGACTACCAGAATAGGGGAATTAGAACTAAGCTTCACTCGTTGCTCGTGAATATCTTGGCATCCTCATATGTCATCACAATATTGACAGAGACATGGCTGTTATCAGAAATAGAGAACGGTGAGTTTATTGACTCTCGTTACGTTGTATTCCGCTGTGATCGGGATCGCGACGCTACGGGGAAGTGAGATGGGGGCGGGGTGCTCATTGCAATACTGCGTGATCTTCAGTCGGCCTCACTCGATATTCTCAATAACCCACATTGTAAGCCCTCGGCGTGTATTGAGCACCTCATGGTTGCACTGCATAGCAAAACCGATAAACATAAGATACATGTCATCAGCGCAGTGTACATCCCGCCGGGGATCAACTCCGATGTCTATATATCACATTTTGACTTTCTATAGGATACCTTAAATGCACCTAACGTCATGAATGTTGACATCGTCGGTGATTATAATCTTCCTAATATTACGTGCAGCAGGATAACGGCGGGGCATGAGGCCTGTGTGGCATGTGTTTGTACACACCCCATATGCTCGGAACTGACGCAGCTCATGTCTTCGCTAGATGCTCACCAATACAACACCCCGCCTAATAGGGGAGGAAAGACCTTGGATTTGTTTATCTCGAACACTTGCTGTTCGACTGGCCACCTTAAAGATCCGTTATTACCAGTCGACCCTCATCACCCCCCTTTTTTTATAACCGCACCTGTTAGCCTATCTACACAAATGATGAAGAGAAAACCGATTAATAAATATAATTTCCGTAAAGCTAATTACGATCTCATCAACAAACACATGAACGAGGTCAATTCGTCCTCGCTGTTCGACAATCTATCATCAGAAGAGGCCGTGGAGGCTTTCTATAGTATGTTGAGTGACATAATTAGCCCACTAGTCCCCCCTGCAAGGACTAGATCACTTGACTTCCCAATCTGGTTTACGCCACAATTAGTTAAAATATTCAAAAAGAAGCAACGTCTTTGGATAAAGTGGAAAAAATACAGCAACTTCAAAGACTACAATAACTTCTCCGAATGTAGGTCTGTCTTCAAACATATGTGTATGACTTGTTATTCCAATTATATTAACTCGGTTGAAGATAGTCTCTCTCGTAACATAAAACATTTTTGGTCCTATATTTCTAACCGTAAAAGGAAGTCAGGCATTCCGTCTACGATGCAGTACCAAAATGTCAAGTCAAGTGATCCCGATGTTGTCTGCAATATGTTTTCGGACTTTTTCTTGTCTGTATTTGAACCGGTGTCACCAACGCTCACCTCGTGGGGTCTTTGGGAGAATTATAGCTTAATTAGTAATTTGCATATAGATAAATTAAAAATACTCAGTGAGTTAAACGGTTGGACGCCTCTAAGGGGGCAAGACCGGACGGTCTTCTGGCGGCCTTTTCTAAGGCTACGGCTGACAATTGGCAATTTTTGGAAGCCGATCTATATCCTTTTTGATAGATGTCTGCATGATAGTGTGTTCCCGGTGGTGTGGAAGCGAGCTAATATTATCCCAGTGCATAAGAATGGCTCAAAGCATGACGTCGAACAATATAGACCCATCTCGATTCTGCCGACCTTGTCTAAGCTTTTTGAAAGATTAGTAATTCACAACGAGATTTACCCTCTTCTGCATAATATTATCATTTTTGAACAACATGGGGTTGTTAAGCGCCGATCTACAACATCCAACCTCTTAATATTTGCCAATTACCTTTTTAAAAATGTTGATAGGCGATTACAAATAGATGCGGTCTACACTGATTTTAAAAAAAGCTTTTGTCAAGGTCGATCATGAAATACTGAATAAAATAGCTTACAATGGTATACGTGGCAATTTACTGCGTTGGTTTGTGTCGTATCTCGAAAACCGGTCACAAAGGGTTATGGTTAATGGCCACCAGTCTGTCTCTGCTAATATTACTTCCGGAGTGCCACAGGGCTCTATTCTGGGACTATTCATCATTTATATCAACGATATTAGGAATTGTTTTAAAAAATCCAAATGCTTGATGTACGCTGATGACTTGAAGATGTTTCAAGCGATACGCACTATGGACGATTGCCAGTCATTTCAGGAGGACCTAGACAGACTAACTGTCTATTGTATTGACAATAAGCTGCATCTTAGTATCCCCAAACTATATACACTTTACTAAGAATAATTTAATTTTTAATTTCAACTACAACCTTAACTGTATGCTCTTAAATAATATTTCGATAGTGAAGGATCTAGGTGTTCTCTTTGATGGCAAACTGTCCTTGAACCAGCATATCGAAGCCATAGTCAATAGTGCTTTTAAAATGTATGGATTTGTGATGAGATCTTCAACAGAATTTAAGCGTACCTCAACCTATCTGTATAAGACGCTCATTCGCTCTCAGAATATGCGGTCCCTATTTGGAACCCCTTCTACCAAAAGTACGTAGTTGGAATAGAAAGGGTCCAGCGCAAGTTCCTCCGTGCTATGTGCTACAGATATTATGGGACTAAGACTTATTTGTCATACTTCCAACTTCTTGATAAGTACAAGCTTATGAGCTTGTACTTATCAAGATCGCAAATACCTGGAGGCCAATGTGCTTCATGATATAGTTCACAATAATTTTGATGCCAATGATCTTACAAGTAGGCTGTGTTATTCTGTCCCCCGAACGGTTCACGTGCGTCAGGTTCGTGCACGTACTCTGTTCGCGCTGAATACTTGTCGTACGAACTCTGGCTAACGCTGCCCTATTCATAGAATGTTGGAATCCTATAATTCAAATTTCATTAATATTGATATAAAATATCAATATCTAGCATGCTCGAAAAATAAATTTAAATCTAATATTATGAAAAAAATATCTTAATTATAATCTAATCCTTATTATTTATTATTGCATAATTTTCAACTTTCCGCACTTAAATCACAATGTACTATTGTCATCACAGCGGTGCTCGTTAAAATTGTCGAATTTAGTCCCATGATTGTTACCTATTATAACAACGATAATTTAATAAATTTATGATACCGTTGTATTTATGAGACAGTTGCTCAGGAGTTTACGAGGCAGTTGCTTACCTGTTCGTTTGTATGGAAGTTGCTCATGAGCCACACTTTGACATATCCCATAACAGTGCCAGTGATAAGGAATTCGTTGTCGACATCAGTGGCGAAGGCTGACACGTAGTCGCCTGTAGTGTGGATGGCCTGGAACGAGCCCTGGTAGCCTCCCGCCGAGTGGTCTGACCAGCACTGCACTTGACCATTATCGACCGCCAGTAGGAAAGAAGCTAGAAAAAATATAATGTTGAAAAAAATCTTTATTGATTTCTCATAGCAATTATCAAAATCTTAATACTGCTGCAAAATTGTAAACGGACTGGGCAAGCCATATCTCCCGGATACAGCTCTACGGGGTTGTGGCAGAGCGAAGAGAAGACAGAAGATAGCGGGACGCCCTAGACGGGTTCCTCAAGAATTTTCGAAACAAGTGGAGGAAATGGTACCTAGAGTGGAAGAGTCAGACAGTTAAAATAACACTCCCGACAACAAATAGAACCTGGCAGAATATTGTACTTAAGAAAATACCTAAGTAGTACTACACCAGAAGAACATGATGCTAATTAACTGACCGACTTGCATGTGTTGCGGCCGCGTGTGCAGGAAGATGCAGGCATGCACGGAGAGGTCGCGCATGTTCTGTGCTCGAACTGGCATGGGTACAGAAGACACGCGTCGTGCCGTCGCCTTCTTGATGGCTGCCGACGTGTCCACGTTATCGCGAGCAGTGCCTTTACTGTACTAGACGAGTTCTCAATATTATCTATTGTGTTACTTAATGCTGATTTGATAAACAATATATTCAGTCTGTCTGGTAGTTTATCAGGCGTTTTTATGAAAACGACGTTTTACAGGATTCAGACAGTCTTACCCAAATATTTGAATGTCTTTGGTCTTACCTAAATACAATTTAAAGGTCACATGAGTTTGGGTGCATAATATAGGTAAGCTTAACCATTTTAGAATCCCGATCCCAAAGGGTACTAACAGCTTTTTACAAAAACTTTTAACTGATTGTGTGTGACCATAGACGGTGTTGCAGCGTAGAGTAGCTTCGCTTTTTGTGGTAATGATTTGAGTCAGTCAGGAAAAGATCAATATCATCCGCAAGACGCATAATATAAATATTTTTAGCACATTGTGGCAGTTGTGATTCGATTTTGTCGACATTAAGGAATATGCATGTAATTTTTTCTTCACTAAAATCAATAAAATACAGTACTATCAACCCAAGAAAATAATTAAAAGTTAAATTCAACTACTGCTTGTCGCTCAAAAAAAAAATTAAACTCCTACAATTTTCTACTAACTACTACTCCTACTATTTGCTATATTCAAGCAAAAATTGCAATACCAATATTATAATAATCTCTTATTGAAACTTTAAGTACTTTTCAAATAAGTGTTTCTTTGACTCATCGTTTTTGACGTCACTACCGGCGTTATCAAGGACGATGCGTTTTGAGTTTGCGTTCCATTTCACCAAAAACACGCTACATAAAATAATAAATTGTGGGTAAAATATGTATTAAAAAATTAAACAAGTGTACCACAATGTGTTTATGGGCCAATACAAAACATTTTTAAGAAATTAAAAAAGTTTTGTATTTCTTGCTTAGTCCCTATTTAATTTAATCTTCAATTTACGTAACAGAACGCTGATCTTGCGTTGATTGACTACCCACCAAGGCTTCCGGATGGATATGGTGAGGTTACATTTTCGTTTTTGTTCCACTTTCTCAGCAGCAGTTGTTGGCTTGGTCACGTCTCGCCTGTTGAAGTGCATCTTGAGGCGCAGAGTGGGCTGCGTGCACGAGAAACTCCTGGATGTTCACTTTCAAATTAAATAGCTGGTTGAGTCTGTTGTGATAATTTAACGTGCAGTGTAATAATTCGGCTTTCAAAGAAGAACTTGAATTCGTCAAGGAACTGCTTAGTTGCGAAATAGTGCTAGCGCAAGAGTGTCCTGGTACTAACGTTCTTTAGTCACGTATTGAGGCATGGAGCTGCTCACCTATAGGGCTGACCGGTCTCCAGCTTCCACAGCACTAGTTCTGAGTTGTAGGTAGCTGTGACCAGCGTGAGGGGGGGCCGCACGGCTGCTGCCAGCACGTCATCGGTGTGACGAGTCTCCCAGCTCTTGCCACTCATCGCCATGCCGGTGTCCTCAAACTCCACCACGTGGCGGTTCCAACCTACTGCTAGAATTCTAACTCACGGTGGATGAGTCATAGGAATTAAAAACAAGAAAATAGCAATAAGTACCAAGTTCTAAACAAGTCCTAAAGTCGTATAACTGTCGATCGATAGTTGTGAAGCCCTCACAGGCTCACACTTCGACCTTTGCGTGTTTGTCGCGACGGAACTCATCAGCTCACCTGCCCTCCACCCAGAAGCATGCGGTGACTTCGCACATGTGCTCGATGGCCATTTGTCTAATGCACACACCTGTGTTGAAGTTCCACACCTGGGCAACAAAATATAAAGCGACGCCAATCATTTAAAAAGACTCATTTGGTCGTTACTGTCGTTTATTTAGCGACATCGAAAATTTTAAACGTTACATAGTTAGAAAACTCAAACCACAATTACTGTCATTATTGAAAGTCGTACCGGCCATCAGATGGCGGCAAATTAATGAGCAACAATATTTATAGGTTCCTAATAAACAAAGTTACAAAACAAAAAAAATAAACAAAAAAACAAAAAAAAAACAATAAAACAAAATTATGAAGTTATGAATCATTGAATGAACTGAGTGCGTACGTTACTGTGGGAACTCGGACTTCTAGCACGATAAGCAGACAGAAACTTTCAAACCTTAAGCTCGCCGCTCCTGGCGCCGGTGAGCAGCAGCAAGTAGCCAGGATCGAAACAGGCGGCGGTGATCTCCACTGGGATGACCTCGCCGTGCAGCACCCGCACGTGCGCGTCACGAATCAGTAAGTTACGTTTACCTGCGCACAGTTCACACTTACTCGTATTTGTGTTGAACACTACGGTGGTTAACATTTGCATGGGTGGGCCGGGTTGGTCGCGGTTGGGTTGAGTAGGGTGGTTTTGGTCGTCACGGGTGGACAGAAACCCGAAAGTGTGACACGCGTCTTACCAACGGGGTATTGTGTTACTCAGTAACTGGGTTATCGATGCCAGATACACATCTCTCATGTAAAACACTGGTATTCAGCTGCAACCGAAAAGATTAGGCAAATGATAATATTTACGATGGATTCCGCAGAAGGGACAGATTTCTGTTACCTCCAGAATCGAAAAATAAAAAAATAAACATCCAATATAGGACTTAATGCTCAGGTGAAGCTAATAAATTGAAAGACTTACCAGTAACTGGATCCCAATTGATAATGAAGCTGTCCATGCCGCAAGTAATGATGACCTTGAACAGCGGGTTAAAGAGGACTTTGCACACAGTGCGGGAGTGTGTGAAGCCGTCGGTGTGGAGTGGGTTTAGTTGTTCGTCCAGCACCACGATGGCTATTTTCACGCATGCCAGGATGAACTGGCGGGTGGCTGGGTTGTACACCGCAGAGATGAGAGATCGGTCGGTTTGCTCGCCCAGTTCTGCCGGGACATCGATGTAAGACTGCGGGCATCATAGTGGTGAATTAGTTAAGGGTGGAGCTATAGTTGAAAAAGTTAAAGTCTTCTAAATGAGTTGGAGTAGTTTCAAGATGATATTTCGCAGAAGAGGATAGATTTACTTGATTCGTTATTTTAATTTAAAATTTTGAGATATTAAATTAACTGCCCCCAATTATTGAGATTGAGCAGTATTAAAATTCCTGTGCCCACGAAAATCCCACGAACTATAACCCCCCTTACATCCTCAATGCTCTTCGTAGAACCGTCCTTGGTGTTAATTGTCCTATCTTCCAATTCCAATATATGCAAATTATATTAAACAGAGCTGCAGTGATCTCGTTGGTGTGCACACTTGGTAAGTTTATTAGTGCCAATAAATGTATACAAACACTTAAAATCATTTTAGTGTTAAGGCTTTCATGTGTTTTTTTAATTTATATTTAAAACACATACTTAATTTTGTTGGTGAGTAATTAAGAACTCATCTAATTTATAGTTATTTAAAAAAAAATAGTAATGTCTGGTGTGCTTACCTGTGAGAAATTGGTACGCTAGTCTATTTAAGTCTATTGGATGTATCTCAGTCATAATAATGTTTGTATCAGTGTATTCAACTGTTAGTGAGCCAAATAAATAAATACAATAAAAATGAGTTGAAAAAAAAAAAGGTAACGATTATCGAACTTAACACGTAGAACATAATGATAGTACTGCTTACCAATCCTTCACCTCTCTTATCCGCTAACAAAGTAAATAACTTTTTTGTTAATGTTGGGAAAACTCTGGCCGAACAGATACCGAAACATTGCGCCCAACCATCTTTTACAAATTTTAACAACAGTTGTAACCTGAAATCATTTGCTTTGCTGGATATTGACGAAAACGAAATATCCCGAATCATTTCGGGCCTTAAAGATGACTGTGCAGTTGGATGGGATAATATAAGCAACAAGATTCTTAAACTCTTTAAGCATAATTATATTGGCACCTCCCTTAACGCATATATTTCGAATCTGTCTTTCCAAAGGAATTTTCCCTAACTGTCTAAAAAAGGCTGTTGTAATCCCTATATATAAATCTGGAGACCGGGACTTGGTGAATAACTATAGGCCCATATCATTACTCCCCTCAATCTCAAAAATACTTGAGAAAATTATAAACAACAGACTAGTTAACTACCTAGAAAAAAACAACATCTTGTCACCTGCGCAATTTGGCTTCAGAGCCAAATTATCCACAGCCGATGCGGTGCATAGCCTGACCGATTATGTCACAGAAGAGCTTGGCAAAGGGAACCAGGTCCTGGGAGTCTTCCTTGATTTAGCGAAAGCCTTTGATACTGTCTCTGTTTCTGTGCTTCTAAGAAAATTAGAGGCAATAGGGATAAGGGGAACGCCGTTGACTTTACTTACTGACTACTTAGACGACCGATACCAATGTGTTAGGATTGACAACTTTACTAGCGATGAACAGAAAAATACTGGATTTGGTGTTCCCCAAGGGAGTATTTTGGGCCCTACCCTATTCTTGGTTTACATTAACCCCCTTCCCCCTGGACCTCGGACACGAGCAGACGTGCAATAGACCCGACACAGTTATTATTTTAATTTTAATTAACAATAAATCCAAGTTTATTCTGCTCACAAAAATAGGAGTGCATAACTCAAAGGAGTATTAATCTACGGGCAGTTGCTAACACTGTACGCACGCTGTACACGGAAGCCCTCTGCGTGTGAGCAGCCCCGAGTTATATTGCTGTTCCCGTCGTGCACGCCGCAAGCGCCGCGCGCCGCTTCTACGTGTGCGCCGACCACCGCTTACTACCTGCGCTCCTGGTACTCGCTGCTGCGGGCTGTCGTGTCACGCCTGTCTACGTTACGCCGACGCTTCAGTAACGACTGACAACTGTTACCTCCACTCAGTACCTGCGCGCCTAGTGCTCGTGGTGTAAATTTGGAAAGTTTATCATAGTTCCGGACGTGGAAAGAAGCATCATCGGTGACCTCGGTGAGTAGTAATTAATTAATTATTCACCCATTCATAATCTGCGCTGACACAATCAAAGAGTGTGCACTACTACATAACGCAGCAAACAAAGGAGAACCATTATAACTCAATCGATGTAAGTCTGGACACTTGCAATAAGATATTGCCTAACCACAAACAGTTTCTGCTTGCCTGGTACCTCGTTTTGCTAGTGTGGTGAATAATTATGCCCGTGAACCGCTCTTCTCCTGTCTGTGCGCCCCCTCTGCCAGAGATATCTGTTACCGGGGCAGACAACATTACCTCTACATCCGTACGATCTACTTCACGTGACTCATCGCTGCACCAATGTGCTTCGGCGCCCGACCTGTCGCTCGATTCTTACGTCACGGATCGTAAAACGAAAAAGTTCGTGATGGTGGGTGACACTGCATCCGCGGAGCTTACTAGGACCATGCTTGCTACCTTCTCCAGTAAACAGGAAACTCAGCTCGAGGGTATGATGCTCAAGATTAATAATATCATTGAATAAAATATTGATTTAAAATTGAGTGTTGAGGTAATGTCAGCCAAGTACGACGAGTTTTTAAGCCGTATATCGTCCTTAGAAGCCGAGAAAAAAGAGGATAAAAAGCGGATTCGACAACTTGAGGATAAGATTGAACTTTTTGAGCGCAACATGAGGGCTACTGAAATAGAAATTCGAAACGTGCCGAAGTCCGAAGGTGAGACAAAAGATGACCTCTGTGATTTGGTTGTTAATTTGGGACAAACCTTAAACCTAAATATTAGTCAAACTAACCTGAAAGATATACACAGAGTGAAATCAAAGGACAGCTCGAACCCAATAATTGTGAATTTCAACTCCATCATAACTAAAGATAAAGTGATAAAAGGAGTCAAGATGTTCAATAAGACAAAAGACAAAGGAGAAAAGCTCAATACCACCCACCTGAAGTTCAAGAACAAACAACCAATTTATGTCTCAGAAAGACTTACGTTTAATATGCAGAAATTGTATTACCTAGCCAGAACACAGCACAAAAACTATGGGTATGATTTTTGTTGGACCTCATATGGCGTAATCTATATACGCAGGAAAGCTGGCGACCCCCAGATCCGTATAAACTCAGAGGAGGATTTTCAAAGGCTAAGACCTGCTATTTGACTAATGCTCCTCTCATGGAAGATTTATTGTATGTTTACTAAACCCTATAATCATTGTTTATGTCTATTTTGCATGAATGTAAATCTCGCGCTTATAACATTACATAATACATACATCACAATACATAAAATACTCTATATAAACAAACATCAAAAACGCACAACGACCTTTATCAAATGTTTATTACACTCTCATACGCAGTCACACACTCAATTTTACACAAACGAAATATTGACTACAAAACATCATATTCTTCACCATTTAAATAAATATATCCTTGCTCTTTACATCTCAGCTAAATCAAGTACCGTAACATTAATGTATAAAAGAAATCTCGTGCCTAAAACTGTGACTTATTTGCTTATACTTCACCAATGGCTTCCATAAATAATATAATTAAGGACATTGATGATGTGTCGGTGGCTAAAGCGTACAGGTGTGACCCGGAAACATGTGGCAATTTAATCAAGTCTACTTCTAAAGCATTGACTGTAATCTCACAAAATATTCGCAGTATTTATAAAAATATGGATGATTTTATAGTTCATTTGGCCAGGCTCACATTTAAACCTGACATAATCATTTTAACTGAATGCTGGTTGAGTGAGCACAAATCGCCACCACTTTTAGACAACTACTCATGCTACTTTTCCAAGAAAAGTCTTAATCAAAATGATGGAATTGTCATTTATGTCGCCAGTGATATCAGGTGTATTGTAGAGGAACCTGATCCTATTGGTGCAAATTTTTTGTTACTTACAATTAACAATGACACTACCATTTTGGCTACGTACAGATCGCCGTCAATTTATTCCATCGACAACTTTTTGAATTCAATTGAAAGCACACTACGTCCTATTAATTGCAATAATATTATTATTATTGGAGATGTAAATATAGACATTAAGCCCGATAATTGTGATAGAAATAGTTCACCTTATCTAAATCTCACTGCAGAGCTGGGTCTTCTCCCAGGGCATACATTGCCAACCAGATTAGGCAATTGTTTGGATCACATCATGATCAAAACAAATAGATCAGCCACAGTCACTGTCATAGAGTCCACAGTTACAGATCACGATTCGGTTCTTGTTAGTTTATCGTGTAGGCGTGAACTAATAACGAAATCAAATATAATTGTTAGGACAGATTTTGGTGCGACAATAAAACAATTAGAATCTATGGATTTCTTTTTTGTCTCTTCTACAGCTAATGCTGAAGAAGCTGCAACTCTTTTTACTGAAAGCTTGACTTCTGCAATCAAATCAAACACGACTTCTAGTATTGTTTCTGGTCGTAAAAGAAACATAAAACCATGGATTACACCTGGCTTGATTCGGTGTATCCGACACCGTGATAGGCTACATGTTAAGGCTAGGAAAAATCCCAATAACTCGATTCTTGAAGTCACTTACAAGCGCTACAGAAATTTCTGTAACGCTCTATTGCGCAAGCTTAAAAGAAATTATGAAAAAACTCTTTTACAAAATGCAAGAAGTAGTAAGGAAACATGGTCAGCTATAAAATCAATCACTGGTACTGCTAAGCGAAAATCTTCTGCTGATGATTTACTAAAGAACAGTTATGGCCCCCTCGATGCCGTTGAAACCGTGAACAATTTTTTTGCAGAAGCCGGAAAGCTACTTGCCGACAAGATAAAGTGCTCTGACAGTCCCGAAATCACCCTGCCTACTTTAAATGATTTCAGTAGACCTCGCGTTCAGAATTCTATGGTACTGCTCCCACCAAACGAATCAGAAATTGAATCACTTATCATGAATCTTAAAAATGACTCTGCAACGGGCTGTGACTCTATTTCAAGCAGATTTTTAAAAATGTCAAAACATATTATCGTCCCGCACTTTACCACAATCGTTGGGCTATGCATAGAGCAGGGCGTTTTTCCTAGTGTTTTTAAAAGGGCGCTCATCACTCCTGTCTACAAGAGTGGAGCTCGAGACAGCGTGACAAACTACAGACCGATTTCTGTGCTGCCAGCGCTCTCTAAACTACTAGAAAAAGTACTGAATAACCAACTCATAAACTTCTTAGAGAAAAATAACATATTATCCGACTCCCAATTTGGTTTTAGGGTAGGTAAAAGTACAGATGCAGCCGTTAGCTCGTTAGTGGATTATGTTACAGCTTGTCTAGATAATAAACAAAAGTGTGTCGGAGTGTTTATTGATCTGGCCAAGGCTTTTGACACTGTCTCGATTTCTGCTCTTGTTGACAAGCTGGAAAGGTGTGGAATAAGGGGAACGGTACTCAAAATTTACAAAGACTTTCTTACAGGCCGTCTGCAGAAGGTTAAAGTGGGTAGTGCTATTAGCTCGGATGTCGCAGTCGTTTATGGGGTTCCACAGGGTAGCATTCTCGGTCCCAGTCTCTTCCTGATTTATATTAACGACTTGTGTCAAATGACATTGAATAAAGGCAAAATATTTACCTATGCCGATGACACAGCCTTGGTGTTTCAGGAAGAGACTTGGGATGCAGTTCAGCAAAATGCGGAGATGGGGCTCCATAGAGTCTGCGTGTGGTTGAAGCATAACCTGTTAACGCTTAACGTATCAAAAACCTCATTTGTACAGTTCACTAACGCTCGCATAAAACAGCCCAATGTGGCTATCCGGATTCACTCATGCAAATCACCTTTCGCTCAACAGTGCTCGTGTACCACTCTGAGCAAGTCTAAGACGGTCAGATACCTTGGGGTTCTCTTAGACGAGAAAATATCCTGGCAACCACATATCGAGATGGTTTCGTCACGAGTCAGGAAACTTACATGGGTATTTAAAAAACTGAGGCATGTAGCTGACGGTGACCTCCTACGTTCAGTTTATTTTGCATTGGCACAATCGGTTATTGGTTACTGTATTGGGGTTTGGGGTGGTGCATGTAAAACGCATCTCTTACGCCTGGAAAGAGCGCAACGGTCCCTGCTTAAAACAATGTCATTCAAACCATACAGATTTCCCACGAAGACACTATACGAGTTGTGCCAGGTATTTACAGTAAGACAACTTTTTATTTTCCAGATAATTACCAAAAAACACGTATCTACCCCATATGATCCAGGTAAACTTGAAAATAGGCGAACAACTCCAAACGTAATTGAATCTGTTAAGTGTCGCACGGCTTTTGCAAGACGACAGAACGCTTTTCTTTCTGTTTATTTATACAACAAAATTAATAGAATCCTGAATTTTTATCCACTAAAATTACACGAATGTAAACTTATAGTAAAGAACTGGCTCTTTACTCTTGATTATGAGGATGTAGAGAAAATAATAAATAATTAATCTAATTCTAAAGTAACACATACATAGAACATACTTTTCTTTCATACACCTACTCATACAAAAACACGAACGGTAACCCACCCACACGCACACATACACACTTCCCACACACACACACACACACATAGCACGATATATTAACTTAACAATAAATTATTATTATTATTATTTTTAAATTAAGTTTGTTGAATTGTGAGAATTTTTTAAATTATGCTTTTTTCATATTTTTTCATAATTCTCATTTCTGTTAATGTATTTTGTTTTATTCTGTTATTACCTCATCTAAAATTGTATTTTGTAGCACTTAAGTTTGTCTATTCCGATGTTGACATTAGTATCTAAGCCAAATAAAATGGGAGAGGGCGCTGACTCCTGACATACAGGTACACCTAGTTCAGGAGTCAGAGGCTTCAGATAAGTTTCTGTAACCTATTATGTCAATAAAGAATAATATTATTATTATATATTAACGACTTGTATAATCTAAATATCAAGCACGGCAAAATCATTTCATATGCTGACGACACGGCGCTAATATTTTCTGCTAAAAACCGCAGTGAACTATTTGAAAACGCTCAACTTGGTTTTAATACTGTGACTAATTGGCTTCAAAGCAATTTACTAACACTAAATGCTGACAAGACAAAATACATTCACTTCTCCATGCGCAAGCCTCAACTTAACACTGCTAACTTCCATTTCTATGCCCATCAATGTGATAACCTGTCAGTCAACCTGTGCAACTGTCCTCCTATCCTCAAAACCTGTAACATTAAATACCTCGGTGTTATAATAGACGACACACTCTCTTTTAAGTATCATATTGAAAGTCTGGTTAAAAGAGTGCGCAAATTAATATACGTATTTAAAAAAATACGAACTTTTGCACTTTCAAAATTGATCACACAAGTTTATTTCGCCCTATGTCAATCCATAATTCATTACTGTATCATTTCATGGGGTGGCGCATCAAAAACTACCCTGCTTCCCCTTGAAAGAGCTCAAAGAGCAATTTTAAAGGTAGTAAACTTCCATCCCTTTTACTTTCCCACAGATCAGCTGTATAAATCCTGCAACGTCCTGACTGTGCGCCAGCTATTCATTATGCACTTAGTTTTAAAACAGCACACCATGCTCACGTACCATGCTGACAATACTAACAAGAGACGGAATGATATAGTATGCATTTCTAATGCAACCTCAAAACATGTCTTTGTGGAAAGCTTCTTTTCATTTTTAGTTTTAGGCCCATTTCTGTACAATAGATTAAATAGAAAACTAAGTTTAATTAAGTTAAATTATTTTAGCTGTAAAAAGTCTATAATTACTTTTCTACAACTCTTATCTTATGCACAGACAGAAGACTTACTTGTTGTCTGCAAGTAAACTGCTGACACGCTATTTTTATTTGATGTAAGTTTTAATTTTAGTACTTTACTTTTCATTGAATGTTAATTTATTTATTTTAAATAGATATTAATATGCACCTTGTGGCCTGAAACACAGGTTCAACCTAGTTCAGGCAATGATCAACTGTGCTCTATTTTATTTGTTAAGATATTTCATAGTAAATGTGCCCCTTTTCATAAATAAACGATTATTATTATTATTTCCTTTATTTATCTATTTACACATTTTACATATTTTTAAATATTTCTCAAAACAACATAAAAAAACATTTAAAAATATAAAAAATAGTGGTCCGCCGGTGTCGGGAGCAGGGTCCAAGCTACCGGTGGTTAGGGCTCCAGAGACAGGAACCTCCTCACAATGCGAGCCGTATCGAGGAGTACTGCCTTCTGAATCAGGCCCTTGATCCAACCGCCTAAGGAGAGCCTCGATAGATGGTCATCGAGGCTCTTGGCCATAAGGCCATTGGCCGTCACGACAATCGGCACAATGATAGCCGAGTTCACATTCCACATGTCGACAACCTCGTGTGCCAAGTCGATATATTTTATTTGTTTCTCTTTCTCAGCTTTCACGAGGTTCTCGTCATGCGGGATGGTAACATCGACTATCATTACGCGGCGCGCTGATCGGTACTATCACCACTATGTCAGGCTTATTGGCGACAATAGTCCTGTCAGTAATGATAGACTGATCCCAGTACAGCGTGACATGGTCTTTCTCGAGAACTGGGTCGGGCACATACTTGTAGTACGGTACCTCAGATTCCACAAGTTTATATTTCAAGGCAAGTTGCTGGTGAATAATCCTGGCTACTTGGTTGTGCCTGTGCAAGTACTCGCCGTTAGCTAGACGAGAACAACCAGAAATAATATGTCTGGTGGACTCACCCGGACGGTGGCATGCCCGACACACGTCAACCGTCCCGTCCTTCATAATATGTTTCCGGTAGTTGTTCGTTAACATAACTTCGTCCATAATCGCACAGACTTATTATTATTATATAGTTTGGGCACAGCAAATGTCGTTTCACTGGCTGCTTGGTTGGTTGGATAAGACATGTGCGTTCAAGCCCAAATTGGTTTTGTATTTTGCAAAAACATGTTATTATAATTACTTATTTTATTATTTTAGTGAATTAATAAGTTTAATTTAGTTTATTTTTTGTCTTTTTTTTTCAATAAAAAGTTAATACTTCTATTGATTGTGATTGTGTATAACGACAAGCAATAATAGGGTTAACATTCGCGAAAACTTATTCAAGGTCTAAATAGACCGGAGGTTTCAACACCGCTTGCCGTGATGCACCTTAAGATTGGAGGTTCAAATCCTCGACACGAAATGTGGTTTTTATCATGCATTTTTTTTTTTGTTAATATATTAAATATTTTTCTATTTCGTTTTAGTAATATTTATAAAGAATTTAAAAATCAAGAATAACATAATATGCTATGCCAAGCTATATCGCAATTCTTTTTATGCTCACATTTTGTTCATACATTTAGATTGTTGGTAACGAATTCAATTTTGTAGCAGTGTAACATTTTAAAACTTGAGGGGTTAGCACATACTGATGCTGTGTGTACACTTAAATTACAAACAACAAGATACACAGACATACTTAGAAATTGTAAGTAACGCCAAAAATCGATATAACCTGAATACAAGCTTGTTTCTGCACATCCCACACTTTGATAGCTCTATCTCTAGATAACGAGTAGATGGTCTGTCCCTGGTTCTGCAGCACGATGGCGATGATGCTGGCATGGTGCCCAATGAAGGTCACGTTGGCTTTGGTCGGCACAAACGGGTTCCACACTCTGACAACGCAGTCGGGTCCTCCGGTCACCAGGACGTGCGCCTCCTCATTGAACTCGAAGCATTGTATACCCTGAAAAAATGTGTTGTTTCGTGTTAACATAGCCAGCATTCAGCTCTAATGTTCCTACTGCGGGGACAAAGACGATTTGTCAGATCCACCAGGGTCCATCGATCGATAAACGATAAGTTATAAATAACGAAGCGGAATAAACGCTTCTGACGTAAGAATTAACTGTTACCATTTATACAAGGTGTAAACGGACCCTTCACGAAGCAAGTAAGTATGTCATGTAACTACGCACAAAATTATTGCTGGGAAAACAAAATTTTTTTTGGGGGTGAAAAATCACGTTTTACGTTAGGACTCAATGTGACGCAACCAAAACATTGTGCTGATGGTTGAAAAGTACGGAGGTCGTGGAGGTATTTAAAGTCATCATCATCTGCCTAGCCTTTTCCCAGCTAAGTTGGGTTCGGCTTCCAGTCTAACCAGATGCAGCTGAATACCAGTATTTTACATGGAGCGACTGAGTATCTGACCTCCACAACCCAGATGGTACTAGTATTTAAAGTACCTAAAATTATAAAATTAAAAACTAGTAATTAAGAAAAAATTGAAACTTTGACCCTCAATATCTCCGTAACTAGAAGGTATGGTCTAGAACAAAAAGTGATCGCAATGATGGTGAGAATAAGTGCCTTTCGGCTTCGTTAAGGGTACTTTTAAACCCATTAAGCGAAGAGATCAGTGTGCACAATTTCCCACCTTTTCAACTCTGAACATGGTACGTGATTGTGTCTTGGAGCCCCGGATGTCGCACATGAGGAGTGAGTCGAGGCAGGTGGCGCAGGAGACCACGCAGTGCAGCGACTCATAGTACGACACCTGTCGCACCCACTCCCTGTGGATGCGAGGCAGCTCTACCAAGTGCATTTCTGGAAGCATATGTGGCTGCGAACAGAGGACCAAATAAATGTATAAAACAGTGGAGTAGTACTTAATCTGATTTTGTAAATGACGATCCCATTGAAACGCGAAAATGAAAACTGAGAAAAAGTGCTTTGAGATAGAGAGCGTTACTGGGCGGGCCACGTGTGTGTGTGTTGTGGTTGTAATTATTATATTATCACCCGTTTCTGTAGATCGACATGTCGTAACGTTCTCAAACCGCGTGCAGGCTCGTCCTTGAATGGGCCGCGAAGCACCGGAGAGAACAGCAGCACGCGGACGTTGCCTCCCACGTCACCGCAGATCAGTTTGCAGTTCTCCTCGATATTCTTGCTGAAGTGATAGTGCATAGCACAGATCTGGGAAATAGAGGTGAGCAGAAAAAAACAAAACTAGTTTTAAATATTTTTTCTCAAAGTTATCTCTTACCATGTACTCCCAGCTGGTGATGACGATCTTCAAGGTGAAGGTCTTGGCGGTGCAGTCGTAGAAGCGCAGGTCCCGCTCCGTGGAGCTGATGACGATGAATTTCACGTCCGGCATGCACACCATGTCCGTCACCCACGTGGTGCGGACCTTCAGGTGGGCTGAAGATGGAAGATATCAACTCACAATTCAGTTAGCCGTATCACTATTTGCTCTTGAAATGCTACTAACGGCTGGTGGAGTGAGCAGTCCTCAGCGGTTTCATGTCAAGCGACCACCAGTTGATCATGCCGTCGCGACTCGCCGTTACGTAGGATCCTTGCATCGGGTTCGTAGTGCGATCCTATGTCAGACAATGAGCACTCTTTATAATTCATAATAAGCCAAATAAAATTTGAATCGTATTAAAGGATGGAAGTCTGTAAACCGTCAGGTTGCAAATCGTAAAGGCCCGGCTGTTGTCTAGTCTACTCCAGCTGACCAGTCCAACCAATCCCATCAAGAATTCAGCGAAGATTGCACTTGATACTGCAAGGCATTATATTAAGCTGGTAGGAAATTGGTGATATTTGGGTTTATGTGTCGTCTAGGTGGACAGAATACTACATAAGTATAGTGGACTTAAATCATAGAATATTTTAAAAAACAAAGCACCTGACTGCTCAGTCCGACTGTATATGTGTGCAATTGTTTACATGATCAGAAAAGCCAAAAACCTTCTCGACATCCGGACAGAAGCATATCCTAGTTATAGGATGCCTGTGTTGGGAACTCATCATGACTGGCAGGCCCAGAATAGGTGACTGCAGCGACCCCCGCTGGTTCTCTGCGTCGTCACCGAAGTAGCCCAGGATCAAGTGGGAAACCAGCTCCTCCCAGTCTACTCTGCCGCTCCGGCTTGTATTCATCTACATATAAGGTTCATGAATAATGGCTTGCTCGTTTCAGTTACCTACCTAGAGTACCTTACCTAGTAAGTAGCAGAATAAATAATAGTACTAACGCTCTATAGTCTAGGGACTACTGTCAGGGAACTTGATTGTTACACAGATTGACTTCGCCGTCAGTTATCTGCTGGTCCAAGTGTGTTGCAGACATGAGTTGTACAGGCGCCAGCACATCAAGCTACCCGAAACTGTCAAATCAACCTTGAACCTAATGCTTTAGTGATAAAGTTGAAAATCTATTAAAGAAATTTGACTGATTGTAGTTGCTTGATGTGCTGCCGTCTGTACAAATGTACATCTGCAACACACTTGGAGCGAAGTTGGCAATCTCCTTTGCTTATCAATCCCAACAAACCCATATATTCTTAGCTAAGTACCTATATTCTTGCAAATAAATGTATCATTCATTCATTTGTCGAATTAAGGAGCTTTTCCGGTGTGTAGGATGTACTTACAGTGGATTTTGAATTACCTAAACAAAATTAGCTTACCTTCCAAAACATAATATTAAATTCGTCATCATCGTACTCCACATTCAACAAGGTATAGAGTAGCTCCCTGAACTCGCTTGCCGTCATGTTGTCGTTGCCTGCTTGCCGGAAGACTTCCCGCATCTTCAGCATGTCTTCGATGGTGCACCGGTCGTGCAGCGCCACGTTGCGCCACTTCGGCTTACTCAGCACAGTCGCGCTTCCCTCCGACTTGGAACACGGTGACAACACAGGCTCCATTCCCATCCCAATTTCTCTTTCGCTCGTCATGGATTTATTTTTTACTAAATTACTTAAAATATTTTAAAAATTACACTGATTTATATATTAAGAGAGTATAATATGATTAAAATTACTATAGTCCTTGATAATGATTATTACCTACAAGACAATAGCAGTGTCAAAACTAATCACGTAGGCTATATCGTAGTACCTACCTATAAATCGAGTAGGTAAGTACCTAGGTAAAGGTAAGTAAATATTTAAGTAATCTTTACGAAAGTTGATGGGCGAAAATGGAGAACAGTGTCTGACGATGAGTGATCCGGGGGTCGGTTCATTCGCACTAGTTCTACTAAACAGTTCTACGGTAGAACTAATGGATTTTTTTTTGCCACTAGACCTACGATTTAAGGTGGTACAAGATCGTAGAATTATTGGGAACAAGAAGTCTCATTACTTCTACTGTTCTATTACACAATTTATGGTTTAGATATGTTCCAGAATAACTAACTACTTAGTGAGTGAAACTTTGGTTCCAGCAATCAAATGTAGGTATCTTAAATGTTAGTTCCACGCAGTCAAATGTATAAAGATGCTTGTTTTATCTCTATATTGGTTACAATAAAAAGTTATTATTATTTTAAATTATTTTATTATTTTAAAATAAAGGAACAAAACAAAATATAAACGGAAACATCACAAAACCTCAATTTTTCTGGATGGTGAAGCCCTTTGAGAAATCTTATTAGCATAATCAGCCTATTGTTCCCGCTGCTGGGACACACGGCCTCCTCTCCTCTCTAGAGAGGGAGCAGTCTTATTACTCCCTCGTGTTTGTTTATAGGGTTAAAAAAACAAACGCTTTATACAAATAAAAATTACACTATAAATCACCAATTAATTATTAGGGCAAAAGAAGGAACATGGATGGGTTTTAGTCAGTAAAAGTCTGACACTCCGCTCCGCCCAGAGCGAGAGGAGTCATTTGATGATTTCCCATCCCAAAAAAAAGGCCACAAGGTGCACAATAACAAAGTTTCCCCACTTATATCAAAATGTACTATTTCAATACAGCACGTTAATTTAAAAATATTATGTAGAAATAAGATAGCGAAAATTCCTTCGTTTGTGAACAGGCCGAGGAAGTGACCAAAGATGGCAATTTTCATGCAAAATTTAAAACGAAAAATTGCGCTTGCCCATGGACTCCGGGGTTTGTTTTTTTATATTATAGCGCTTGGGGTCCTCCACCTGCTGGTACAGGGTTAACCATTAATTACGCTACACCCTGTATACATTGTTTTATGGTAATATATTTGATTGCTTAGAACTACCTGGAACCGAAGTTTCACTCGCTAGTTCTACTATTTTGGAATATATCTAAACGTAGGACTACTGAGAATAAAAATTCCCTTTAGTTCTACCGTAAACTGTGTTATAGAACAGGTAGAACTAATGGGACAAAAAAAAATCCCATTAGTATGGTAGAACTAATGAGACTTTTTGTTCCCACTAGTTCTACGATTTTATACACACAGCGTCAGTATGCAGTGCTAACCCTTAAAGTTTTAAAATGTTACACTGCTACAACATTGAATTCGTTACGAATAATCAGAATATTGAAAATCAACACACACTCTGTAATTACCTACGTTGACAAATAAACATTCTGATTCTGATTCTGAATATAAGAAACCCTGCGGGTCTCCGCAGGTTAGGAGTTGTTGTTTGCTAACGTGATTTCCTAACTTTACGGTTTGAGAACGCTCACTCAGGTAACTCCTAAAAATATCTAGACACACTCCTCTAACACCAATCCGTTCCAACTTTTCAAGCAAGAGGGGAACAGAGACTGTGTCAAAGGCTTTTGATAGGTCTAGGAAAATTGCTAATGTTTTGAGTTTACTCTTTATATTTTTGTTATGGTTCCGGTTACTTCTAAGACTGCATCTTCAGTGCTTCTACCTAATCGAAAACCGTATTGGTTCTCTGAAATTATATCCTGTGAGTTAAGGTAATTAAGTAGTCGACTATTTATAATTTTTTCTAAAATTTTGAACAGAATTGTAAGAACTGAGATAGGTCTGTAGTTATTGACACTGCCCCTGTCCCCACTCTCGTAGATGGGATGTACTAGTGCTCTTTTAAAGACAGCCGGAAATACTCCTGATGTGAGTGCAAGGTGAAAAGGTATTAACGTTTTATTGAATAAAAAAAAACAATATTAAAACTGATTTAAAAAAATACTAACTTATTCATACACTAAAACAATAAATTATTATTATAACGTTTTTGCAAAACAGAAAAACCAACTTGGGCCAGAGGCGTATTTAAAGATTTGGCGCCCCGGGCCAGTTAGCTTTGCCGCCCTATTCATTTAAGAAAAAAATACTGTTAATGATGAATTAAAAAAAGGAAAAAAAAATCTTAAAAATGGACCATTTATTCACTATAATAGGTACGTAAATACTAGTATTTACATTTTTTTTTTGTTTGAAGCAAATTATTCTGCGGTGGTCCCGTGTAAATTTGGTGAAGATCTGATGTTGGTCTTCAGAGATAAGCATGTACCTATATGATGTCTGTATAAAGGCTATTTGAATTGAATTGAATATTTCGTTAATTTGATGCGCTAACTTGAAACGAAACAAGTGAGTGAGGTCACGTCACGACCCATCATTTCGTCGGCCACTGCCGGTACCCCTACCCTTGAGAGTGTCAGGAGGGGTCAGGGGTGCGTTGCAGCACGTTTCGGGGTGTTGAGTGTCGTCATCGGAAGCCATTCCCGCCCCGTGCTTGTGCTCAGGGACTTCAATACCAAGAACTTGGCTTGGGGTTTTCGTTACACAGACGTGCGGTGAACGATGGTGGAGGACTGGGCTCTGGAGTCAGCCCTGGTCGTCATAAATCGGGGTTCTGTCCCCACGTGTGTACGGATGCGGGGCGAGTCGGTGGTGGACCTCTCGTTCGCTAGCCCCGCTCTGACACCGCGTGTCGTGGAGGGGGTGGAGACCTATTCCGACCACTGGTACATCCGGTTTGATGTCTCTGCCCAGACCTCAAGCGCGCCGGTCCTACAGGCCCCGAGTAGTCCACGATGGGCGCTGAAGCAGCTGGACCGGGAGCTCCTCCTGTAAGCCTCGATCGTGCAGGCCTGGGTGACATCACCGGTCAGGCCTGCCGACGTCAATAACGAGGCGGGTTGATTCCAGGAGGCCATGTCCGAGATATGTGACGTGGCAATGCCGTGAGTTCGGCCAGGAAGCGCCCGGCGGCAGGTGTACTGATGGTCGCGAGAGCTGACGTCTCTGTGTGAGGCGTGCGAGGAGATGCTGGAGACTCTCGACGGAGATTCGTGGGGGCGCCCTTACAAGATGGTGCGGGACAAACTCCGCACCTGGGCCCCCCCGCCGACGCAGTCTCCGGCCTCAGCTTGTAGAGGACGTGGTGAGCGCTCTGTTCCCTTCGCGAGGGGAACACCTCCCCCGCCTATGGCTCCGCCGCTTGCGTCTTCCAACGAAGCGGCCAGTTCCCGCTTCGTTGGAAGACAGGGAAGCTGGTCCTCATCCGGGAGCCGGGGCACCCTGCGGACTCTCCGTCCGCATAGAACCGGCCCATTGTGTTGCTCGACACGAGGTGGGCAAGCTCTTTGAAAGAGTCATTGCAAACCGCCTCGCCGGGCACCGTGCAGGGATGGGGCCGGATCTTGCGGACAACCAGTTTGGTTGCCGCGAGCGAAGGGGCGCTCGATGTTGTACGCCATCATGCGCGTGAGAGCCCTCACGACGGGGGATGCGGTGTCCCGGGGTGGGGTCGTCTTGGCGGTGTCTCTCGACATCGCCAACGCCTTCAACTCCATGCCCTGGAGCTGCATTAGGGAGGCACTCCGGTATCACCGGGTGCCGACCTATCTACGTCGTGAGGTCGGGGACTACCTGACGGACAGGGCCGTCATCTACCCTGGTCACAGCGGAGAGTGGAACGGACGAGAGATGTTGTGCAGTGTTCCACAGTGATCGGTTCTAGGGCCGCCCTTGTGGAACATCGGTTACGACTGGGTGCTGCGCAACGATCTCCCTAGCGGCGTCAGTGTAATTTGCTACGCTGACGACACGCTGGTGCTGCCGCAGGGAAGTTCGCACGAGGCGGCGGCCGAAATAATGACACGCGGGGTTGCGATAGTCGTGGAGAGGATCCGGCAATTGCGTCTCGAGGTGGCATTGCACAAGTCCGAGGCCATGTGCTTTTATGGGCCTCGGAATGCGCCACCGTCGGGATCCATACTGACGGTTCCCATCGGCGTCGAGTCGACGTTCAAGTACTCGTCCTCGACAGCCGGTGGAACTTCGTGGAGCACTTCCGACGTTTGACTTACGACCAAACTGGAACGGGCTGGGGCCGCGGGGCTGCCTTCAAGCGGCTCTTGCCCAACCTGAGGGGTCCAAACGCCTCCTGCCGAAGGTTCTACGCGGGGGTCGTGCGGTCCATGGCCCTTTACGGGGCCCCGGTGTGGGCGCGTTCCTTGAGGCGGCGAGGCGCCCACTACCTGAACGCGCCCCAAAAGGTGGTAGCCGTAAGGGTACCGCACGATCTCCGGCGAGGCGGCGAGCCTCCTTGCCGGATTACCGCCCTGGGATCTGGATACTCCTCGCGCGCCTACACGAGTGGCGTGCGGAGGCACTACGTCGGGGGGAACTCCGCTGCCGCGGCAAATTGTCGCTCAGCGGACAGACCTCCGGCGCGATCTCATGGCGACATGGACAGAGCGACTGTCGCAACCCCATGCAGGGTACGCCACGATAGTGGCGATAAGTCCCCTCTTTGAGGAGTGGCTAGAGAGGCGCCACGGCGCCCACACCTTCCGCCTGACGCAGGTCCTCACCGGACACGGTTGTTTCGGGAGGTACCTGCACCGAAACGTCCGGGGGTTATCACTGCGAGGATCGCCCGGAGGACACGGTGGAGCACACCGTGGAGGTCTGTCATTCTAGCGAAGGAGGTGGCGGAACGTGAGAGGGAGAGAACCTCACGTCCCAGCCACCGCGGGAGACGCCCCGGGCGTCGGGGGCCACGTGGTGGCTCTCGGCCACCATAGGCGCAGGCCTGTGGACGGTGAGTAATGAGCTAGCTCGCCGTCCGTCCGTCTTATGACGACAGGCCGTGTAGATGGCACGTTCGTGTTCCACGCGTGCCTCAAAGAGATGTCAGCAAACAGGAGGGGACCGCAAGGGCCGATGCCTGCCAGGGCTGCGGGACTGTTCGAAAGAGATACCGCGGCCCCGGAACACAAAGGGCAAAAGAAGGAACTTGGATGGGTTTTAGTCAGTAAAAGTCTGACACTCCCTTCCGCTCCGCCCAGAGCGGGAGGAGACATTTGAAAAGGTCACGTCACGACTTTCGTCACCCGCGCCGCGCTGTGTGCTCCGGGCTTTGAAAGTATTGGTACCTACCACTACACCTTGTTTTTTTTTTATTTTATTTAATAATTCTTGAACGCAAATGTTATTTAGGTACTTGTTGGTAGGTATTGACGGTATTGTAAATAATTGGTTGGGTTTTGGGTTCGAAGCGTTCGTTTATTTTTAATTAAATGTGAAATAAAATATAAAATAAAATATTGATTGTAGTTAAGCTTGACAATAAAAGGCGCCCAGAGAAGTCGGCGAGGGGCGGCTTCGCCGCCCCTCGCATCCTGCCGCCCCGGGCCATGGCCCCCTTGGCCCTAGGGTAAATACGCCCCTGACTTGGGCCTATCACGGATTTGAACGCACATCTTCTTTTGGAGGGGTAAACACTTAGTGGAGCTGTGTGTACCACCTTCAATCGTAGGACTAGTTCCCATTAGTTCTACCGTAGAACTAATGGGAATGTTTTTTCCCACTAGTGTGTGACAGAAATAGCGTAACTGTGTTATAGAACTAATGGGAATGAACCTGGGGGTCGACTTGTATTGAAGTGATGGAATCACTGCGTAAAATATTGATGATTATTGAGCAACAACAATATCTTCATCAAAATTCAGTTCTTTCGAAGATGACCTTTGAAGGATGAACGTAAATTCGGTAAAGAATGCATTGCCCTTGAAGGGGAGACCGGACAATGCGAGCAATGAAGTCTTTGGATCTCGCCTTCAAAATCAAACTCAAAGCATTTATTTCAATTAGACCATTACGGCACTTTTGAATGTCAAAAAAAAAAACAAAAAGAAGCGAAGCTACAGTCCCTGTCACGAGGCATAATAACTTGAGAGAGTACTGTAGTTGCACATTCCAAAGCGTAGATCTCTATGGAGAAGAATGGGCAAGAAACTCCATGGACACTCTTTTAAATCAAAATATTGTTACACAATCTTGGTTACATCATTCATGTTGATTCATCATTCATGTCCTTCGCTTTCGGGGCGATGCGGAATATTGTGCTAAAATGTCGTAATCAACTAAAAGACAAAATTACCAATAAATCTGCATTTTATTCCGTTACATTTGCCTACAAAAAAAAAACGTAGAGTACCAGCCTATTCGTTACGGGTCCGCCCGAAAGTCTGACAAGATAACCAGCCTCACCGAGAGGTATCGTGTTACCCAATAACTGGGTTATAGAGGTCAGACCACGTAAAATGTATTCAGTAACATCCGATAAAATGGAATACCGACCCGAACATAGTTGAGAAAAACTAGGCCGATGACGAGGAATACGAGGATATTCGTTTCAGCAATCAGAATAGTAAGTACATTTCTCATTACGAAGAGCTGGATGGTTCTTGGGTCTGTTCTCTGTCGGGCGCGAACTCTGGTGCAGAGCCCTCGGGCGGCAGCGTGAGCTGGCGCTGGGTCTTCTTCAGCAGGGTGCGCTTGAGCCGCGTCTGGCGCACCAGCTCGGGTGTGGGCGGCCGCCGGATCGGCACCGTCGACGCCATCCGTAGGTGCGCGTACAGCGGAATCTGCAAGGAAACCGCCGTTATGAGTACAATTTCGGTGATCATCATAATATGATGTCCCTTAGCGCCAAAACACATACACACTATTAGACGTCGCATTGTGCCATGGTACAATGTCGTGAGGTGTAATTTACGAAATGCGTCGTAAAAATCAACGAGACGATGTGGTGTGGTATCAATCATGCTATGATAATCTCGGCACGACGTCCCGGCGTGCGATGACGACACGACACATCTCGTGATGTGTTTGGGGATTCGACTTCCGCATTCATTGGAAATATTGGACCGCTGTACGAAAAGGTATTGTGAGTAATAAAAGTCTGACTCACCGTGGCCATCGAGTCGTCGAGCACGATGGGCTCCTGCCGCTCCGGTCGCACCGGCAGCGCGAAGTACCGGCCCAGCAGCGGCTCCTCGGGCGGCGCGCCGAAGGTCTTGTGCTTCAGCTCATGCTCCGTGATGTCGCGCAGCTTGTCTATCACCAGCTGGCCCGGCACGTAGCGAGACACCTCGCCACCGCGCCACACCTGCACACACACAGTGTAACAGTATAGCTGTATAAGGCTCTTTTGGCTCGTGGCCTTCACCATAGAACAGATCTGTGATCGGAACGAACTCCGCCATCTTGTTTTTTCAATACAAAATCGTGGCTCAGTTCTGGGCTGACACAATTTAGAACGACACGCTAAGAAATCTGTCATGTTTACCAATAGCGCCCTCCTGTCACTGTCATTCAAGCGCCAAAAGACCTATGCAGCGCTGTAACTGCCACCGTCTGCTGGTCAACCAAGTTTGCAATAGAGCGGTAGACGCAACCGTGACTTATGACCATTATTATTATTAGTGTCCCTGACTGCTAGGACGGAGGTCGTGGGTTCAATTCCCACACAGGACAAATCTTTGTGCGATGAGTACGATTATTTGTTCTGTATCTGGGTGTGTAATTTATCTATAACATGTATGTATTTAGAAATATATGTATGTTTATCAGTTGTCTGGTTGCCATAGTACAGGCTCTGCCTAGTTTGGGATCAGATGGCGGTGTGTTGGTTGTCCCAAGATATTATTATTATCTCTTTATTCATTTTTCTAACATATTATTTACCTTTTAAATAAATATAAACAAAAATGATAAAAAAATGTAGTAGCTCACTGGTATCGGGAACAGGGTCCAAGCTACCGGCAGTCAGGGCTCCAGAGAGAGGAACCTCCTAACAATACGAGCCGTGTCCAGAAGTACCGCTTTCTGAATCAAGCCCTTGATCCATCTGCCTAACGAGAGCCTCCTGAGATATTGGTCAAGGCTCTTGGCAATTAAGCCATGGGCTGACACGACTATCGGCACAATGATCGCTGAGTCCACATCCCACATGTTGACGACCTCGCGAGCCAAGTCAAGATACTTGATTTGCTTATCTTTCTCGGCTTTTACGAGGTTCTCGTCATGCGGGACCGTAATGTCAACAATCATTGCGCGCCGCTCTGATCGATCCACCACCACTATATCAGGCTTATTGGCTACAATAGTCCTGTCAGTGATGATGGATTGATCCCAGTACAATGTGATATTGCCATTTTCGAGAACTGAGTCGGACACATACCTATAGTACGGAACTTCCGTTTCAACAAGATTGTATTTTAGAGCAAGTTGCTGATGATGTAATCCTGGCTACAATTATTAATATTATTATTTTTTGTTCCTTAATTTTATTCTCTCGTAAGAGAGTACAAAAACCCTACCCACGGGCCGGAGCCAAGTTTGTAGGGGTAGTTTAAATGGAGAATGTTGATGATATTGTAGAAGAAGTTAGGAATTTCCGGGTGATGCGACAGGTGTTAAGAATTGTGGCTTTTTGGAGCAGATGAAGTGTGTGGGGCGGCATGTGTAAAGTGCTTAGACTTTGCATAAGAGATTTTGGTACGATACCAGTGGAAGAGAGCACTATAGGGACGATGTGGACGGTTTGTGCTTGATATTAACCTTTTTTTTTTTTTTTTTGGAGGGTGGGAAATCATCAAATGACTCCTCCCGCTCTGGGCGGAGCTTGATATTTACCTCGTTTTTCAGATATTGTAGTTTGAATGTTGAATGACAGAATTTATTTATGTAATGTAACTATGGCGGAGAACTTTTTAGATGTCTTTTGCTTGGGAATGTATGGTCTACTAGTGGGGTGTGTATCAGAAAAAAGCTGTTGAGCTTGTTGAAATGTGGCTTCGATTTCTAGGCTGTTTTCAGGAACAGCATTAAAGTTATTTTGCGTAGGTTCAGATAGGCCTATATCTATGTGGTTTAAAACATTTTCGTCAACTGTATTTATCAGTGTTTGAGAAACTATGTTAGTATCAGAGCTATCATTTAGAAGTATAACATTACTTGTTGTGGGAGTTCTGGTGGTCGTATCAGAGATGTGAATATTTGTGTATTGAGTACTTAGTGAGTGAATGTTCTCATCAGGTTGCGGTTGTTGTAAGTCGTTATTTATGTGTTATGTATTTTGTATGTTGGTGTTGTTATTTCTGAATTCTGCAGCTACTTGATTTTTTATTTCTTCTAGTCTGTTAGTTTGTATGTGTTTATTATTTATGATTGCTCTTACTTGATCTGATAATCTTTGCTCAGTTAAATGTGCTAGTTCTGGATATATTTTAATAAATCCCTCATGTAAATGTTTTCTATAGGCTGTTTCCTTTATTTCTAGTTGTGTAGTAGTATAATATATTCTGATTATTGCTTCATTATATTCATTCGTCCATTTCATACGCTGACCGGGTTGTGTGTTAATTGGTGTCTTTGACTGTGTGGAGTGTTGCTGTATTTGAGTATGGACTTTTAGTAATTTGGCTCTGACTTCCTCATAAATCTGATCTATTGTTTCTTGTGGTAATAATTTCTTTTGAACAATGGCTCTTCGGTGGTCACCTATTCTTTGTCGGCCTACTTGCATATCTGGATGTTTTTCTGAAAACTTAGTGTGAAATGATGGTAGGTATGCATTTTTATCGGTTTCCATATAAATGAGGTGAAGATATGTGCGTAGGGTGAAGTTATTCATATCAATGCTCCATTTCCTACGACTTGTTGCAGTTCTAGCGGCGGGTACAGTATCTCCGACTAAATTTGTCTCCTGTACAACATCCACTGACTGTATACTGACTGACGAGGATGAAGGCGTCGGTGTGACGCGGAAAGATTGTGATGATGATGGAATTGATGGGAAAAGTGACGAAGAAGATGACGTAGAGAATTGTGAGGTTTCGTCATCCATATGAGGCAGATTTGCCTGTTTTTTTTTTGTTTTGATCTGATATTCATGTTGTTCCCACGAGTAGCTAGGGACTTAAAATGTCGACCACAGCAGCCCTGCGTTCACTGCGGCAAGGGTGAATAAAACTGGAGGTCACCTATTATCCAGAGTTGGCACACTATTTTTTTTTTATGCTGAGTGTGGGTGATACCTTAAACGTAGTGAAGCTAGCAACTTTCTTGACGTCAGGCGGGAAGCGGGTGGCCTCCAGTGTCCAGGGCACGATGCCACCCATCGTCTGCAGGTACTCGCCCGTCAGCCGCCACACGCGGACGCTGTAGTCGGAGCTGCCACTGGTCAATGACACGTCAAATAAATACAGAGTTGATAGTTTTAGCGTTGGTTAAGACGGTAATTAAAACTTACGTGAAGACGAGTTTGTGCTCGTCGATGTAGGATATGGTGGTGACACAGCGCATGTGTGCGCGGTAGCTGTTGAGCAGCAGCGGCAGCGGCTGGTCGCGCACGCAGCGCTTGGCGCGGCCCTCGACGCGGTCGCGCCACAGGAACGGGAACAGCAGGCGCAGCCGCGGCATGTTTATATGAACCTTCAGCGAAGTCATCGTCTTATTAGCTTCTGAAACCCTTTCGAAATATGTAGAGCCGACTTGGATCTAGGTGGAACCGTGTAACAAAATATGACTAAGCGGCGTCAAACTATTAGTTTGTACATGTACAGGGAGTAAGCTACAAAGTTCATGCAGAGACTGACCGGCTTATTGTCGTTGAGGTAATTACTCAGGAGCCACACTTTGATGTAACCCATAGTAGTGCCGGTGAAGAGGAACTCGTTGTCGACATCAGTGGCGAAGGCTGACACGTAGTCGCCCGCCGAGTGGATGGCCTGGAACGAGCCCTGGTAGCCTCCAGCCGAGTGATCTGACCAGCACTGCACTTGACCGTTTTCGAGCGCGAGTAGGAGGGAAGCTAAAACAGGTATACCAATGAAACCAACTGTATAAAAGCTATTCAAAACATAAATCGGTAAGAAATTAACCTGGATGCGGGATGCACAGAACCGGAAAGTGTGGCAGAAAAAAAGGGAGGCCTATACCCAGCAGAGGGTGATTCCGGGCTGATATGATGATGAAATTACTATTAACTGACCGATACGCATATGTTGTGGTCGCGTTTTCAGGAAGATGACAGCATGCACGGCGAGGTGGCGCATGTTCTGTGCGCGCGGCAGATCGGTCACCGTGGACTCGCGGCGCGCTATCGCCTTCTTGATGGCCGCTTCAGAGTCCACGATCTGGCGAGCTCCTGCAGTTCTGTGGAAATTTAAGGCTAACGTGCCTGCACAACGCTGGTGAGACTGCAAGACCGTAAGTGTATGCTGCTCATCTGATTGCATTTTTTTAGCAAAGCTGCGCAAGCTGTGGATTGTGCCCGTAAAAGTATCACTGGCACAAGCCACCGCTCTATTGCTGCAGCAATCGATTCCGGCTAGAGTCTAAGATGAATTGAAAATGTACATCGATCTGTTGCTTACCCTGGTTTGCGGATGCCGTGACCTTTTCTCGATTTTCCACCGGAGCTAGAATGTGGTAATTTCTGCTCACGCTTGCTGTACACCATCTTAATGCGCAGCATCGGCTCTGTGCACGAGAACCGCCTGAAAAACACTCACAGTTCAGACACCGAGACATCTATTAGGTTATTATTGCAAACCGGCTGGATGCTTTGATTTAGCAGCTTTGTTTCACAATTGAGGAACTGCACGCAGAACGTCCATCGCAGATATCCGCCTATTATCATCATTAATCGTACGGCTGACTAGAGTAGACGTGAGCTCGAGTTTTTGCTCAGTTAATAAATTCGGTGCCATTTAAAATCGTACCCTATCTCTTAAATCACGGGTGAAAGTGCGCGTGCGGCTCCCCTCACACCCTCGGGGAAACAGTGAGAAGTATATTTTTTGACTCGCTCACCGTGCAGCGATACTTTCACACTGAGCGTGCGGCCCTCGTCACCTTCTCGCGGAAACGGGACAACCGATATTTTTCATCTCACTCACTCTATAGCGGCTCTGCATACAACTTTACCATCAGCTGAGCGCTGCGAAACTTAACGTCATCACAACTCATTCTACATATTTTCGCCCTGTTGAGCGCTGTGTACACAATGATGCTCTCTCCGAAAGGTCAATCGGTTCCAGATCTGTACTCGGGCGAAGATGCTGAACCCAATGTAACGCAGAGGAACTTTAAGAGGAAGCAACCTCACTGTGAGCTGACTTCGGCTATAACTACATTATCCGAAGAATTTATGAGGTCAATGAATACTCTGCGTGTGACATGCGTGACCAGTTTGCAAATATAAACACGAACATCGGCAATCTTACAGATGAGTTCAATAAATTGTCATCTACCTCCTCTCAAATTCAAAACGATTTGAAAGAATTACGTTCCGAGTTATATGATACCAAAATGGATATATTAACCCTAGATACAAAACACCTGGAATTATCGAAGGTCGTGACAGAGTTGAAATCGTCAGTTGACTTCAACTCGGCGAATATTTGTGGTTATGGTGAGATCCCAATATCCGTAATTAAGGAACATATTTCCATACTAGCGGAGCCTCTGTGTGAATCTACATAAATATCTATACATATAATACTTAAAATTGTAGAAAAGTGGTGTCTGTACAATGGAATTATATAAAAAAAAGTAGCAGGGGTTGTTATTATATCGATGCCGAACCCGAAATTGTAATTTTTTTTCTGTTTGTCTGTGTGTTTGTGCACGCTAATATCAGAAACGGCTCATTCGATTTAGATGCGGTTTTCACTAATATATTGTAGTAAGCTTCACTTAACAATACAATAAAGTAAAATAAAATATTTAGTGTTTATTTCATGTCAATCATAAATTGTCTAATGTTAAGTGGAAGAGCGGAGTCACCTAACACAAGCATCTTCTTGCTTAAAAGGTGATCTCCAAATCATGTGCGTTATAACTTTATATAATTTAAATAAACATTTTTTGAACACTGCCCGACCCGGTAATCGATCCCAAGACCTCATGCTTAGTAGTCGCACTTGCGACCACTCGACCAACGAGGCAGTCTCACACATACACACCTAAATTGCCACGCGAACGAAGTAGCGGGCAACAGCTAGTATCTTATATCACTATCAGAACTCAGAAAGTAGTGATTGATGGCTTCGAGTCCACCTCTATTCAGGTCACGTCTGGTGTCCCTCAAGGTTCTATTCTGGGTCCATTATTATTAATTTTATTCATTAATGATATTAAATTCTGTTTTCAACATTCTAAATTTCTTCTACAGCGTGTAACGGAAGGGGGGTATCAACCCTGAAGGAGGTGAATGTGCTCATGAAACTCAACAACTTTCCCCAAAGAACATAGGTCGAAATATGAAAAAAAAAATTGGCCCTCCCATAGTAAATCAATCAGCTGGTAGTCAGTTTTGTAAGGGAGGGCCAAATTTTTCATTCACCTCCTTCAGGGTTGATACCCCCCTTCCGTTACACGCTGTATATGCGGATGATTTAAAGGTTTATAAAACAATTTCAAATAAACAAGATTGTATTGATTTCCAGCAAGATCTGGACCGTTTCACTGATTATTGTTGTTCCAATAAGCTTCATCTGAGTCTTCCAAAGTGTCACGTTATAACGTTTACCAAAAAGAATAATAAAATTGAATTTAACTACTGCCTCGCTAATACGTGTATGATTCAAAGCTCCATCTGGATGTTCATATACTTAGATACAATAGTTAGTAAGGCTTACCAAATGTTTGGTTTTGTAATGAGAGCATCTACGGAATTTCGTCGCCCCTCCACCTTAGGCCACAGTTAGAGTTTGCAATACCTATATGGAACCCTCTATACAAAAAATATAATGATACTTCGGAGCAGGTACAACGCAAATACCTTCCGTGCTATAAACTACAGATGTTTTCGGAAAAAAAGTCTCTTACCGTTTACTTCTTAGGAAATACGATCTCCTAACCTCTCTGTTTAATATAATGCCGTAACAAATTTGATTGTCCTGACTTAGTAAATAATCTATGTTAGTTACCTTGTTCCTCGAACAGTACATGTACGTGAGGTGCGCACACGGCGCTTGTTTGCTACTAGCTTTTGTAGATCTAAGGCTGGCTCGCGCTCACCTCTTCACCGCTTGGTTGAGACTTGGTTGAGACTTACAAAAATTAGTTTAGCTTAATCGACATACTTTCCTTGGTAAAAAAATAATCGAAAGGAAATCCGTGCAATTCTTAAGAATCGGCAGTCGACCATTGTGATGTAATGTGTAATAATTGTGTATAAATATTCAAGTGTATACATGTATGTATTGTGTGCCCGGTTTGTGTCACTTTTTGTATATTGTGAATTATTGTGCATCACATATCTGTTTTTTTATTTTTTATTGTTTACATCTTATACATACACCTTGAAATTTTAACGGTTGTTTTCCCGCAGCGAAATGGTTTTGTCTTTGTAATACAATCGTTATATAAACAAATAAAATATTAGAAACAAAAAATGGCAGATAAACCATTGTGAAAAACAAAACTCGAAAGCGACCACGTGACGTGCAAGAGCTTATTTCGCTTTGAAAATGTATGCATCGCTGTTCCCTTTGTCGGCGGCGGCGCGTGCGATTCGAGTAGTGCCTACAAGTTACGTCTAGTGTTACTATTATTTCTCACGTTTCGAGTTGATGAATATTTTTTTAATTATTTTAAAACAAAAACTTCTTTATTTTTTTGATTTAACTATATGCTTCGAAAGTACTCCCTAGGGCAAGTTGTTCTGCCGCGGGAAAACAACCATTAAAATTTCAGCGTGTATATGTCTCTCTAGTTATTTAGTATTTAAAGTAATCTGTGGAAAACGTGGTGGGTAGCATATTTATCATAGTTTTGTATGTAAGCCTTATTATAAACCCGTAAAATGTTACTGTTTGTTTTTCCTAAATTAATAAATAAATAACTTAGTGAATTAGAGTATGGCGGCTGCTTTCCTGGCTAACTGAAACTGTTTCAATCCCATCTAGTATCCTGCGTGCATCGAAGATCCCTTCAACTATATTTCTCTATTCACCTGTATGGCTGGCCGGTCTCCAGCTTCCACAGTACCATCTCCGAGTTGTAGCTGGTGGTGGCCAGCGTGACAGGGGGGCGCACGGCGGCTGCCAGCACATCATCCGAATGACGAGTCTCCCAACTTTTACCGGTCGTCGCCATGCCGGTGTCCTCAAACTCCACCACGTGGCGGTTCCAACCGATAGCCAGAATCCTGGTAATTATACTTAATGAATTTAAGGGTTGAATTCAAGGGGTTAGCGACGTGGATACGGTATCCAAAGGTTGATTGGTAGAGAGTGCCTTTGGCATTCAGTCCGTCTCTGTAAATGATGTGTGCTTACATTTTAAATTAAATAAATCCGGTTTAAGCCGGCCATCTTAGCCAGGGATGTTTTAAGGACAATCCGCATTCTCTCAGACAGCATAATATCTGAAAGCACTAAACAGCCACACAGTCAATTCTGGGTTCATACAAGACTGCTGCCTTAAATAACTGGACACGGTTCTTTTAATAAACACCGTTTTGTCATAGGAGTCATAGACAGCCCAGTGTGCCGAGCCTACATGGAAGAAGACGAGACAGTGGCCCACGAACACTGCCCAAAGGGTGCCTCGTACGGGGCAGAGTATTTCGGTAAACCATATACAATACTATAATTATAAACTCTTCAACAAGTGTTTTATTAAAACAATTAGATAAAGTACATAAAATAAAGATCGAAAAACAGAACGTTACGTACGAAAAGGAAATGTCATCGACATCGTCTTCTCAATCTGAATCTGAAAGTTCAAGCCTAGTTCCAAAAAGACTGCGAATAACAAATTGTATGTGAATCATTCCAATGTGTGTGATGAATGAATATGAATTGATGTAACTTGTTTAAATAAAATACAAATGTCATATCACTTTAAGTGCTCAAAACATCACATAATATGACAATGTGTGCGTACTACGAATCAATACGGGCTACGAAAAAACACCGCTACGTGCGACGAACTACGCCGTAGTAAATCCCGAAAAACTTGTTTAAAAAAAAATCTTTATTTTTATTTTGAACTTTTTAGTATTTATATACTAAAAATAAAGAATTTATTTAAAACAAGTTAAAAATAACTTTAAAAACCGTGTTACATTTTGACGGCAAGAGAAATATAGAAGGTGTAACGCGCTTTTATTTAAAAAAAATAGGATATACGAGTAATTTACCTATAAAATTGCATATTTCTTATCAGAATTAAGTTATTTTTAACTAATGGAATATGAGAAATCTACGCCGTTGAGGGATGGACCCCAAGTGATCGGGTCAAAATTGTTGCGAGTTAGGCCCAATTACCAATCAGCCTGTATTGTATTCACCAAAAAACTCGCTCACCTGCCTTCCACCCAGAAGCACCCAGTGACTTCGCACATGTGCTCGATGTACATCGCTCTCAGGCACACACCCGTGTTGAAGTTCCAAACCTAGGCAAAATAAAAATAATAAACTATCCGTATTGATTTTCATTCAAGCATGTTACACGTAGCTGCATAAGGGGAATCGCTAACTCAGCACCCAATACTTTCATCATAGAACCATACGCTGCAATTAAACGAACAACGGAAACCGGAACCTGCGAACTGATAGCAATACGGACCTATATTAGTTAATTATAGTAACTGGGTAAAATTCCATTCCATATTCATACTTCGAAAAGGCACTTAGGCTAATTTAGGACATATTCAATATAATTCAAAAAAATATTTTATTTTTAAATAAATTAAGTAAAATCATTTTTGGTTTTTTAAATCCTCCGATTGCAACAAACGTAATTAGCTTATACACAAGTAAGACATTATAATAGGCAAATTGACAATTCGAAAACGTAATATCTAACATCCGCTGCAATGGTCCAGTGAGGCGTATTCACAACAGTGGTAACGTTATAGATTACGTGATTTTCATCACCACCAAGTTCCAGTCGCGACGTCAAATGATCAGGCAGAACAAATTAGAGAATATCAGCAATATACTATTTAAAGTACTCTGTCAAGAAATACCGGGATACGATCAATAATACACAAAATGTTAGTTATCCATCCAAAGTTATTTTATCGTCTTCAAAGAATAATCTAAACATCAAAACATATTTTAAACACTTTTTCCGGAATTGAGTTCAGTTCTCGCCGCGAATTCTCCTTTATGTCATCTACCGAATGAAAACGGGTGCCACGACGGGTAATTTGAGTTTAGGAAAAAGAAAGAAGTCGGCTGGAGCCATATCTGGTGAATAAGGTGGTTGCTAGATGGTATTTGTTGAGTTTTTTGTCAAAAATTCGTTCGCTAAGATGGCCTTGTGCGAAGTGCGCATTATCGTGGTGTAAAATCCAAGAATTTTCTTCCCACAAATCTAGCCTTTTTCGTAGAATTTGCTCTCTTAAACGCCGCAGAACGCTCAAATAATAGTCTTTATTTACTGTTTGACATGAAAACGAAAAAATGACACCGAATCCAAGGCTGTTAACACTTCTGTCGATGGCTCATATTGTGGTAACGTGGACTCTTAATCTGTGAAACCTTGAGAATGCGAAAAAATACTTCAATTGTTACTATTACTCGCAGGGATCCGATAGCAATCGTTGGCATAAAGCTAGCCAGACGTTGTTGCAGGAGGGTGGGGCTGGTAAAGGGCATCAACAAGTTAAGGATGAAGTTGATAAGATGCAGGTAGGCAACGAAACAACCATGCACGGTTTGACTTTTTAAAATAAGAACAAAACAAGTATTATTTTACTCCTGCTATGAAAAGTCAACACTATCGAACCTTGAGCTCGCCATTTCTGGCACCAGTCAGCAGCAGCAGGTAGCCAGGGTCCAAGCAGGCGGCGGTGATCTCCACCGGAATCTCCTCGCCGTGCAACATCCGCACGTGCGCATCGCGAATCAGTACGTTGCGTTTCCCTGCACAGACCACAAAAAGCAATGAGGAAGTAGATAGAGGAATAAGGGGATAAAGAGGGTATAAAGGTCCTGAACCTCCATAGAAAATGGAGGATCCTCTGAGCATTCATGTATTGTTTCTAGTTGTTGTCCGAATCTCCCATATAATATTTTTCGCGTTCCTACGTGGCGTTGAAAGAAGCCGACCAAAAGCACTAAGATTGTCCGGTATAACAACGACAGCCAGTCGTGTTGTGAACTTATATCTTTAAATCTTACCAAAGCGTGCAATTGTACTTGACATTTTGTTCTTCTGGTTTATGGCTCAAGTTTTTTGAGTTGGTTATAACATGCTTATCGATTAATTAAGACAAATTTTACGCTATTAATGTAGCCATTACGACTAAACAAATTATAATTATATCACTTACCAGTAATTGGATTCCAGTTGATGATAATACTATCCATGCCGCAAGTAATGATGATCTTGAACAGTGGGTTATAGATGATCTGAGAGACAGCTCGTGAGTGAGTGAAGCCGTCGGTGTGAAGCGGGTTGAGCTGCTCGTCCAGCACCACGGTGGCTATCTTCATGCAGGCCAGGATGAACTCACAAGTGGCTGGGTTGTACACGGCGGAGATGGGCGAGCGCTCGCCCACTATCGCAGGGATGTCGATGTAGGTCTACCGAAAAACAGTTACTATAAGACATATGCATATATGTGTTCAGATAAGCACAGCATAAGAATCTATAGTAATAGGTACTTAGTTGTTAATTAATGCGATAGTACTGTACTACAGCAACATAGTATAAAAAGTACTACAGCGCCATCTATGACATAAATGAAGAACTAAAATCAAAATTCTGAATCGCGCTATGAAAGTTATCCGTGACTTAAGAGCGTATAGAAAACCCGACAACTGTTAAGCAGTTAGTCACACACCAGACACAGCAACCGTCTGGTCGGAGGATCCTCCCTTTTCTATGGGGAAAGAAGAACCTTACACCCTGTTCTTCATGTTGCTATACTAAGATAAGTTCACACACCTTATCATGTCTAGTTTGTATAGGGCATATCCTATAGTACAAACTAGACAGGATTTATGTGAACATATCTTAGTATAGCAAAGATAATACTAATTTGGTAGGAAACTCAATTAAATAAAACACAATACCTAGTCTAGATAGTGAAATAGGAAACAAATAAATTTGCTGAAATTACACCCTTACTTAGAGAAGGTTTGGCTTTGCAATGTATTATACTATAATATAATGTATTGTAGGTAATGTCAAAAACCCTCTTACCTGAACGCACGCTTGACTTTGGACATCCCATACTTTGATAGTTCTGTCTCGAGATAACGAGTAGATGGTCTGTCCCTTGTTCTGCAGCACGATACAGGTGATGCCAGCGTGGTGCCCGAGGAAAATCGCGCTGGCCTTCACGGGCACAAATGCGTTCCACACTCGGACCACGCAGTCGGGACCTCCAGTAACCAGCACGTGGGTCTCCTCATCAAAAGCGAAGCATTGAATACCCTGAAAGTGAATGGCTACCATGATAACGACGATGTATGGCTACGAAGGAGGCTATAAGAAGGAGGATGTTGAATTTTCAGTAGTACCTACTTAGTTATCTAGAGCTCTTAGCCTGGTGACGAAGCCCGTCCAGGGCAGTACTACTTCCGTGCTTATTTTGCACTCAAGCACTGTTGCTATGTGCTGTTTTCTGAATTGAAAAGCGATATTCTCGAAAAACAACGGTTTCTATTCTGAAATAGGAGCTATTTCGTAATATGGCTTCCAAAATAAAATACTACGTTCGGAAAAACGTAAAACGTTAATCAATACAGTATGAGATAATTGTTTTTGAATTTTGAAGTGTTCACATCGCTCGTACTCGTGACGGTTTAAGAGATACTTCAACTTTGTCTCTGTACAGAGCGAGAAATGTATTTTTTTTTTAATAAAATCATTTCACCCGAACGAAGGTCGCGGGCTAGTATTAAATAAAGAGATAAACAAACTAGGTACAATGCGCACAAGAACTCGCCTTGTCAACTCTGAACATGTTACGTGTTTTAGTGCCATATAAGTCGGTGATGAGCAGCGAGTCGAAGCAGGTGGCACAGGACACCACACAGTTCAGGGACTTGTACCACGACACCTGCCGCACCCACTCCCCATGCATGCGCGGTAGCTCCACTAGTTGCAGCTTTGGCAGTAGGTAAGGCTGTAATCACAAGCGAATTTTTTGAAGTCAATGCACAAATGCAGCATTTGCGTAACACACTTGTTAAAGATAGCATTCCAAAGGATTCTGAAGGAAATTGCGGCAAAATTCAAGTCTATCTATAAAATTGAAGTGTCTGTTTGTAATATCAAAATAACAGCTTTTTACTGAATGCATTTGAGAATTTATACGGTACTAATAACAAAAATATTTTATTTTTTCATTTTTGTCTGTCTGTCTGTTTGTTCTGGCTAATATCCGAATCGGTTGGACCGATTTTGACGGGACTTTGACTGGCAGATAGCTGTTGTTAAAGGAGTAACTAAAGCTAATTTTATTTTAGAATAAGAATACGAATTAGGGTTCCGTGCAAAAAAAAACCCTTGCAATTGGTAACAAAATCTGATTCAAAGCGAAGTAACGTTTTCGCGTCGGTGTTCCCTTCCCCCGTATGTGATGCAATTACCTCGGTGGTAAATCGGGCAAAGTGAGCGATTTAAACGGACTCAGCTCAGAGCTTATTGCCAGTCGTTTAACTCGCGCAGCCTGTGGGTTAGGTTACATAATAATTCGCTGAGGATGTTGTGGGGGCTGCTTTTTTCGTTTTGCAGCGCTTTGGCAGGTTTGCTGAAACGAGACTGGACGACTTTTATGCCGTCATGCGCAAGCGATGTGCATCTATATGTGCTGCGGCGATTCAGGCGCAGCCCAACTAACCATATTCTAGCCACACTGGCGGACAAAATTGACAGGCCATTTATCAGGCACTGGGCAGATGTATAATGTAATTTATTTATTTACTAACAATAGGTTAAGAATATACTAACCCTTTATAGTCTTAATTAAATAAATAAATAAAACTAATGAGTAGCTTCACGAGTTGTAAGGCATAAAACGCTTTGCTATTTACGTCCCGGTATATGCCCCAAGATGTAAATGGTAGATTCACCCGTCTCTGCAGATCTCTATGTCGTAGCGTTTGGGTGGCGCGTCCTGCCTCGTTCTGGAAGGGACCGCGCAGCAACGGAGAGAACAGCAGCACCCGGATGTTGCCCCCCACGTCACCGCAGATCAGCTTGCACTGCTCCGTCAAATCTTTCACGAAATGATAGTACATCGTGCAAATCTGTGAAATTGACTGATAACTGTAATGTGATGCTAATATAAAATATATACATACATACATATATGTCGAACCCTCAAGCAAATAAAGGAATCATCATCATACGTGGGTATAAGGATCTCGTGTAGCTTAGTGTAGTCAAACTCAAACCATTTATTTCATTTAGACCATAACAGGCACTTCTGAATGACAGAAAAACAAAGAAGGCGAAGCTACAGTCACAGACACAAGGCATAATAACTTGTGAAAGTTCTGTAGTTGCACATTCCAAAGCGTAGATCTCTATGGAGAAGAATAGGCAAGAAACTCCATGGACACTCTTTTCAATCAAAATTTTCTTACAAGATCTTGGTTACATCATTCATGTTGAGATTTTACATATATGTGAGAACGATGTAGAAAGACGTGCAAATTAAGAGCGTCCAGGGTAAAAGATTATATTAAAAACAAAGTAGTTAAAATAAACCGTGACAGCTAAGAGATGACCAGTTCCAGCAGACAGCGCCCGTTCACGAACATGACGCATAAATCAGCCTCATTCTGCTCAACCGTATTGAAGGGAACTAAATGACCCGACACACCCGCCACCATCAGCGAGACATTTGAGTGAACATGACATTCTCCCAGCCACCATTCGAGTCAATGAAAGATAACTAAATGTAAATGGTAGCTTTACAGTACATAGTACTCACACATGTGCTATGCAATTATATAATACTAGCGGTTCGTCCCGGGTTTGCACGGGTGCCTATGTTACTCAGGGTGAATGTAGCTTTCCAATGGTGAAAGAATTTTTGAAATCGGCACAGTTGTATTCATTACAAACACACTCACACAAAAATACAATTTTTTCCTTTTTATAATATTAGTGTAGATTAAGATTTGAATCTCAACCTACACAATGCAAAGATATTTTTACAATCTTTTGCAGCTTCCACAAAAACTTCACTTGGTAATCAATTAGTTTGCTCCTATGGTTGTGGAGCAGGACCAGCATTGAGCCAAGCATTTTTATCATCAATGTAACGATGAGGAGGACATGGTGGGCCGATCCCAAATAAATTGGGATAAGGACAAGTGAATGATGATGTAGCCTCATCCAAATTCGGAATGTATAAAAACAACGTTTTTTCTTACCATGTACTCCCAGCTGGTGATGACGATCTTCAAGGTGAAGGTCTTGGCGGTGCAGTCGTAGAAGCGCAGGTCCCGCTCCGTGGAGCTGGTGACGATGATGTTCACGTCCGGCATGCACACCATGTCCGTCACCCACGTAGTGCGCACCTTCAGGTGGGCTGTGGGAATCATAAGTGCCGCTTAAAATACTTATTTGAAGTAATTGTATAAATCTATATTACTCTACAATGTTCGCTAATTTAATGTCTTTCTAAAGCCTACTACACAAGGTGGAAGGACACCCACGCTGAAACTGTTACCACGTATTCGGTAAATCATTCTGAACCACCCACATAGAAATATCATCGGTAATTTAAAAAAAAACGTACATTTCGACTCAAAATGTCAATGTGGATAACAGAATGATGTACAGAATACATGGTAACCGTTTTAGCGTCGCGTCGGTGTCTCTGCCACCCTGTATCAAGAGTTTTGAGCGAAAGAAGCTATACTCTAGCCGCCCGTGGTAGGTGGTAACCATCCACCGCCACTATTTGATCTTTTCCTAGTGTTGTGTAACAAATGGAAAATTGGGACTTTCTCCCAGCCAGACTGACAAAAGATACTATACTGTTAAGCGGAGTTTATAGAAGTACAACTAACGGCTTGAAGAGAAGGCAGTCCTCAGCAGCTTCATGTCAAGCGACCACCAGTTGATCATGCCGTCGCGGCTCGCCGTTATGTACGAGCCTTGCATCGAGTCCGTGTTGCGATTCTGTCTCAAACGTCACAATTTAATGGTAATTTTAATACTTGAAGGTACCTATATGATACTTCTCATTCGTTACTGTATTTTATTGACTAAAATATTGATAAGTCGAGATTGCTTCACTTATTTTGATTGGCCTGTTGGTCTAGTGGTTAGTGACCCTGACTGCTAGGACGGAGGTCGTGGGTTCGATTCCCACACAGGACAAATCTTTGTGCGATGAGTACGATTATTTGTTCTGTATCTGGGTGTGTATTTATCTATAATATGTATATATTTAGAAATATATAAGTACGTTTATCAGTTGTCTGGTTGCCATAGTACAGGCTCTGCCTAGTTTGGGATCAGATGGCGGTGTGTTGGTTGTCCCAAGATATATATTTTTTTTTTTTGAAATAAAAGGTTTGAAGTATGTTAGTTCTTATTTATAAATACCAGACCCACATGAATTATTAATTACAGTACCTAGGACGACTCCCCCCCACCTATATTATCTAAAATGAAAAACCTTGTCAACATCTGGACTGAAGGTTATCCGAGATATTGGGTGCCTGTGTTGCGAGCGTATGATGACGGGCAGCCCCATGATGGGGGGCTGTAGCGATTCCCGCTGGTTCTCCGCGTCATTGCCGAAGTAGCCCAGGATCAGGTGGGAAACCACCTCCTCCCAGTCCACCTCGCCAGTGCGGCTGGTGTTTACCTGATGGAGTACACACCTCATTACTGGTGAACTATACCTAATTGATAAAATATTCGTTCACAGTGCGTATCGACGGCCTTTCTGAGCCGGGAACACGTGAGTTAGACTTGGCATTTTTTTGGATAGTTTTCTCTACTTACCATTTTGGAGATCAGATCAGCTCTAAATCATTTAATTTCAACCAGTACTTTCTCGGCCCTTGACTTCGTCCGCGTCGGAGAAACATATCCTAAATGAGTTGGTAATAGTGTTGCTTTTTATCAGCGAAATAGTGTTTTTAAATCGAATCACTAGCTTCGGAGATTACCTCCTAGAAGAAGATGTAGAAGTGAAGATGTTAAGAACCTACTTTCATAAAAAGTATCTTAAAATCGTCATCGTCGTAGTCCACATCTAACACAGACTTTAGCATCTCTCGAAAGTGTAGTTCAGTCATTTTGTGAGTGTATGTTTCTTGGAAGGCAGCCTTCATCCTCTCCATGTCCTTCATGCTGCAGCGGTCGTGCAGGGCTGCGTTCCGCCAGCGCGCGCGCGCCGCCACCGTCGTACTGTCGTCAGTCTTTATCGACAAGCTGACGGAGTGCAACTCATTTTCTGTCGCCATTATCACTTATAATAAAATTACAATTCTAAAAAAACGAACAAAGCTGTGATTATGATAAATAATTAAGAATATTTTAAAACTATGATTTGCTTCACTGTACAAAATATGACATTATCTTGTAGTGTCATCAAGATTTTAATCGTTGCTTGCATTGCAGAAACAATGTGGCCAGGTTCTGAACAAGAAAATGTTTAGGTCTAAGTGTTGTCACGATTGAACTGGGTAGGTAGAACTCAATTATATGTATATAGTACTAACTCAAACAAATCATTTTCGTAGACCAATTTTATTTCAGTAAGACAAATGCTTCTGTTATCGATTCCTTTTGAGGTCGCCGAATCGTAGCCAGAATAAGAATGCTGAAACCGACCCTAACTGCGACCTACCTACATAGAGCTTAGCCAAACTGAAGTTTGCCTTGAATTTGCAGCTATCAAAAGTATCCACTTATTTCTTATGATAAAGATAAAACGCTCTGAATTTCATTGGATATGTGATATATGAATGTATTATGAGTTTTTCTAGCGTAATTTCTAGGTGGCACGGCTGAAAATTAAAACCAAACGTAGGTACAATAAAGTTAGTTTTTAGGGTTCCGTAGTCAACAAACAAGGAACCCTTATAGTTTCGCCATGTCCGTCTGTCTATCTGTCTGTCCGCAGCTTAGGTCAGACTCTTAGAACTAGAAAGCTGTAATTTGGCATGAATATACAGATTAGTTACGCGGACAAAGTGGTAAAATAATATCTCTAAAAGTATTTTTTTAGGGTATCGCCAGTACCTACACGTAAAGTGGGGGTTTTTTCCCATACCCCATAGTGTGGGGTGTCGTTGGATAGGTCTCTAAAAAATATTGCGAGTTTGTTCAAATAATTTTTCGATTAAGGGATCCGTTTGTGAAATATTAAGCTTTAAGGTGAATGCTTCAACCAGCCCGCGAAATTCAAAATTTCTTGCGTTTTTTGCAATTTGCAGGCCAGTGCTAGGTTGTATGTTGATTAAAATATTATTCGCGGCTGTAAGACATATGTAGTTACAGAATTATAATCATCAAAATCACCAATACAACCCTCACCGTTCATAAAGGTGTAGGAACAAAAAAAAAACAGAAAAAGTCATTCCTACAGCTTTATGAACTTAGAGCGTTTTATTGATGATTTTGATGATTATAATTCTGTACCTACATATGTCTTACAGCCGCGAATAATATTTTAATCAACATACAACCTAGCACTGGCCTGCAAATTGCAAAAAACCCAAGAAATTTTGAATTTCGCGTGCCTGGTTGGAGCATTCACCTTAAAGTGCTAATTTTTGTTAGACTTAAGTGTCCCCCCCCCTCCTCTACCAGCTAAATGGTTATGCGTGAAAAACTTCACGGTGATAGTATATATAACGAAGTTAAAAATAAAACTATCACAGCTAAGTAGGCTTTACAAGTTTACGAGTAATAGTCGACCAACTTATAAAATGCACTTGGATAACATATTTTCCTAAACATAATGTTTGGGAGCACAGGTTTTTCAACTGCAAATGTAAGTTTGTTTTTATTATAATAAGTAATAAAAATCATCGTTCGGAGGCAAATCGAACCGTAGGAAGTGTCTGCGTATTTTGATGGGCAACTACGAAACCCTACATTGTGCGTGGCCCGACACGCACTTGACCAAATCTATTTAGTAGTACCTAGGTTGTAGGTATATCTTGATCAGGCCGTAAATGTTCAATAGAAAACATTTTAGTATTTACAAATAAGTTTGGAGGCGCGTCCACGATCTGTTTTTCGGTTAATTACTAAACTACACTAGTTTACTAAAAAATACCAATTGTCGACATAGATGTCATGTGACGACCGACGCGTCGACGCCCTAGATAGGATAGTTCGTACACTGCTGACCGCAAACCGGATGCATCACCCACGATCGTCGGTGATGAGACTGTTCATCCTGCGGAAGTACGGGGGTCGAGGCTTTTTAAACGCGAAAACCCTCCACGACCGTGAGGTGTGCAAAGATTTTTTTTTTAAACCGAGGTGGTTATGCACCGCGATTTGGTCACAGTGGACAAGGGACTCACCCTGCTGTCCATGGCTAAAGAGAACTGGCGCAAACCTGTAGTTCTTACTACCAATGACCAGAAGGAAGTATGGCAAGGCAATGAGCTTCACGGGCGCTTCTACCGGGCTCTTCATGGGCGCGATGTAGATTTTGTAGCGTCCGTGTCCTGGCTACGTTTCGGTGACCTCTTTGGGGAAACTGAAGGTTTTGTCTGTGCGATTATGGACGAAATTATATTGTACGAACAACTATGGGAAATAAATTATGAAGGACGGGACGGTTCACGTGTGTCGAGCCTGCCATCGTCCGGTTGAGTCCGTCAGATATGTATATTATTTCAGGTTGTTCTCGTCTGGCTAACGGCGAGGCACAACCAAGTAGCCAAGATTATTCACCAGCAACTTGCCTTGAAATATAAACTTGTGGAATCTGAAGTACCGTACCGTACTACAGGTATTTTACAGACGCCAGCACTTCAAGCTACCCGAAACTGTCGAATTTTCCCAAACCTAGAACCTAATGCTTTAGCGATAAAATCTATAAAAGAAATTTGGCCTATTATAGTAGCTTGATGTGCTGGCGCCTGTAAAATTAATCGATGTTAACTTCCCGCATGACGAGAACCTCGTGAAAGCTGAGAAAGAGAAACAAATAAAATATCTCGACTTGGCACACGAGGTTGTCGACATGTGGAATGTGAACTCGGCTATCATTGTACTGATTGTCGTACAATCGGCTTCGATCAACGTCTTTCGAGGCTCTCCTTAGGCGGTTGGATCAAAATGTACATAAGTATTAGCATAAGCATATAATCAGCCTATAATGTTCCCACTGCTGGGACACTCGACCTCCTCTCTAGGAGAGGAAATGGGCTATAAACCACCACGCGGGCCCAGTGCGGGTTGGTAATGTCACATATCTTCAAATTTTTGGTTCTAGGACATGCCACGTTTCCACACGATGTTTTCCTTCACCGTTTTTGAGAGCTGTGGTGATGAAATAAATTACACAAAGTAATGCGCCTGCCTGGGTTCGAACCCACGACTTACTGTTCGTAAGTTGGGGCCGCCACCACTGGGCCACCGCTGCTCTCTCTTAGTATGTACATTCTAAATTCAGATAAACCAATAATTAAGAGATATGAAAAAAACTGTTTCCTATAAAAGTTCAATACATACACGGGCAAAATGTATGGAATAGCTGATATTTTAATAACCTAGTAATGAAAACTATGTGCGGGGATTCGAAATGATACGTGGTAACCGTTTGTACGTCGATTTTCCCTTCCACACTGTATTATTTAGAAATTCAAAAAACATTTTCCACCAAAATTAAGTAAATAATAATAGTTGATTAAATTCAATCATTTATTCTATTATAAAATGTAATAAACTTACGAAAAACTATAAAACATAGTAAAAATATATGTATATGAACGTATTATACAAAGTTTTATCAAAACATAAAAAAAAAACAAAAATCAATCTCTCTCAGTCAGTGCGGCACTCACAATCGCTATGTAAGGGCTTGCGCTAATCAGTTGCTGTATAGTGTGTCTGAACTTGACGCACCCTTACTTAGATCCACAGCATTACATGTCGATGTAGTTATCGTAACCCAACGTAGTCTGCTGTTTTGAGTACGTGGAATGCCTGTTGGAGGACGACGCCCAGGAAAGCGTCGATGGCTTGCAGAACGAGGAAGGTCTGCAAAGCGTCGATGGCTTGCAGAACGAGGAAGGTCTGGAAAGCGTAGAAGGCCTGGAGACGGTAGAAGGTCTGGCCGCGGTAGAATGCCTGGCCACGGTAGAATGCCTAGACACGGTAGAATGCCTGGCCACGGTAGAAGGCCTGGCTACGGTAGAAGGCCTGGCCACGGTAGAATGCCTGGCCACGGTAGAATGCCTGGCCACGGTATAAGGCCTGGCCACGGTAGAAGGACTGAAAAGTGAAGAGTGCCTGAAGAATGTAGAGTGCCTGAAGAACGTAGATTGCCTGTCATGTGTGGACTGCGCTCGGGACTGCCGCAGTTGCATCGGATCGTGCGACGGGTGCAGTGCGCCTTCCTCAAAGTGCATTTTCTTCGGTCTCTCGGTCAGCTGCGACCGGCGCACCAGCTCGGGTGTGGGTGGCCGCCGCACCGGCTGCATTGACGCCAAACGCAGGTGCTTGTATAGCTGGATCTGCAATTGTACATTTTGATACAAGTGCCGTCGAGGCGGAATTCACATTTTTCCTCGCGCTTTGCCTTCAATAAAGCTAAATTATAAAGCCAGAAAACATATAATATAGATAATAGAGAATATTAAAAATAGAAAATTCAAATATTTTCGAATTTACGACAAAAATAAATGTGTATTTGTTAGACCTGCGAAAGCAAAGCGTGGATAAAAACCTAATTAAATCATAGTTTCCTAATAATTAATTTCAAAAATACTTTTCTGTAAATGTATAGAAAAATGTCGAAGTACACATGGGCATTTGTCACTACATTTCTGGGCTCCATAACACCCTTGCATTTGGCTCGGGTGTGAATTTGGGTCGGCTGCATAGACAAAGTTTGCCCACTTGTATCTAAATGTACACACAGTCATTGTTTCAATCTGACTACAATATTACATCGAATTTAATTAAATTGTTAGGGTTCTGTACCTCAAAAGAAAAAAACAGAACCCTTATAGAATCACTTTGTTGTCCGTCTGTCTGTCAAGACCTTTTATCTCGGGAACGCGTGAAGGTGTCGAGTTGACATTAATACTATATACTCAGGTCTACAGTCCATTGAAGCTGTGAACGTAAAAAAACGATACAGCCGTGTATGCTGCAAAAAACGTATATTTCGACACTCTCGAAGGAATCAAAATTTATAGGGTACTTCCCGTTGACCTAGAATCATGCAATTTGGCAAAAAACAATGTCTTACAGGAAAAAATCTGAAAACCGTAAATATGTAGTTTCATAACAAAATACCTACATGTTTATAGGGAACCCTCGGTGCCGAATCCAACTCGCACTTGGCCGGTTTTTTTGTAAGGGATCTGGGCTTAGGGAAAATATAACGACATGGAAATTTTTATAGCTTTACACTCTATACGAATCTCGCAATGATACGATGAAGGATACTGACCACAGGCAGCGTGGTGTTGAGCTGGATCTCATCCTGTGGCTCGGGCGGACGCGGCAGCGAAGAGAACTGTCCCAGCAGTGGCTCGTTGGGCAGCGCACCGAAGGTCTTGAGCTCAAGCTCGTCCTCAGTAATATCGAGCAGCCTGTCCACTTCTTTCAGACTCGACACGAAGCTAGACCGTTCGCCTCCACGCCACACCTGCACATACCCATCACTCGCTACCACTCGTTTACATGGAAATAATCTTAATGTTAAGGGTTTTAGTTTCCGCACTTAGTCTGTTCCGTTACCATAACGAAACGTGTTATAGGGAATCGAGATTCACGTACGCCTGTGCACATAGCAATAACGAGACGCCAATGTTTCCGGCTGTCATGCGCGTACGTACTAATCAAAACCTAGAGTGACTTGTCTCTGGCCGCCCTGACCGGCCAATTTTCAAAAAAGGTCAAAATTGGGATGGAGCGCGCAACCGTTAGAACCACCGAATCCGCCATCGTGAGAACATCGTTCTATCACTTCGTGTCCTACCTCCGACCAACGCGCATCTCGAGTGAACTTTGATTAAGCCATTAGATTCATCGTCATCCAACACCATCGTCATCATCATCATCAGGAACGGCAACTGGAAGGTCAACGAGTGCAGGTCGCAGTCTAAGGTACGCACGCTGCACATATCTTTACTGCTGTCTGCACAGAACTATTGTGAACCTCATCTTAACGTATTCGTAAGACCGCTTAAACGGTCTCCCCAGAGTAGCAAAACGCCATCAAACCTATTTTCGGCTGATGCGCATGCTACATAGTCCTTAGAGTGGACCATTGTGCGTCTCATGGTACGTACGTACGTTTACATGGTAGCAGGATAAGTATCACGATTATCTCATACGCAAATCAATTGTTTACCTTGAAGGTAGTGAAGCTGGCGACTTTCTGCACGTCTGGCGGGAAGCGCGTGACGTCCAGGCTCCACGGCACGAAGCTGCCCAACGTCTGCAGGTACTCGCCCGACAGCCGCCACACGCGGGCACTGTAGTCTGAGCTGCCACTGTGCATATATGAAACTCAAATATCCAATACCACCGTGATAACGTGACGGCTCCCGAAAACAACGGGACTAAACGGCCAAAGTTTGTTGGTCAAAGACCTTGCATAATAGAAATCTAAACAAATAAATAAAGGACATGGCCAATTTCTGTATGGGCGTTTGCATAGTTATCAAATTTGTACAACGATAATTTTTGCTGTTTCATATTCGTGAATATTGCCATATTAAATTGCAAAAAATAAAAAGCTCAAAGAACTTCTCACTACAAATAACTAGACGTAAACAGTTTCATGTTACCTTCTATCAAATTGCTGGCAAAGTGTATGAATAATGATTTTGCTATTAAAAACGTCAAGGCGTTTTAAAATAGCGAAGTGCTGTGAATTATTAGGCATTTCAACAAGATCCAAAATCCTTATTTCAGGTGGTCTGGATTCTACCTGAACTAAGGATTTTTAACCATATATTGATTAACGTTTACTGAACTGAGAAAGTCTGACAGAAAACTGAGACAAAGTATATGTTATTATTGTTACATTTATTGAGACTCCGAAAGTGACGTTTTATTCAACAGTTTAACTACTAATTGACAAGAGAAACACTAAATAAAACAAAAGATTATAAATAATTACTCATTTCTTGGTAAAAATAAGTAAAAATATTTTTTTCCGTAGAGATAAGCAGGAGTCAAAAATATTAGAAGATAATCGCAATAAAACAAACAGTTCGTACGCAACGGAGGATCTGTGCAATCCTTGTGCAATCGCTGTACCGCCATTTTGACATAAACAATGACACATTGTAAAACGCGTTCCGTTTTATGGTACGGTTACGTTATTACTATAATTGTGTGAAATAAATGAAGGGTACAGGGGCAAAACAAGAAATGTCACAAAAACAAAAAGTTGTGTAATTAGCATTTTAATATTTAAAAGTTAACAAGTTTCTTAAGTATCACTTTAACTTATATCCAACTAATACAAACTTAACTTTAGCTTTTAAAGTCTTCATTTTAGGAACAAAAAATAGTTTTATGAAAATAAAAAATAATTAAATATTTAAAAAATTAAAATAGTTCACTTTTGGAACATACAAAAACTGGGAATGTCCATTGTGTTCCATACAAATACAAGGAATGTCCAAATGAAATAATTGCTTAATTATTTGACATGGGGAATGCCTTCAAAGTAGGATTGGGCCCCCTTAAATCTTTTTAAATCCATTAAGTCCTTGTACTTTTCTGCACTAATAGGTAGAAAATTTTGGTAGGCAGTTAGCAGTTACACTATGGACCTTCCCTGTTTTATTCCTGTACGTCGTTTTGAAATTTAAGTGATACATCTGACTATTCTTGTTTTTACGCTTTTGTATATTGCTAAATAAAAATACGCGGGAAAATGAAAATGTTGTCATCATAAATTAAATATTGGGTTTTAGTGACATTCCTGGTTTTGCCCCTGTACCCTTCAAATATATCTTACGTATCAACAGTTCAAAATATAATTTAATTATATGTAAGAAATACCAATGAAAACAGTTTTGTTTAAATCAAAATGTTTCAGGTATTTGTCGTTCATTTCACATACATATCTACAAGTAGTATGCGTGGTGTAGAACGTCTATTATTCTATTTATCTTTCTCTATGGTCCATAATGGCTAAAGTTGACAAATGAGACTTTGAATTCAACTTGCACTACTTATTATATTGTAATCAATACTGACGAGTGCAGAGAGGTTAAAAACTACGCAACAATTCACTTCTCTATTTTTCTTAATATATGTAATATATTGACTATGTAAGTGTATATGGAATGTACTTTTTTGTCCATGTCCATTGCAGTGTCTGTTTGCAATACCAAAATAACAGCTTTTTTTCTTTGAGAACATTACTGAATGCATATGAAAATCTATACAAATAAATAAAATTGAAGTGTCTGTTTGTAATCCCTACTTCCCTACTAATAGTATAAATGCGAAAGTAACTCTGTCTGTCTGTCTGTCTGTTACGCTTTCATGTCTAAACCACTGAACTGATTTTAATGAAATTTGGTACAGAGATAGAGTTGACCTTGAGAAAGAACATAGCCGACCAATTTCCATTCTTCCCTTTTTATCTAAAGTACTCGAGGCCTGCGTCCATAAACAATTCTCTCACTTTATTCACCAAAACTCTCTCATTAGTTCATTCCATCTGGGTTCAGGCCCGGCCACAGTACTGTATCAGCTCTCCTTAAAGTGACTGACGATATAAGGCGGGGAATGGAAGACACTAAGGTTTCCGTTTTAGTGTTAATAGATTTTTCCAATGCATTCAATACCGTCAGCCACGAAGTCCTCTTATCAATCCTCTCCTATCGAATGGTCTCTCCCGAGGTTTTGCTTTGGTTCTCTTCCTATCTTCGGGGGCGTCAGCAGTCAGTTCTTGCGGGAGACTCTTCTTCCAGCTGGTGTGATCTTGATGCTGGCGTCCCTCAAGGCGGTATTTTATCTCCACTTCTGTTCTCAATTTTTATAGATCTTATAACTACCGAGCTTCAGTGTGCGTATCATCTTTACGCTGATGACTTACAGCTCTACAGTCGGGCAGGTGTTGACAACTTATCTGATGCGATTGAGGAGCTAAACCGGGATCTAGCAGTGGTAAAAAACTGGTCTGATCGTTTCGGGGTAGCCGTTAACCCAACCAAGTGTCAGGCTATTATCGTAGGGAGCACCCATAGCTTACGAAGGCTGAATGGATTAACGGTGCCGCCGGTTACCTTTGATGGTACAGTCATCTCGTTTAGCTCCGACGTCAAGGATCTGGGTCTGTACGTTGACACTTGCCTGGACTGGCGTAAGCAGGTCGCGGTTGTGAGCAAAAAAGTCACCGGGACGTTGCGGTCGCTTTACAGATTGAAAAATATCCTCCCATCACACATAAAGGTAATGCTGGTCCAGTCCCTCATTTTCCCCATACTTGACTATGGTGATGTGTGTTACTATGACCTGAATGCAGATCTCCTCAATAAACTTGACCGACTTCTAAATAACTGCATTCGATTCGTATTTAATCTCCGTAAGTATGATCATGTGTCCGCACATCGGTCGCGCTTAAAATGGTTACCCATCAGACAGCGCAGAGCGTTAAGGGCTTTGACAACCTTGTTTTCTCTTCTTGACAAACCCACTTCTCCTTCTTATTTGACCTCTCACTTTCAATATTTATGCTCTGCGCACAGCAAGAATCTTCGTTCTTCCAATAATCGTCTTCTGCGATGTCCTACTCACCGCTCTGGTTTTCTTAAATCTTCTTTTCTTGTCCAGGCGGTTTTCCTTTGGAATGCGCTCCCTCTGAATATCAGGATGGCAACCAGTCAGTTCACATTTAAAGTAAAAGCTCGCGAACACTTACTTAAGAAGTTGGCAGACTCGTCCTACAATTAATTTGTTGTTTTTCTTTATATAAGTATGAATTTTAACTCTCTTTACTTTGTATATTTTATTTGTATGTATGTATATATGTATTTATTATTATATTTCCTTCTTGGTAATTTTCTGTAGCAACATGGCTAAGACATTATCAAAAACCGACAATGTTATCATAATGACAGGGAGTAATGATGTAAGTCCAATAGAGTTTATGTCAGACATCACTATAGCATTACATTTTCTTAAAAATTGCAATGTATTTGTAGTAAATATACTTAATAATCTTTTCCTTAATGAATGTAAACTAAATAATCAGCTGAAGCTACTTATCCGAAACTATGAAAACTGTACATTTATAGAAACAGACAATATATCGAATGTTGCAAAACAAATAATTCATCAGATAAATGTTATCCAGTACTGCAACAAATTCCTCTCTTATAACAACCACAAATTCAAAAAGGGTATTGACACACAGAAAACATCGCCACATTATTTCCGGGAAAATCATGATAACGTCAAACCAAAGAAAGGAACAATACCTTATTATTTTCCATTAAGCAATAAAACCTCGCAGGTAAACTTCAATGATCGAACAATAACTAATAATATAAATGTAGAACCAAGGAAAGGCACGATACCTTATTATTTTAAATCATTTAAAATAACCTCACAGAAAGACTCAAATGATTCTGAAGGGACAAGAAATCATCTTTTTCGTAACTAAAAATGAATTTTCAGTGTTTCACCAAAACATTGCTGGTGCATTAAATAAAATGCAAGCTTTAGAGGTAGCACTAAGTGAGCTGCATGATCTCAATGAAAATGTGGTAGTGGTATGTCTAAGTGAACATTTCATAAAAATTAGTGAAGAAAAACATTTGAATATAAGTAATTTTTATCTTGGAGCAATCTATTCCAGACTAGAACGACGTGGTGGCACATGTATTTTGTGTAAGAAAGGTTACGAATGTGTTGAGCTGGATGATGTAAAGGAATTTGCTATTGATAAACATTTCGAAATATGTGGTGTTGAAATAAAACAGCTAAAGCTAAAAGTAATTTGTATATATAGGATACCAAACTCTGACATTAATATATTTTTTGATCATTTAACGAAAGTTTTAACAAAACTTCAACACAAAAAATGCAATATAGTAGTTTGTGGCGACTTTAATATAGATTTGCTATTGTCTGATAAAACTAGTACTACTTTCAAAGAATTAATGCTTAATTATGGACTGAAACATCACATACATGAACCGACTAGGCTTAATAAATGCATAGACAACATTATTAGCAATATTCACAATGCCATTGGTAAAACATATAATTTGTACCTATCTGATCATAACACAGCTCAACTAGTCAAAATTGAACAAGAAACTTCAAACAGAGTGGAAGTCGATTACTGTTTCATGACTATAAATGATTTAAATAAAGAGAACGTCATAAAATTCGTGGATTATATTAGCTGCATAAGTTTTAGTGAAATCTATGGTATAACAAATACTAATGAAGCCTTTGACAAGTTTCATGATTTGTTGACATTATTTTATAAACTGTGTTTCCCTAGTATTAAAGTTAAAATGAAACACCATAGTGGTAAACCTAAATGGATAACAAAAGGCATAAAAAAATGTTGTAATACTAAGCGGTCATTAAGGTACAAGTACTACTTAAATAAAAATAATGAAAATAGGAGTAAGTACAAAGCATATTCTAAATTGCTACGGAAGTGCATGAATAACCTACAGTCTTTGTGTAATGAGAGACACATTACCTTTTCTCGTAATAAAATTAAGGCCACGGGGGATATTGTGAAGCGCAACATGGGTAACGGACCGTTTAGGGAATATATCAGTAAAATTATTGATGGTAGTATTACGTTGACATCTGGTTCTGACATTACTAATAAATTTAATAATCATTTTGTTGACATTTCTAATAATAATGATAATTGCGCTAATCTTAAAAATAATAAAACTGACCTACATAAAATAGAATCAAATGATAAAAGTATATTTATAGAACCCACTAACGAGTCTGAAATATATCGTGTCATAATGTCTTTAAAAAACACGAAATCAGCTGGGTATGACAACATCACAACCGAGCTCGTTAAAAAAATAGCTCAACATATAGCATCGCCATTGTCTCACATTGTCAATTTATCCTTGGAACAGGGCTGCTTTCCTAGTAGGTTGAAACTGTCTCTGATAAAGCCGCTATACAAAAAAGGGTCAAGATCAGACGTTGACAATTACCGACCTATCGCTCTCACTCCCATTTTATCAAAAATTTTTGAAAAAATTATGTACAGGCGAGTGATGAAATTTCTCACTAAACACAATATTCTTGTTGACCAGCAATACGGGTTTAGACAAAATAAATCGACGACATTGGCAATATTTACGCTAGTGAAAGCAATGATGACTAATATTAATAATAAAATACCTACTTGTGCATTGCTCTTAGACTTAAGTAAGGCGTTCGATCGTGTTGATCATGTGCGGCTTCTAGAAAAACTTGAAAGATACGGTATCAGAGGTCCAGCAAAAGAATGGTTTCAATCTTATCTAACTGACACAAAACAGGTAACGAGGTTAACAAAATTAAACAAATTAAGTAACACTTTAGAAGATTTTGATTCTGAAGCACGGACTAATTACTGTGGTGTACCACAAGGTAGTATCTTGGGGCCATTATTGTTCCTTCTTTACATAAATGATATGCCACAGTCTATAAAACATCAGTGTGTATTGTTCGCCGATGATACCACAATTATTATTAAATGTAAAAACTTACAAAACTTTGACATTGAAATTAAGCAAACATTAAAGGACATTATACAATGGTTAGATATTAATAAATTAAAAATAAATATTTCCAAAACGAATGTACTTCATTGCAAAACATTTAAAAGTAAACCTGTACGCCTTAATGTCGCACTTAACAATCATAATATAGAACAGGTACGCAATGCAAAGTTTCTGGGTGTAACACTTGATGAGCATTTTACTTGGAAGAATCATATAGAAATAATTTCAAAAAAAATCAATCAATTCGTATTTGCATTAAAAAAAATTAAAATTATTACATCTTTGCGTACCGCCATAATGGTGTATCACGCATACGTCTGCTCAGTAATACGATACGGTATAGTTGTGTGGGGAAACTCTTCCGAAATGGCGAAGATCTTCAACGCCCAAAAAAAGTGTATTCGTGCAATATTCTCAATGCAGTGGTCTGACTCATGCAAACCTATATTCAAGTCGCACAATCTATTGACGGTCCCATGCATTTATATTTACGAAGTTGCCAAGTTTGTGAGGTCTAATCTTGAATTATTTGAACGGAAAGATAATACAAATAAAAGGAAACCTACACATTTAGATTTTGAAATGCCCGTTCCAAAGCTAGAACTTTTTCGGCGGAGCTGCGTTTATATGGCTCCCCTAATTTACAATGCTTTGCCTAGGTCAATTACTCAACTACCCTTCAATAAGTTTTGTGTTGCGTTGCGGAAATGGTTGTTACAAGAGTGTTTTTATTCGATAGATGAGTTTTTTCAAAAGTGTCCCTGTAAATTTTACACTTTAAAACACAGACATATTTAACTGGTATCGACAAAATGCCCTACTAAATAATAGCTTAAGTGTAACAACTTGTACTATTGCATGCTATATATATTGGCCAAATGTGTGTTACTAAATATTTATTTAAGAACTTCATGTACCTACCATATTTGTTGCAATAAATGAATTGAATTGAACTGTACTATTATAGCACCTACTGTTTTGTCTCTGCATCACCCTAAGGTAGACTGGTAGAAAATGCCCAAGGCATTAAGTCCGCCCTTGTACAATATGTGCATAAAGTTTTAATAAATAAATAAATAAATAAACATAGGATAGTTTTATCCCGGACTTTTGAAGAGTTCTCTTGGAAACGCCATATAACCGTACTCGACACGGGCGAAGCCGCGGGCGGAAAACTAGTATTAAAATAACCGCGTTTCACTAAATGCATAGGAATGTATTTACGGTACATATTCCAAAATAACATTTTTTTTTATTTTTGTCTGTCTGCCTGTCTGTTTGATCCGGCTAATCTCTGGAACGGCTGGACTGATTTTGACGGGACTTTCACTGGCAGATAGCTGATGTAATAAGGTCTAACTAAGGCTACTTCAATTTTACGAGAAATGATTCGGGCTGCGTGCATAAAAACTCAAACACATGAAATTTTTTGGTAATAAAATCCGATTAATAAAAAAGGGGATTTACATTTTTTATACAATAATTTCACGCGAACGAAGGTCGCGGGCAATAGCTAGTATTGTTATACATATATTAATATATGGCATTATATACTATATTATCATATATATATATAATTAGTATATGGCATTTATAACAAAAACAATTTTTCTTCAATTTTTATCTGTCTGTTCCGGCTAATCTCCGAAACGGCTGAACTGATTTTGACGGGACTTTTACTGACAGATATCTGATGTTATAAGGTCTAACATAGGCTACTTTTATTTTAGAACAAGAATTAGGGTTCCGTGCAAAAAAAAATAAAACCCTTGAAATTGGTAAAAAAAATCGATTAAAAAAGGGAAGAAATATTTTTTATAATAATTTCACGCGAACGAAGGTCGCGCGCAACATCTTAGTTCTTAATATTCCTAGATAACACTCACGTCAGTACGAGCTTGAGCTCGTCGATGAAGGCTATGGTCGTGACAGAACGCATGTGTGCGCGGTAGCTGTTGAGCAGCAGCGGCAGCGGCTGGTCGCGCACGCAGCGCTTGGCGCGGCCCTCGACGCGGTCACGCCACAGGAACGGGAACCGCAGGCGCAGCCGGGGCATGTTTATATGAACCTTCAACATATTTAATTGATCATGAAATAAATGATTATTATCCTCTTGTAGACATTTGTCTCATAAATATGAGACTTCCTCTTTGACAGGCACTACTGTGATTCGTAAAACAGTAGAATTTTATATTACGTTAGAAAATTAAGTGCCTCGCCTCACCTGTTCGTTTGTATGGAAGTTGCTCATGAGCCACACTTTGACGTATCCCATAACAGTGCCAGTGAAGAGGAACTCGTTGTCGACATCAGTGGCGAACGAGGACACGTAGTCGTCAGCCATGTGGATGGCCTGGAACGAGCCCAGGTAGCCGCCTGCAGAGTGATCCGACCAGCACTGCACGTTACCATCAGCCAGTGCGAGTAGGAGGGAAACTAAAACATATTGTTACGTCGGTTGCTTTACGAGAACATTCAAAATTAGGTGCGAGTCTCGAATGTTCCAGTAAGGAACTGTCAAGCAGATTAGAGTCTAGAATGTTCCACTATAGAACTGTCTAGAAGATTCGAGAAAGTGGAGCTGTCTAGAATACTAATAATAGAATAATTCTTGAGGCACTCGGCAAGGATGTGACCTACGAATAGCTGCTTGAGCTGCTACAAGTTGTGCGGCTGTGAAAGGACCCACGCAGCAGAGGTGCATTAAAAGTGTACAACGTCCCCCTGGGAACGGATAACACTAGAAGTTGCGGGACCATTTCCAGAGAGTGAAAGCGGGAACAAGTATTTCATGGTTGTCATGGATTACTTTTCAAAGTGACTAGAAGTCTTCGCCATTCCTAACCAAGAAGCTGTAACAGTCGCAGATAAGTTGGTTCAGGAAGTCTTCTGTCGTTTTGGAGTACCCTTAGAAATTCACAGCGATCAAGGAAAGAATTTTGAATCGCCAGTATTTCAAGAGAAATAAATGGTTCTACAATGTTACTTAATAAATAAATGTAAACACTAATATTATAAAGAGGAAAAATATGTATGTTTGTGTGTGTGTATGTTTGTAATGAATAAACTCAAAAATTACTGTGTCGATTTCAAAAATTCTTTCACCATTGGAAAGCAACATTCACCCTGAGTAACATAGGCACCCGTGCAAAGCCGGGACGAACCGCTAGTAATTTATTCTATAATATAAAAATGAATCGCAAAATGTGTTGGTAAGCGCATAACTCAACAACGCCTGGACCAATTTGGCCAATTCTTTTTTTTAAATGTTCGTTGAAGTTCAAGGATGGTTTTTACGGCGAAAAAATTAAAAAATTGCCTGTAGAAGTCTAAAAACAACACTAGGTTCCTTTTTTTATTGGTAGGATTAGGGTAAGAGTAGTGTAGGAGTAGGGTAGGAGTAGTGTAGGAGTAGGGTAGGAGTAGGTTAGGAGTAGGGTAGGAGTAGTGTAGGAGTAGGTTAGGAGTAGGGTAGGAGTAGTGCAGGAGTAGGTTAGGAGTAGTGTAGGAGTAGTGTAGGAGTAGTGTAGGAGTAGTGTAGGAGTAGGGTAGGAGTAGGGTAGGAGTAGTGTAGGAGTAGGGTAGGAGTAGGGTAGGAGTAGGGTAGGAGTAGTGTAGGAGTAGGGTAGGAGTAGTGTTGGAGTAGAGTAGGAGTAGGGTAGGGTAAAGGGTAGAACACCACGCGAACGAAGTAGCGCTGGGCAGCTAGTAAAATAATAATTATAACTCTTAAATTCAATTCTGTATTAATAAACCAATATAACTTACTAAATACTTAACTAATAAGAATATTTATGACAATAAACAGCCAGTGTTCTTCCTCCTCTCTCCTACTTGATCTATGCTGTACCCGACAGGGTCCATAATTGTGACTAGTATATTTATTTCCTTACCAACTTTATACATTATGGTACGCAATAAAGAATTGAGACTTGTCGATTGATGGGTACCCACAAAACCAGAACCACCTTTTACCACCCACAATCTGTTGGAATGGTGAAACTATTCACCCAAACGTTGGAGAAATATCTGGCAAAAGTCCTGGAAAGCACGCAAAGGGACAAGCACATACAGCCGTTTCTTATGTCCTATCGTAGAGCAGTCCACGAAAGTACGACTGTGACGCCAGCCTTCGCGAATTTTGGAAGGGAATTACGGTTGCCTGCAGATTTAATCACTGAACTTGATGCTCCTTGCTGTGTAACAGATTATGCGAATGACTTGCGTAATAAGTTGAATGATGTTTATGAGCATATCAGACAATCCAGCCAACAGATGTCTGACAAGATGAAGACCCGTTATGACCGGAGGGCAAACAGTGGGGGTTTCGACGAGAGTACACTGGTGTGGTTGCATAACCCAAGACGGAGCAAGGGGAATTCAAGCAAAATGGGATGGACCATACCGAGACGTGACTAGGATCAACGATGTCACCTACCGAATACAGAAGGGTCCACGAGGTGCGCCTAAGATCCGCAGAGCGGGAGGAGTCATTTGATGATTTCCCATCCGAAAAAAAAAAAGGTGCGCTTAAGATTGTCCATGTAGACCGATTAGACCGATACTACGGGGCTAATGATGCTCGGGACGAGCATGTCTAAGGATAGCGTGTAGGGGTAGTGTTACGTCGGTTGCTATACGAGAAGTCGAGAACATTCTAGATTACGTGCGAGTCTCGAATATTCCAGTAAGGACCTGTCTAGAAGATTTGAGTCTAGTATGTTCCACTATAGAACTGTCTAGAAGATTCGAGAAAGTTGTGGAACTTTCTCGAAGGACAATGTTCTACGATAGACCTTTCAAGAAGATTCGAGAAAGTTGTGGATTTTTCTCGAAGGATGATGTTTCACTATGGACAGAAGGTTCGAGAAAGTTGTGGAACTTTCTTGAAGGATCGGTCGTCATATAAAGGCGTCGTGTTTGCTGAGCAAGCAGTCACAACGAAGCGAATCGAATTTAACTACAAGTGCCATATCTAAGTAAATAGTGATCAGTAGTGTAGTGGTGATTATTTAATTTATGCCATACCCAGCTCGTAACAATATTAGAATAGAACAGTTCATTTCATTCCAGCGGCACCGCTCAAGCGCCGCGTTTCTCATCAGATAGCATTCTACCCTTTTGTAACTTTAACCACCTTTTACTACAACTACATTGGCCAATGGGTTTTGAAAGGCTTTCATAGAAACTGGAAGATATAGGGATATTGTCATGCATGCTGTAAGAGAATACTGCTTGAGGCAGGATGCTGTATCGACTGACCCACGTTCTTGTGTAGCGGCCGCGTCTGCAGGAAGATCATGGCTTGCACGGCTAGCTGGCGCATGACCTGCGCGCGCGGCGTCATGCTCAGCGCTGTCGACGACAAGCAGCGCACCGCCGCCTTCTTGATAGCTTCTTCTGGGTCAAGTACGTAATCGGCAGCTGCCGTCCTGTACAAGCACGCATTACTCCTTGATTATTAACAGTGGTTTTAGTATTACTCCCAGAAAAACTAACCTGTGGCAGAGATGGACCTGGCAAAAAAGTATACAATGTAGGAAGTGTTACATGTTACCCACATGGGTTTCCGGATAGTAGACGAGGTAGGAGATGGTCTTCCACAACGCCCCTTAGAAATTATCGGGGATAGAGGCTTGAACTCTTCACGCTTTCCGTAGTTCATCTTGATACGCCGAGTCGGCTTCGTGCACAAGTATCGCCTGGAGTCACAAAAAGTATAATTATGATTCTGGCGTCAGGCACAGTTTCATGAATTGAACTGCTTACCTGTAAGGTTGGCTGGTTTCAAGCCTCCAAATTACAAGTTCTGAGTTGTAACTGGCTGTGGCCAGCGTGAGAGGGGGGCGCACTGCGGCTGCTAGCACATCATCCGTATGGCGAGTATCCCAGCGCTTACCGGTCGTCGCCATGCCGGTATCCTCAAACTCCACCACGTGGTGGTTCCAACCGACTGCCAGAATCCTATTTAAAAGTGATCGAATCTTAAGCAGTATCAAGAATTACTGCTAAAAAATTTAAAAAAGCCCTAGCTGCACAATCTCGCCGAAAACACAACAAAAATGAAACCATAGCGAATCTAATGCCTTAGGTCTTGAATGTGGGAGGTCCGTGAAAAGCAGTTGTTCATATTTAAAACCGGACCTCAGATCGCAATTAGTTGTCGAGAATTTAATGTCAATTTTGAACTTGTAGAATTAAAACTCGTCAGCTCTCACCTGCCTTCCACCCAGAAGCAGCTGGTGACTTCGCACATGTGCTCGATGGCCATCACTCTCAGACACACACCCGTGTTGAAATTCCACACCTAGAACACATTAACTTCAACGATAATACAGGGTGTAAGGGACAGCCCTCCGCAAACTGACAGGGTGCATTCAGCTCCTTATTTTGAATGATATTCTACAGGAATTTTTCTCCGGAAAATGTTCATTTTTTAATCGTTTGTTCAGTTACTATTCCTTTATTTCAATGTAAAATTACATCCTCTGTACGCAGCACTCCTCCTATGTAAATAAACGGCTAAAATAAATAATAAACTAACAATGGAAGTTGAAATACTAGTACTCTAACGAATGACGCGTGAAATCATCGGTTCACTTCCTGCCTAGTTACAAGTTTATCGAACTTGTAGTCGCGCTTGCCGTTCAATACGTGCGTTTTGCCACGGTAATGATACATTGCGTATGAGGAAATAAAACTTATCAAAATTGGATTCCCATAACGTTCCTGAAATAATTTCTTGTAATGGTCATCTCAAATTAAATTAAATATTTGTTTATTTACGGTAACTAGGCCCAATTGTTAGTAACATTGTTCTTAAAAACTATTGTTAGTAAACAAACACGGTAGCAAAAATCAACACCTCCACAGCGTGCGACAACCAAGGTGCGTCGAACTTCTCTATCAACATACTTATGATGCCGTTAGAACTAGAGCGCGCTCTTGTCAAGATGGAATTTGTTTTTTTGCGCATTATGGCGTAAAAATCATCAGTATACGCAAACGCAAACATACCGGTCGCACTACAATAGCGTGACAGCCCCAACAGTATCCTGAAGCAGTTATTATATTGAATACGCAGGTCGACCTCTTAGTATGCCTTACCCACAGGCCGCTCGTGTAGAATGATTGACATTATGCTTTAAACAGCATAACCTTACCCCAACAACCTGTGTATCAACATGTTGTCTCTGACTGCTAGCGCCCTGCGCTCTCGATCTATATCTACGTCATCTTTGAGGTCTCCGGTTAAAAAGTGTCCCAGGTATTTAAAGAAGATGGCTAGAAAAATCCCAGAATCACCAGAAATTTCATATATGCTGTTTTTATAGGCATAATACTTATGTACATCAAAAATATGTCGGATTGCCAGGATTTATTCCATTAGGCTCGTACATCATGTGAGCAGAACATGGGTTTCGTGCCATGAAAACACACTGGGTGCGAATGCGATACACCGTTTCTAGCAAAACTAACGAATTCCTTGAGATCACAACTTAACACAACAACATGGGGAACAATGAATCGGGTACAGTTCCAAGACGTCTCATCTGTGCCACGATCCGATACTGACTGTCGTCCTCGCTGCGAGTTCAAAACATCAGGCTTGTAGAACGCAACATCAGCTTTGTAGAAAGCACGCAGTGGAGTGGGAAGACTTGTCACTAGGTCGCGTGATGTCACCACTAGCGTACTTGCGATTCATTTTAAGTCCGTACCATTTACCAACGCTAGGATCGCGTATTCTCTCTCTGATCTCAGGTTTTGTAGTATTTGTAACACATATCGCACAATCATCACACATAGTATATTATTCATACACACACACACACACACTCATACAACACCACCCATACACTGTCACACAAACACCACACACCACACAGTATACTCATACATAAAGTCACTCTCATAAAACAGCACTCATACACTGTCACACAACCACACACCTGTTAACTCTTCTACTCTACCTTAAATAAGTAATTTACTATACGTTTGCCTACCCGGTTTAAAAATTCTGATTCGTATTACAATATATTGCAATCTTTGGCACCACTTTTGTTATACCTATTTCCTAATATGTATCTTAGTGGGGACCTGGTGTCCTAAAATACAGGCCTCGGCTTAGCTTAGGCGCCAGTCTCCCACAAATAAAATACTTTTACCTGTTTAAATATGTTACAACATAAGTACTGATGTTCTTTATTTGTGGAAGAGAAATAAACAACTTTTATTATTATTATTATATTATTCGCGCGACGATCGCTTTATATTACGACGACGAACACTTCATTTATCACTATGTTGCAGGTAATATTTTACTAAGTTCGACGTCATTGTCCTCACCACGGAATAGATAAATAAGGTACCTTATTTATCTATTCCGTGGTCCTCACACACTAGGTCGTACAAAATCGGTCAATGACTTATCGCGAGCGCGGTCAGCTGCATAGAGTGTCAGCTGTCAACTGTATCTTAGTAGAATATGCTATGAATTAACCCCATCAGTCTGCGGAGGGCTGTCCCTTACGCCCTGTATTTGTGATAAGATAACTCTGAGCTCATGATTTAGATTTTGCTTTTGTGTGTTTCAAATTGCCACTGGTAAGTGAAGGTGATGTTAAATGTACTGTAATGTGACCTTTAGCTCGCCGCTCCTGGCGCCGGTGAGCAGCAGCAGGAAGCCAGGGTCGAAGCACGCGGCGGTGATCTCCACTGGGAACAGAGCGCTTTGCAGTATTCGCACGTGAGCGGTACGAATCATTACATTGCGTTTACCTGTACCCACCCAAAACACTTTACGTTGTTCAATTATTTTAGAAATTCATTCTTTTTCTATTCTGTAAAATTTTTACCTGTTACTGGATTCCAATTGATAATAATGCTATCCATACCACAAGTGATGATGACCTTGAACAGCGGATTATAGAGGACCTTGGATACAGCTCGTGAGTGCGTGAATCCGTCAGTGTGGAGCGGGTTTATCTGCTCATCCAGCACCACAATGGCTATCTTGGTGGCTGCCAGGATGAGCTGGCGAGTGGCTGTGTTGTACACGGCAGAGATGGGCATTTTCTCGTCCAATTGAGCCGGAATGTCGTTGTAGGTTTGACGGCACGCCTGGCTTAGCACATCCCACACTTTGATAGTTCTGTCTCGAGATAACGAGTAGATGGTCCGTCCCTTGTCCTGCAACACGACGAAGATAATACCAGCGTGATGTCCATGTAAGGTCGCGTTGGCCTTAGTCGGCACGAACGGGTTCCACACCCGGACCACACAGTCGGGACCTCCCGTCACCAACACATGCGCCTCCTCATCAAACGCGAAGCACTTGATACCCTAGGAAAGGTGGAATTTATTAAATTCTAAGAATTGTTTGAGCTTGAAAGAAAAATGATCTATCTATCTGATCAACGATTTCCGTAACAGTAACAGCAATACAGAGTGACTTAGAGTGCTTTGGGTCGGCGTAGTTGTACAGTGTTACGAAATAATGAAATATCACTGTCGCGAGCGCTAAAGAAAAAGACAACAGTATTAAAGTTTCTCACCTTTTCAACTCTGAGCATATTATGAGTTTTGGAGCCCTGCAGGTCGCACATGAGCAGTGAGTCAGGACAGGTGGCGCAGGATACTACGCACTGTAGCGACTCGTAGAATGACACCTGTTGCACCCAGTCCGAATGCACGCGCATGAGCTCTCGCAGACGAAACTCTGACAGCATACGGGGCTGTAACAAGGAACCCTGGTGTTAAGGGTGGAACACTACAGGACAGCTCACATTTATGTATGTACACACAGCGTCAGTATGTGCTAACCCCTCAAGTTTTAAAATGTCACACTGCTACAGCATTGAATTCGTTACGAATAATCTATAAAATATACAATTCAAAGTCCTGACTGACTGATATATTAACGCACAGCCCAAATCGCTGGTCCAAGAGGCGAATTTTCTGTGAAGCTTTATATTATTCTCTAGTTTGATTGACTCGGAAATTGGTATACACACTCTTCAGTTAAAATTATGAGACACGTGTATTACAGTTTTACCAAAATCATCTAAAGGCACCTGAAGGAAAACTAAAAAATATTGTTTACAAAGAAGTACTGCGGTAGTTAAAGTATTCCGTTGTAAACAATATTAATTACTTACTAGCTGTTAATTGCCCGCGACTTCGTTCGAGTGGAAATTTTGGTGTGTATGTAAGAGACTGCCCAGTTGGGGGAAATAGGCTCGCCAATATTTCGCCAGCTAAATTGAAGTCCATGTGATAGGGGATCACATGGACATCAACATAACTGGCGAAATGTGGGTGTACGATTAGGTACACTTCTGTCTAAACCTTCGGGAATTACATGGCGTAATGTGTGAGAACTGACTGGCTGATCAAAATGTGATAATGTGGGTGATGACTACAAAAATAAGTCCCAAACAAAATTGAATGGCGACGATATGGCTTAAAAATCGTTTATTTTGGCGCTAAACATATATTTTTTTAAAGTGAACCATCACACGCCTTGTTGGGCATTATTTATTCGAATACCGTTCCGTATACAACATTAAATTACTTATTATTTTCTCTACTTATTATTTATTTTAAAACTTGCACGTGCTTGCGCACGTGCAAGGTTTGGGCACTGAACAACCAACACATAATTGACTGTGTAAAAAGCATGGAGTGCACAATTGAATACCTGTCACTTTTATGGTTGGACCCATGTTGGACCCTGGGATCTGTTGATCGTCATTGTAAAATCCAATTTTAAGAGAAATTGTAATCTCTTAAATTGAAATGGCAAGTTATTTAAAATAGTGGGGTACGGTGAATTAAAACGCTCTCTCCTTTAGCAGCGCCGTTTTTATAATGTTACTGCCCAGCTCTGTGATACGAAGCCTGGTGCCGTTAGTCTGATTGCATCAAGGTTTCGCATAACCAGAACAGGAACGCCAACTTTAAGCTCCAGCTGATGGGACAGCACGCCCGTTAACTCCAGGGAGTTGAGAAATTCAACGTGATAGACAGTACTATCGTCATTAGCCATCACAGTGTCTATGGATGTGTATACTTTTAAACCGCCGACGATCATGTCAATTTTTTTTTGTTTATTTTACTAACCCACTCGTTCTTTGGCGATAGCACTGCCCGCTCACACAACCGCTCTTTATTTGCCCGAGGAAGCCATAACCACAGTTATAAGACGGCACGATTGGCGTAGTGACTGAGCAATTGATTGCGGCGCTGCGCGTCGCGGATTCGATTCCCGCACGGAACAAATTTACAACGTCGTGGATTTTATCAAATTTTAATTTTGTTTTGATTTTTAAACTTTTTAGGGATTTTATTTCGTAATGGGTTATAAGTAGTACTTATTACTTCCATGCAAAGAGTAAACACAAAGGGAAAAATAAAACCAAATTCATTTTCAGCCATTCCGACTACACTTCAATTAAAACCTATTTACGTAAATAATTAAATTTATCATAGAAATCGCGTATGAGGTTACTAATTAGATTTTAAACATTAATATCTTTTGCGTTTGGTATTCGATTTTGATGAAATAAACGCTAAATGTTACTCGGAACAATGCTTCTTATGTTTCAATATTTCGATTTTTAATACAATGAGCGGTTTTTACGTGATGCGCGTACAAACGAACAGACAAACCGACAAACAGACAAAAATTCTAAAAATGTTAGAAAGGGGTTCTGTGATCCTTTAACACCCCTACTATTTTTTTTTCTAAATATTTTCAATGTAAAGAAACGCCACGTCTACAGATTTATTATAGGTATATAGATTATACATTTCTGGTTGTCTCTTAATTAGATCTTTTCACACACGCATTGAGTTCTGTTAAAACCATGCAGTTACTCTCATCCCAGAGATTAGTTTAGTATTACGGAAAACTTCGTCCTTATTGCTTTGTTTGGGATATTTTCAGTTCGTATTTATGTATAAACCACGGTTTGGCGCTCTGATAAGAGACAGTTCAGGGAGTAGCTCTGTGAGGGCACTCTTCTAATCTTCGGTTCGTGTGTCTTCTATCTTCCGTCAACTCGATCCACAACACAATATTACAACATCTTCACTCGACGAGGGCCGCCCCGAAAATTTTTTTTTGCTTAACCGGACTATCCTGTGTGGCCAAAAATTACTTTAAGGCCCCCAGCCAGGCCGCCCACCACCTGAACACGCCCCAAAACATGGCAGCCGTAAGGCTAGTCCGGGGGTACCGCATGATCTCCGGCGAGGCAGCGAGCCTCCATGGGGGATTGCCGCCATGGGATCTGGAGGCGATAGACCTCGCGGGCCTGCACGAATGGCGCGTGGAGGCACTACGCCGGGGGGAAACTCCGCAGCCGCGGCAATTTGCCTCAAGAAAGGCCAAGCCCAACTCGCCCAGATGGTCATCGCACAACTCGAGCGACAAGATATCGAACAGATAATGGACCTACTTTACAACCCACCAGAGACAGAGCAGTACAAAGCCATCAAGGAAAGGCTCATATCTGCGTACGAAGAATCCGACAGCCGCCAGTACCAAAAATTACTGTCCGACATGGAAATCGGAGAGCAGAAGCCAACGCAACTACTGCGCCGTATGCGAAACCTCGCCAGAGACAAAGTTCCCGACTCCACCCTGTGACTTATGTGAACGAATCACCTTCCATGACACGTCCGCTTAGTCCTCGCAGTCAGCGAAACGTTCAGCACCAAGACAGCACTCGACTAACTCGCGCTCGCCAACAAAATAATAGAACAGACAGCAGCAACATAAGTCGCAGCCGTGCATGCACCCGCACCACCTACACTATCCGTACCGCAAGCAGATACGCAGTACCTCATCAGCGAGATAAGAACGTCACTCATCTCGTCTCCGTAGCAAATCACGACAACGCAGTTACGATGTTTCTCCATCATCATTTTGCTATTATCACCGCCGTTTCAAAGATCAAGGTAGACGCTGTACATCGCCTTGCTCATTCAACAAACAACAGAAACAAAATACGGAAACCAGAGACAGAACGTTGGCAGTGGCGGACACCGGCGTTCTAGAAAAATCCCACCGCCTATACATGACCGACAGAAACTCCAAATTATCATCCTTAGTCGACACTGGAGCCAACATATCCGTGCTCTGAGAAGTAAGGGACAAGTACCAACGCCGCTACCATTCCAGCTATACGAAGCGAACAATACAACTATAGCGAGGTATGTCGAAAACACATTATCTCTCGATCTCAATCTACGTCGCCCATACTTCTAGAAATTCATCGTAGCTGACGTCTCTAAACCCATTTTCGGAGCGTACTTCCTCAAGCATCATCAACTCATCGTCGACCTGAAAAACCGAAGATTAATCGACGGGGTTACGAGCTTAAATACCACCACATTGCTTCGAAATAATGAAGAAAGAATTCGAAAACATGATTGAACAACGACTACGCCGACCTAACAAAAGCCCATGGTCATCACTTCTACCCATCGTTATTTTATTTAAATTATTCACCAACCCACTGGAGGATGTGCTTAAGATGCTGAACAGTAAATCTCTCACTTGAGATTTGTAGATTAGCTGAATCGGTGCACGACTTGCAGCAGATGCTGGATGGCCCAGTTGACTGTTTAATCTGCATTGGTCTCAGGGTGAACTTGGATTAAACCCAAGTTATGTTCAACGAACACGTCACCCCAGGTCCTCTTGAGGTTGGATAGAATGTTCAATCTACTTTGTTAGTCTTAAAAAAATACTAACTTAAACTTATTTCTTTCACTAAAACAATAGGTACATTAATTATAGTAAAATGTTTTTGCAAAATATCACGGATTTGAACGTACATGTGTATTTTGGGGAGTAACCACTTAATGGAGCTGTGGTACTTGACACGACAGCAGTAGTTATTCATCACCATCATCTTGTCATCGTCCCTTTTAAACTCTGTTTGAAGCTTTCACGGTTTAAAACTAAAGCAAGTGTCATGATCACTTACGGGTTGACTGGAGAATGCCGGTGGATGGAAAATAAATTGTCAGGAGCAGACAAATCTCTGTACCCTGTTTCTTTGTCTTTTGCTACGCGCAATACTGGAACTCGACACGCAAAACACACAGTATCACCAGGTTTTGTGGAGTCCTTATTACGATGTCGGCTGCTACTTAAGAAATAACAAAAAATCAAAATAATAAAAATAATATCGGGAGATCAAAATAACGAACAATCACGGAAGATATCCCGTTAGTGTCAGCATATGTATCGTCCCTTTTATGCCATGCTTCCCTGCTTTGTGCGACTCTCATTCAAGTCCTCCCCGCGATTTTCTGTAGGTAGTCCTTTTATCTCGCTGTTGGTCTACCTGTTGGTAGACCAACAGCGAGATAAAGGAAAAAAGGAAAAGGAAAGAAGAAAAAAAAAGAAAAAAAAAAGAAAGAAAAAATAAAGAGCGAGTGGAGGAAAAAAAGAAGGAAGGAAAGGGGATGGGGGAGAAGTGTTCTTCTCCTCCACTCGCTCTTGTTCTTCTGCTCCTTAGTCCCTTACTTATTACTTAGGTCATTATTTTAGTAATTACCCTCGTTTGCAGGTCGACATGTCGCAGCTTTTTCAAGGCGTCGTTCCTGAAGGGTCCGCGCAGGGTCGCCGAGAACAGCAGCACCCGCACGTTGCCGCCCACGTCTCCGCAGATCAGCTTGCACTTATCCATATCGTCTTTATGGAAGTAGTAGGACATGGTGCAGATCTGTGAAATGCTTAACTAACGTAAATGTTGTAACGGAAGGCTTAAGAACTACGACAACTCTGTTCTTATAGTTTTGATGTTTGATGCCCATTCTTCTACATACGAAGCTATCGAAGAGGAAAAGCAATGAGAATCAATTTTAATTTGTTAAGGGAGAAGAATCAGAAAATTTCTTACGTTTTTTGCAATTAGCAGGTCAGTGTCAGGTTGTATGTTGTGTGATTCGCGGCCGTAACAAATATGGCTTTATTTTATTTGATGTTATTTGTATTACTGAACATTGGATGAAAGATTATGAAATGCAAATTAATTATGAGAATTATAGCGTGGGCAGTTGCTTTAACCGAAAATCAATGCTGCGTGGAGGTTCATTAATTTTAATTAAAAATTGATTTAAATCAAAACCACGTAACGACATAGTTGAACTCTCAGTTGAGCATAGCATTGAATTGTCATGTGTTGAGCTGGATAAGCATGTCATAGTGTGCGTATACAGACCCCCTAATTATCAAAACTACTCTATTTTTGAGTCAGTTATGGAAGATGTTTTGGGTAAACTTTCAAGTGGTAATAAATCAGTAATTATCTGCAGTGACTTTAATATTATTATTTTAGAAAATAACTCTAACAGCAGTAGACTATTAAGCCTTTTTAAATCATTCAAGCTGTCGAATGTCTTTTTAGAACCAACCAGAATAACTACAAGTGGCTGCGACTATTTGGAGAAAGCTATTGAAAATTACCTCCCCTCTGATTACTGTGGTCAAACTGTGTATTTTGAATTTAACACACCACTGCAAAAGGTACAGATACAAACTAGACCAATAACTTCCAGTGCCTTGATCAAATTTAATAGCACTTTAATTGACAGGTTAGCTGTGCAGGGCCTAAATATTAAGAATGTTAATACTATGTATGATTGTATGAAGAATTCTTTTCATTAGTGCAAACTGAGTTCAATAATACTTTTAAGAAGAAAACTAAAACTATCTGCCCGAAGTTTTTATTCAGTGACTGGGCAACTAAAGGCATCAGGAAAATCGGGAAAGACTTTTCGAGTTGTATGGCCTTATATTAATACGGAAACTTTTAATAAATATGTTGCTACTTATTCAAAAATTTTCAAAAATACCTGCAAGACAGCTAAAGCCTTATTCATTAGCAACAAGTTGAAGTCTGCAGAAAACAAGATTAAGATAGTTTGGAAAGTTATAAATAAGGAAACAAATAGAAACAAAAGACACAACACTGATTACACACTGAACTCTTCCCGAGGGCTGATTAGCGCAAATGTCGTAGTTGCTCAGGAATTCGCAACGTTCTTTACCAATATTCCAATTAAAACCACAGAAACGCTAAATTCTTCGCCATCCCTTGCCATTAATTTATTAAGAGAGAACGTTTCAACCTATAATGTTGAATTTAAATTTAAACATGTAAACCCTGTGGTCGTTATGAAGGCTTTTAAGCAACTTAAAATAAAAAGTACTGAAGACCTTTGGGGCATGTCTACAAAAGTCTGTCAATCAATTGTCGAGACAGTAGCTCCCTATTTAGCCTTAATATTTAATGTATGTGTAAACCAAGGGGTATTTCCAGATTTAATGAAGTATAGTAAAGTTATACCACTTTTTAAATCTGGAGATGGCAAAGACACAAATAATTATAGACCCGTATCTATTTTGCCGGTTTTCAGCAAGATATTTGAAAAAGTAATGCTAAATCAAATGCTCAATCATTTTAATCGGAATGATATCCTACATGATCAACAATATGGTTTCACCAAAGGTCGTTGCACTACTGACGCCGGTGTCACTTTACTAAAGCACATCTTTAATGCATGGGAAGAGGCAAAAGATGCAATAGGCATCTTTTGCGATCTATCCAAGGCATTTGATTGCGTGAATCACGACACACTGTTGCTAAAACTTGAGCATTACGGACTGGGAAAACAAGCACTTAGCTTAGTAAAATTATATTTAAATGATCGAGTGCAGTAAGTAGTAATAATCTTTATTGTGTCTCAAAAGTTACATTCTATACATGAGTTGAGACAGCCCCAGTAAGTAATTAAAATACTTGTGTTGGGGTTGACTCGCTACTTCCCTTATTTGATACAATATTGAGACTAAATTATTGGAAACGAAAACAAAACAAATAAAATAAAACAAAACAAAACCTAGCCAAGAAGCAAAGCTGGTTAAAATATGATTCTTATAGTTTTTATGAACTTATTCTATGCATGCGTGTTTGTGTGTGTGTGTGTGAGCGTGTGTGTTTTTGTGTGTGTGTGTGTGTATGTGAGTGTGTGCGTGTTGCTGAGTGTATTATTATGTATGTATGTGCCAAAATTAGCAAATACGTACTAGAATGTGCTCAGTTTCCTCATAGGTTAAAGTTTTTAGCCATTCAGTAATAATTTTCTTACATTCATACAAGACTTTTGAATGAAATTGTACTTTAGCGTTTATTTTGTTGTAAATGTATGCAGATTGGGTTACATACTGACGTCTTGCAAAAATTGAACGAACCATGGGAGAGTGGGCCACAATATCACTCCGTCTTCTATCCTGGCTGGCAGAATTAAATGGCATAGATTTATGTAAATGTAAGGTCACATATAACAAGTATAATTGTCTCACCGATAACAATCCACTTGTTCTGTATAAGGTAACTGTGGAGTATTTATATGGTCTGAAGTACATTACTTTTATTAGAGACCGCTGGGCTCTTTCCAGCTCAAGAAATTTAGTTTTTATGGCACCCCCCCAGACTGGTATGCAATATGTAATTACAGATTGAGCTAGTGCGATATAAACATTATTAAGTAACTCTGGAGACATCACATGGCGTAGTGTCTTGAAAATCCATATTAGTTTCCTTATACGTGACATAATAGTAGCAATTTGTGAGTGCCATGATAGGCATTCGTCAATAATTATGCCCAAGTATCTTGTACAGGGAACTTTTTTTATAATTTGGCATTTGCACCTTTGTGTATAGCGGTCCGCACACTCATGTATCCCAATCTCAAAATCAGCACCCGGTTTAGATCTTTGACTTGGAGAAAAACAAATATAATTTGTTTTTGATATATTAAGGGTCAGCAAATTAGCCTTTAGCCAGTCAACTATAACGCTGAGACCGCGTTCAGCATTCCGGCGTACGGATTCCCAAGTTTCTCCATAGAAGACAACAGCTGTATCGTCCGCATAGGAGAAGATTTTCCCTCCGCTGCTCACCAGGTTACACAGTTCGTTAATGTACACCAGGAACAACGTTGGGCCAAGCACACTCCCCTGTGGCACACCAAAAACAACATTTTCTTCTTCACTATGTAGGTTTCCAATTTTAACTTGTTGAGTTCTACCGCGGAGATAGCTGTCAAAAAGACACAGAGCTGTACCTCTTATACCTATCGCCTCAAGCCTCTGCACAAGGATGTGGACCGAAACGGTGTCAAAAGCTTTCTTTAAATCTAGGAATACTGTCATGCATTTATATCCTTTGTCTACAATTTCCCCCCCCCCTTGTGCACGGGCGTAATTATGGAACGCTTTAGTGCTTTCGGAAATACTCCCGATTCGAAACATAAATTGGCCAGTCGACATATAAGGGGAACTACGAAATCTCTAGATAGTTTGAGGAAGCTTATAGGTATATCGTCCCATCCAGATGCACTTCCCGAATCAAGAGCCATGAGTATGCAGTCCACTTCTGCTGGATCAGTGTCCAACAACACAAAAGAGGTGGTCTGTGATCGAGAATTGGAACTCATGACTAAACCAGAACCAGCCGGAGTCATTATTTCTTCTGCTAGTGTTTTTCCAATTGTGACGAAAAACTGATTAACACGGTTTAAAGAATCGAGAGGGTGAGGCGTGATTTGAAGAAGACGTGCATTAGATGATTTGGGTTTTTTAAAATGAGTTATGTTATTAATATTTTGCCAAAGCTTTTTTGGATTTTTTATAGAACATGCAATTTGATTTTTATGATATTCTCTTTTTAATTTCTTAAACAGGTTGGAGCAAAACGTACGAAAGCGCTTATAGGTGATTCTTATTATAATATTAGATGGATCCTTTCTCGCCTGCAACTGCATACTATTTCTAAGCCTGATACATCTCAGAGCCCCTGCAGATATCCAGGGCTTTAAAGTACGCTTGGAGCTGGTAACTTATTTAATTCTAGAGTTAAGAAGAAGAGATGTTTTAATCACATCTATCATCCTGTCAGCAAAGGTATTTGGGTCGTTGTATGTATTGAAAACAGATATGTCTGCCCTCGCTAGATGTTGATAAGCTTCTTCAAAATTAGTAATAGTTGTAGTTTTATTATTGGATGTAGCTTGATCTGTGTGGGATATGCCTAATAGTACCGTTAAGTGATCAGTTATAGATGTGTTCAGAATTGCCACAAATGCAGACATCTTAGTTTTATCCAGCTTTAGGAGCATGTGGTCAAGGCAGCTCTCTGCCCTGGTAGGCAGACAGTGTCCCGGAAGAAAACCATGAACAGACGACATATTAAAATAAGACAACCTTTTTGCCCGCAATTGTGCCGACTCCGACGGTTTTTCAATCAGGTTTATATTTATGTAATGATAATGTTTTTGTGAGATTGAATAGTTTGAAGATGTTGATCTAGTGAATTAATAAAGTTATCTGCGGATACATTAGGTGGGGACCGATAAATTCCAATTATAGTGAAGTTACAGATAGTTATTTGAATAGCGGAAGCATGCACAAGATTTATTTCATTTACCTGGGGTATATGACAATTTTTAATATAAGCCACAATACCGTCATTTTGGTTAATGTGTCTAGTCGTAAGAAATGAAGTATAACTATTTAACACTGGTATCGGTTTGTTAGAATTAAGTCTGCACTCAGTCATGATCAAAATGTCAACATCAATTTCGATTTGAGACAATGTTGCAACAAAGTCATCAAAATTGCTATAAATGCTTCTTATGTTCTGAGTCAATACTGTCAAGTTATTGAAATATTGATATAAATGGTATATAATGATATAAATGGCGTAAATTCATTAGGATTAAAAGTAAAAATGGGGCTACCGCAAGGCTCAATATTGGGACCTTTCCCTTTTCTAGTATACATAAATTATTTACCTCAGTTGCTAAAAAGTCGACCTCAAATGGTGTTATTTGCTGATGACACATCACTGATTTTTAAGGTAAATAGACGTGCACAAGAGATTGACGACGTAAATAACGCTATGCTTAAGATTCATAACTGGTTTACTGTAAATAATTTGGTGTTAAATGAGAAGAAAACTAAATGCATAAGATTCGCGTTACCGAATGTAAGAAGTGGCGAATGTAACGTTGTATCGAACAAGGCAATACTAGAATTCGTCGATATGACGGTTTTCTTGGGGATTACGCTTGACTCGAAACTGCAATGGAGTCCTCACTTAACAGCACTTGCAGGGCGGCTAATTTCAGCCGCTTACGCTGTCCGTAAAATACGGCAATTAACAAACGTGGATACCGCGAGACTAGTCTATTTTAGTTACTTCCATAGCATCATGTCTTACGGTATTCTGCTGTGGGGACGGGCTGCAGATATAGACTCAATATTTATTCTGCAAAAGAGGGCTATAAGAGCCATCTATAACCTACGCAGACGCTAGTCTCTAAGAGAATTGTTTAAAAAAATTAACATCATGATGGTACCTTGTCAATATATTTATGAAAACATTATGTATGTTCGGAAAAATAGACATCTTTTTAGTAAAATAAACGACGGGCATAATTTCAATACTAGAAATAAGGACAAATTAGATCAGCCACGTTTCAGATTGTCAAAAGCACGAACTTCTTTTATGGGGTACTGTGTAAAATTTTACAATAAAATACCACTTGACATTCTACAACTTTATGAGAAGAAATTTAAAACATGCATAAAACGCACACTATGTAAACGAGCATATTATAAGTTGAAAGACTATCTCGTGGATAAAAATGCTTGGCTTGATGCTGCTCCTGCTCCACAACCACTTGGGCTCACGAACTAAGATGTTATTGTTTGGAAGAGATGCTCCCCCTTTAATTCTTTAGTTAAATATATATATTTTTTTCTTTTTCGTTTCTCTTCTGGAAACTTAGGGTTTGAATTGTATATTTTTTTCTATTTTATCTCTACATTATGAGTGCAAACTAATTGATTACCATGTGAAGTTATTGTGGAAGCTGCAGAAGATTGTAAAATAATTATCTTTGCATTGTATAGATTCCATCTCTTAGTATTATATAATTGCATAGCACATGTGTGAGTACTATGTACTGTAAAGCTACCATTTATATTTTGTTATCTTTCATTGACTTGAATGTGTCCTGGTGGCTGAGAGAATGTCATGCTCACTCAAATGTCTCGCTGATGGTGGTGGGTGTGTCGGGTCATTTAGTTCCCTTCAATATGGTTGAGTTGAATGGCGCTGATCCATGCGTCATGTTCGTGAACGGGCGCTGTCAGTTGGGACTGGTCATCTCTTAGCTGCCATGGTTTATTTTAATTACTTTATTTTTAAATTGTTGGTTTAATCTTTTACTCTGGACGCTCTTAATGTGCACGTCTTTGTACATCGTTCTCACATACATGTATAATCTCAACATGAATGATGTAACCAAGATTTTGTAACAATATTTTGATTTAAAAGAGTGTCCATGGAGTTTCTTGCCCATTCTTCTCCATAGAGATCTACGATTTGGAATGTGCAACTACAGTACTTTCGCAAGTTATTATGCCTTATGACTGTGACTGTAGCTTAATTTTTTGTTTTTGACTTTCAAAAGTGTTACATATTAAAAAAAAAACTCCTTGCCTTGCCATACTTCCTTGCGGTCATCAGTAGTAAGTATTACAGGTTTGCCAGTTCTTTAGCCATGGACAGCGGGGTGAGTCCCTTGTCCACTGTGACCAAATCTTGGTGCATACCCACCTCGGATTTAAAAAAAGAATTCTCTGAGACTGCACACCTCGCGGTTGTGGAGGATCTTCGCGTTTAAATAGCCTCGACCTCCGCACTTCCGCGGGATGTACAGCCTCATCACCGATGATCGTGGGTGATGCATCCGGTTTGCGGTCAGCAGTGTACGAACTCTCCTATCCAGGGCATCGAGTTTGGTCTGAGTCCATTTGAGTACCTATGCCGAAAGAGTAAATTAAAACCGGCATGACCCAACCGTTGAAGGCACGCACTTTGTTCCCGCATGATGAAATCCGAGAGCTGAATTCCCTTGGATTCCATAATCTCCTCTCGCTTTACATAAATAACTGCACATTTGTGTACACCAAATTCCATCCTGATGGCGCTACTAAAAGTTTCAATTACTCTCAGTAGCTCCATCAGTTGCAATTTGTTACGGGCAAAGAGTTTCAGATCATCCATGTAAAGAAGGTGAGATATGACCTGTCCACTTCTCCTCAACCGGTAGCCTAGACCTGAATCCTCCAACAATGTGCTTAGAGGATTCAGGGCTAGACAGAACCAAAGTGGACTCAGACTGTCGCCCTGGAATATTCCCCGTTTAATCCATACAGGCTCATCGTTCCCCTGGATCTGTCGACATCCTGGATATCGAAGGACCGTCCTCCATTGCCCCATACATGAATCAAGGAAGGCGCGTAGAGTTGCATCTATCTTGTACAACTCTAGCACCCTCATGAGCCATGTATGTGGCACCGAGTCGTAGGCCTTCTTATAATCTATCCAACATGTCGACAGGTCCTTGCGGGATCGACGAACCTATTGGCTAATGGCCATGTCGATGAGGAGTAGCTCCTTAGTACCGCGGGACCCGTTCTTACATCCATTTTGAGAGGCAGACATAATGGAGTTTTTGTCAATGTGTGTATTAATTTTCACTCTAAAAATGGATGTAAGAAAGAACCTTACAGACCGTCGACACACTCGTCATCGGTCTATATTAAATTAATTATTATTATTTTTTTTTTTTTTTTTATTTATTAATCACAAAATCCACAGCTCTTTTAAATTATATCTTAAAATATACAACTAATCTTACAGCCAATTACGGATTTACAATTTAATAGCTATACAATACATTGCTAAGTGTACAGCGTGGATGAGTGTGTAGGAGTGTGCCTGAGGAGTTGCAAAAATGTGTGTGTGAGTATGTTATAGTAGTGTGTAGTGGTGTGTGTAGTGATTGTCTGTATACCTTCTGTTCAGTTCTATTTATTTAGTTTAAATGTATCTGTCAGTTCGTCACATACTGACGTTATTAATTGTTTCCTGAATATACCTTTTTTAGTATTAAATATATCAAGATGAGAGAATCTTTTGTTAAAATTACTCAGCATCCTACCAATCACTGAATTTTGAGCGTAGTTTGTACCACTATGTGGTACTTGGAATAACTGCGTGTGCCTAGTCCGTCGAGACGGAGCACTTAATCTTAATACTAAATTATTTAAAACGGTACTGTCAATATTACCGCTACAGATATTATAAAGAAATAGCATGTCCAGAATCGTACGTCTGTTCTCCAGTGGTAGTATATTATGATGTTTACATGATAGCAGATAATCTGCAGATCTGAATCCAGTGCGGTAGTTAATGTATTTAACGAATTTAGATTGTATTGATTCAATCTGCTGTATATAAAATAAGTAGTGCGGATTCCAGATATTACTGCAGTATTCTAAAATACTGCGTATGTATGCAAAATAAAGTAACTTGATGCAATTTATATCAGTAAATAATTTACATGTACGCATAATAAATCCCAGGTTTTTGTATGCCTTGCCGACGACATAGGACACATGCTCCGAATACAGAAGTTTTGAGTCCAGGACGACACCAAGATCCCTAATAACATTGCAACGCACAACATTGCCATTACTAAGATTGTAACTGTAGTTGATGAAATTTCGCTTTCTAGTAAAGGTTATAGTCTGACATTTGCTTACGTTAACATTGATTCTATTGATAATATAGTAATTAGATAATCTATCTAAGTCGTTTTGTAGTTTCTCACAGTCATTCTTATTTCTTATAGTCATAAAAATCTTGGTGTCGTCGGCATACATCAGGAACCTTGCATCAAGAACATGCGCTCCTATATCGTAGAGGTAGACAGAGTATAAAAGAGGTGCCAAAATTGAGCCCTGGGGCACACCAGATGGTATGGTTACGCAGTCAGACCTTACTCCGCCCAAAGTAACAATTTGAGACCGGTTCCTAAGGTATGATTCGAACCATCTGAGCAAGTTACCGCGAATTCCAAGCTCTTGCAGCTTACGCAGAAGGATGACGTGATCCACGCGGTCGAAGGCTTTTTCGAAATCCGTGTAGATCACGTCAACCTGCCCACCACCATCCATATTACGAACCACATCCTCGAGAAATACTGCTAAATTGGTATTAGTAGACCGCCCCTTAATAAACCCGTGTTGTTGTTGCGGAATTAACTTAGATATAGTAGGATAGATAAAGTTGTGTACTATTTTCTCCATCACTTTCCCCATTACATTCAGAATTGATATGGGACGATAATTTTCTATGGAGTTTCTGCAACCTTTTTTATGAATAGGCACAATTTGCGCAGTCTTCCAAATAGTTGGACAGTATCCTTCACGAAAACATCTATTGAAAATATAAGCTATTGGTAAGGAGAGCGATTTGGCACATTTAACGAAGAAGAGAGGGGGTATAGTGTCACTTCCTGGTCCCTTTGATGTATCCAGGTTCTCTAGGAGTTTCAGGATCCTCGCACTGTCAATGGTCAGGCTGTGCAGTGTGTCGCCATATGTTTCACAGTCAGTCGAGAAAGGAGTGTACGTCCCGAGCCTGCTGCTAAAGTTTTTATAGAAAAAATCATTAAAAGCGTTACAGATTTCAGCCTCACTGGTTAATTGATTATTACCATACGTCATGTATTTAGGATAGCTACTTTTATTCTTCTTCCTAGTTTTAACGTACGTCCAAAAATATTTAGGTGATTTTTTTATGTTCTCTTGTGATCTGTATAAATAATTGTTATGACAATCCACTTGCATCTTTTTTTGTCGATCCCTTAATAAAGAAAAAGCAGCGTAATCATGGGGGTTTTCATATTTTTTCCATTGCTTGTGTGCTTTAGACTTTTCCTTAATAACATTAATTAATGCTCGACTGTACCAGACAGGGTAGCTATAGGTACCCCCAATGGTGACTTTTGGTACATATTTATCAATAATTGTATTAATCACCGAATAGAACATTTCTATTATACGCTCAAGCTGTTTATCATCACTACAGATTAATCCCCAATCCCACTTAAGTAATTCTCCGTTAATGGCCTCATAATTTCCCTTCCTATAAACATGTTTTTGAAATAACCTGAGTTTCAGGGGAGGAATTAAAATATCTGAGGCGTTAATAATAATTGCAGGGTGATACGCGTCTTCCGGTACCAACGGACAGTTCGACTTTATAATGGTATTAGGAAAATTGGCGAAGATTAAATCCAGAGTATGATTATGAGAGTTGGTGAGAAAGTTAGATTGATTCAGACCGCAGAACAGCATTGTGTTAATAAGGTGTGACGCAGAGTTTTGCACTTCAACGGCGCCCCTCTTCATCAACACAGGCTGTCCACTTGTCCAGTCAACACAAGGCAAGTTGAAATCGCCCGATATGAGAAAATAATCGTTAGGGTTCTGATCAACTACCTCGGATATCAGCCGCGTTAATAATTGAATACGTTCCGGTATCGCGCGATCAGGCGGTATGTAAACAGTCGCGACTCGCGATGTGCAGATTGCGCTTTACGGCTAGCGATCGTGCGGGAATAGTTACCCAAATGCATTCAAGGTCAGGTCGGTCCCACTCGAGCCGTACGCGCGCTTGCAAACGCGAAGCACAGGCAATCATTACCCCGCCGCCTAGCGAGCCGCGATCGCGTCTAAATAAATCATAACTATCATTACATAACTCCGAGTCCAAAATGCTGTCATGTAACCAGGTCTCGGTAAACAATAAGATGTCACTATTTGACGATAGTATGTTCTCATAAAAAGTATTAGTTTTAGTCCGCAAACCCCGCACGTTTTGATAGAAAAATTGTATGTAATCAGTATTATGCTTAGCCATCGCTAATAAATAGTTGCCGCGATGATTCATAAAATAAGATAGTGACACCTGCGTCCGAGTAAAAGACACGACTGCGCACATTGTGATAACTATGTATACCAATTAAAGATAGGTCTCCAAATGAAATGAACAGTAAACTTTGAGTAAAGGTATGTTGGAGGTATGTATGTACGTACATAAGTATGTGTCGTGTTGTGTGAAGTAAATGTGTTATTATGAATGAATCACTTTGTTGTGGGTAATGTTTTGTGAATTTGATAAATATGCAATAGAAATGAGTTTTATAAAAGTGGGTATTATTGTAGTGGTGACAAAAATAATATAAATGCAAGGTGGTATCTAGCATAATTAAAACAAAACATGATAAACTAGTACAGGTACAAAACAAAGGAAGATAACAAGATGAGATAACATAATATATCACTAAGTAATATTTTTTAGGTCCTCCTCTGTCAGCACAAGGATATGCTGAGACCCGTCTACCCTTCTTAAATAGATTCGACAGTTTTTTGTCCATATATATTTATAGTTAAGTTCATTAGCCCTGAGCTTGCATTGTCTTAACAAATTTTTATTGTACTTGGTAAGGTGTTCATTGACGTATACCTTAGACTTTTGTGGTGTTACCATCTGAAGTCCCAGGTCATGCAGATTGATTCCTCGCAGCTTCCGTGCAGCAGCCACTATCGCGTCCTTAGTGCTGCGTTGTTTGAGTCTAGCAACTATGTTCCTTGGAAGATTAGAGTTGTTTTGTTGCTGTGTTTGAACTCGGTGGGCGAATTCGATGTCCTCGCGTTTAGTAGGAACTCCAACATGTTCAGCAATCTTCAATACTATATCCACGGTTTGCTCCTCCTTATTTTCGGGTAACCCAGAGATCTCAATGTTTTGTAGGCGAACCCATTGGTCTTGACGCACCTGTTCAATCTCCAGCCGACGAAGACGTGTCTCGACGTTGTGACTGCTGTTACGGAGTGCCTGGTTCTCTTCCCGTAACGCCTTTAATTCAGCATTATTAGATGCCATTTGTTTCATAACGTCATCATATTTGGCACTAATAAACTTAACCGATTTATCGAGTTCAGCCATTTGTGATTGCATTTTGTGAAACTCCGGTGTTAACATATCGCGAATTATAATGGGTAGCTCCAAGCGTATAGCGTCAAGCACCTCCGTTGACCCTGCAGGGGAATTGCATAGAGGTAGGCCCGATGATGTATTCGCTTTTCTTATAGTAACATTCTGGGTGTGACCACATTCTGTTACTTGCGATTCAGTAGTTAGAGCTGGTGTATCCTGATTTTTAGATTGTCCTTTGTTGCATTTGGAGCATTTCCAGGACTTGAGGGTAGTCGCAGAAGCATCAGCTGTTAAGTTAGCACACAGCAGATGATAGTGACTGCCGCAGAGTTTCTTTGAGCACGTTACCTTCTCCACCGCTGATATCGAGGTTTTACATTCAGTGCATTTGTTCATTATTGTCCGTGTTGGAGAAAGATCAACAAGTATGAGCAATTTGATGGCGATCGATGGTAGGTAAGCTGATAATATTAGCACGAATGTCCACGATGCACCCCGAACTGCGCGCTGCCAGTAGTCGTCACCCCGACAAGGATGAAAAATATGTGTCCGTTTCTTTTACTCGCGGGGGTGAGGGGTCACACACTGCACTTAGTCGCTGGGCATGCCCGTATTCAGCAAACACTTTACTTTGGAGCTTATGCACTCACGTATACTGACTATAATTGAGATTACGGTGATGCGCAAACTATAAGCGAGATCAACAACACGTCTGTGTTCTGAGCAATACTAACGAAGAAATAGAAGAAGAAAAAGAAATTATAATTCTGTACATCATTATATTTTTACGTATACGTATTGTGATTGATTTTTTTATAATTATTAATTTTAATTTTTAGTCATTAGCCATTATTATTTTAGAATGTTAATTTATTTTACCTAATTTTGTGCTGATTGTGAATTTTTATAATTGTTAAGTAATTTTTATTGCAAATGTATATTTTGATATGATCTGAAATGGATTGAAATAAATGAATTTGAATTCGAATTGAAATATCAATGCGTATTACGGCCGCAAATCATATTTTGTTCAGTATACAGCCAAACATTAAGCGGCAAATTGCAAAAAACGTAAGGAAAATAAACGCAGGATAGCCTGGCCCGCAGGGCCAGGCTAGCCTGCATTTATTTTCCTTACTTAAAGTTTCATGTTCGCTTTGGAATGGATAACTACGGTACTTTCATCGTTATTATGCCTTGTTTCTAGTACCGTAACTTCATTTTTTGTACGAAGTTATCATTCATTCAAAACTGCCTACTAATGGTCTAATTGATAAAAAAAGTATTTATAAAAACTAAGAAACCCGATTGAAAAGAAAAAATCAAGCGCATTTGGAAGCAGGCGGGACCCATTGAAATATACATAAATTAAAACAGGGAATGGCTACCGTCTGCTTCCAAATGTGCTTGTTTTTTAGTTTTTATAATAACTTTTTTATTTCCACCTCTTCAGTTTAATAATGTGAAAGATTTTAGATTTTACAGACGATTTAACTTTTTGATTTTTTCACTTTTATACCTAATTGCTTTTAAATGATTTGTCATTTCGAATAACCAACTTTAAGTCGTCATAAATCGTAAATAGGGATTCGAAACGAAAAATGAAATGAGAAACATAAAAATGATTTTGAAATACTTATTCAGTGCTACCGCACATAACGTAGTTCGTCGACTTTCAATTTTTGATTTTAACATGTCTTAAGGAACGAAAACTAAGAACACCCTTTCTATCGTTCGCATGGTTGTCCCGTAGCTAACATATTAACAGCTACTTATACGAAATCCAGGGATAGGCAACAAGCAATGAATCTTGCCATGTACTCCCAGCTGGTAATGATAATCTTTAGAATGAAGCTCTTGCCGGTGCAGTCGTAGAAGCGTAGGTCGCACTCCGTGGAGCTGGTGACGATGATGTTCACATCCGGCATGCACACCATGTCCGTCACCCATGTGGTCCGAACCTTCAGGTAGGCTGTGAGAAAAATTAGATTTATATTAAGATAACCTAATCTATTACTACTCGCCAACTTTATTTGCCACTACTTAGCTAATTGTGAAATAGTATTAGTATGTAGGTATTAAATAATAAAGTTATCTTTTTTAACCATTAGGTAGGTACCTACCTGAGTAAATGAAAAATATTATGAATAAACTTTTTCTACTTATTTTTAAAGCGGTGGACCAAATACCCTATTGTGCGCTATTTGTAACAATCAATATAAAGTGAGAACGTAAAGTATTTGAAATTTACAAGTTATCCCCAGGTACTTCAAAATTATTTGTGCTTGTCCAACAGATTTTTTTATGTTAATACTACTAACGGTTGGAGGAGAAGGCAGTCCTCAGCAGCTTCATGTCAAGCGACCACCAGTTGATCTGTCCCTCGCGGCTCGCCGTTATGTACGAGCCTTGCATCGGGTCTATGCTGCGATCCTGTGTAGGTATGTTGACATATTTAGGTCACACATCTACTGTAAATATCTCAATATTGACTTACATCCGATACCGATATTCTAGAGACACTATATGGTTTAAAATTATAAAAACCTTGGCGACATCAGGGTTGAAGCAAATCTTGGATATAGAATGCTTGTGTTCCGAATCCAAGATGTCGGGCCGGCCCAAGATGGGGGGCTGCAACGATCCCTTCTGGTTCGCTGCGTCGTTGCCGAAGTAGCCCAGGATCAGGTGGGAGACCAACTCGTCCCAGTTGACCTCGCCCGTGCGGCTTGTGTTTATCTATTGTTACAGTCAGAGCTAATCACTTTTAACTTATTCTATGATTGTCAAAACACGAATGCGATTGGATGTTGCATAAAATATCCCCACCGAAATTACTGACTGGGCATAATTAAATGATTGAATCTTTTCATGATTGATTATTATTTGATTCTAAAGTTTTTATATTGGTACTATTATAAACCTTTAGAAATAATATGTTGAATTCATCATCATCGTACTCTATTTCCAACATAGTTTTGAGTAAACTTCTAAATTCGGTTGCTGTCATTTTGCCGTCGTATGCCGCGTCAAACGCATCCTTAATGCGATTCATATCACCCATCGTGCATCGGTCGTGTAGGGCAACGTTGAGGGAGCGGGCTAGTAGGTGTCCACTGTGTCCAGCTACTGAACTATCATCCGAATCACTTTCGTCCGCCATAGGTAGTGTTCAGTTTTTTAAAACAAAAGCACCAAATCACTTCCAAAATCTTAAAATAATAGTATCAAAATATAATAAAGATGGATGCAAAAAACCACGTAAGTAAAATAAAAATGTGGCCTGTAAAATGGGCCTACAAATGTTCCCTAAATTGATTTTGCCGCCAGTTTGACAATAATAATCGGGTAGGTCCAGGGTAGGTAGAGGTAGAGTGCTTTTACATCTGTGTTTAGCAGTTTTACCTCTGATTTTAAATCACTGTCAAAATAAAAGTGATCTTTATTCCCTTTCATCTACGGTTGTTAGAAGGTCGCTGCTTGGGTTGCAGAGTAAATATAATAATTACGGTGAAAAGGCTTGTGGATAGCTCGGTAGGCAAGTGTGTAGGCCTATGAGTTGAATGCAATGACACACTAAGGCCCTCTGTGGTAGGATCAGGAAGCTAATCTACATATTTAAGAACCGTCTACACGTCACCGAACCCTCTGGGCTGAAGCGTATATACTTAGCCCTCTGCCAGTCCCTCATCACTGTATTACATCATGTGAAGGATCCCCTAAAACTATCATAAAACCTGTTGAGGTTGCCGACCATGCCATCCTGAAGGTTAGCACTTTCCAACCAAGACTGTCTCCTATCTCGCAGCTTTACAAATTCTGTGGAGTCCTTTCAGTAAGACAACTTTTCCTTCTCAATATCATATTAATGCAACATAAGATGTTTTTACATACCGAGTTTTTATTTTCACGCACAATGGTCCACTTTAGGGACTAAGTGCGGAAACCAAATCCCTAACATAGAACATACCGAGTTTCCTCCGTGCCTCGGAAAGCACGTTTTAACTGTTGGTCCCGGCTGTCATTTGTAGATCTTTGACAGTCGTTAAGGTAGTCAGTGGCTCGAAAGTCTGACAACCAGTCTTACCAAAGGGTTTCGTGTAGCCTAGCTGCTAGCTGGGTTGTGGAGATCAGATAGGCAGTCGCTCCATGTAAAATACGGGTATTCAGCTGCATCCGGTTAGACTGGAAGCCGACCCCAACATAGTTGGGAAAAGGCTAGGCAGATGATGATGATGATAAGAATATGTTTGACAACCCACTCACTCTAAATAAGCGCACAAAACACTGGATTTGCCCACAACCCCTCGCTTCTAGAACAAAATTTAGCAATACATTTGCTCCACTTATTGGCCCCTACATCTACAACAAAAATCTTACCAGATATCGAAAAATCCTACAAAATTACAGTACAGTGAGTACCTACCTACAGAAACTCACGTATGAGGAGACTGAAAATTTGCTTCAGATACCTAGTTAAACAATTCCAGACTTAAATACTTGTTGAATTGTAAAATTAAACTAAGTAAGTTGTGTAAAATAAAATTAACAATAAAGTCATGCTCCGCAATCTTATATACCTTTCTCACACTCTTTCACGCACACCTCCAACAAACACAAAGAGAGGACTGGTTAGTTACACATCTTTTATGTTACCTTTTTAAAATAATGTTGTAATCTTTTTTTTCTGAATTTTCTTTTAGAAGTTTATTGTGATACGTACATTCATACATGGGATCATTGCAGTATCATAATAAAAATACTTAATTTGTAAATCAGGAGATCGGCTTTGAGGGCTGAAATACACAGGTTATGGTTATGCCTAGTTCGGCCCCAGATGCCTATACTTTTGTGTACCTTGAAGTTCAGATTAACCACTTCTGTTGTAAAAACTGTACATATTTATGTGAATAAACATTATACACTCTGAGAAGACCTTATGAAGGTGGCTATGGCATAAGTTGCAATTTTGTCTATTTACTCGTGCGTAAATAATTTATTCTATCCGTGACTGACTCCATACTCTGTCTTATACTGTTACTGTCAAGTGTCACTTATTGAAGTTGACACTTGAGTGCTTTGACATTGACATCCTTCTAACCTCAAAACGAGTTGTAGAATTTGTATATATTTTATTGCAATTTACTGAAACAAAATGTTTCTGACGCTGAGGCTGCTCTCGAACCGTCACCCGTCGTTCATCGCGCGCACAGTGTTCGTGAAGAACAACAATGTGGACGACGCGTGCCGGCTGGTGAACAGAATCCTCGGCAAGGAAGGCATCCTGGAACAGTACAGGCTTACCAGATATTACGAAAAACCTTACCAGGTAGATTAAATGTGCCCGCTTTAGGACAGAACAGGATGGATGGAGGAGCAGGTCACAATAATCAGTAGAAGTTATTTTTTTTTGTCTCAGCTTGTCTCATTCAACTTAAATACACACAACACACTATTCTCGTTGAGACTACACACGCCTTTTTCCATAGATTGACGGAAACTGTTCTACTAAAACTTTCATCAAACTAGAATCCTATTACCTAATTAAACTGAACACTATTATGTTGCAGTAGTGTAGTGATTTGGTTTGTTTACATCTACATCAACTGGAGGATGTTTTGCTGTCCGTAAAAATCCAGTACTTTTGTGACAGATTCATTGATGTATCTTTGATTAATGTGATGTTTATTGGATATCCTTCCTCCTCCTATCTACAACTTGTAAAACTACTTTCAGACAAGAAGACGTGTGAACCATGAGCGCTGCAAGGCCATCTACAACGAAGACATGGAGCGCAAGATACAGTTTGTGCTCAGGAAGAACAGGCATGAGCCATTCCCCGGGTGCTTTTAATAAGTTTTAATTAATTTATAGAAATTATGATTGTGTGTTGTTGTAGTAGTAACAAACTACTATGCAATCAAAATAACATGGCCTTGAATAATGTTAACATGAATTTGTCAGAGCTTTCCAAACCAGCTCCTTAATGTCACATTTGTTCAATAGACAATCCTGTGCTTAATTTTATTTGATTGCATATTAGTTAACTAATTATACGTTACAGTTTCTATTCAGTAATGTTATATCGATGGTTATTGTAAGTTAATTGTACCCTGTTCACTTATTGATGAAACGCCACGTCCTACAAAAAACTAAATGGAAAATTATTATGTAGCGGTTTCTATGTTACCTCAAATTCTCCGAGAAAAGTTCGTGACTCAGAGAAAATCTTCTCATTACCACGGTCAAGGACTTAACAATGACATGCAAAACTGTTTCACATATTACATCATTGTGAAAAATGCACCACAAACTATGAACATATAAATGAGCATGTGAGTTCTATTGTGTGCTGGAACAAGTGAAGATTTAGTTGTACTATTAACAATAAAATATGTATATAAATAGTATTCAAAAGTTTATTCTTACAAATTAATTAAGTATACTTTTAGCTTCATAACAAATATTTACAAGGTTTTTATTGATGCTTGGTATTGTCGCTGATCACAGAACAGTCTTTATAAAAATATATGGAAGCTATGAATATGAGGACTAGATGGTAAATTTGGCAGAGTGCGCGGCGGCGCGGGGGCCGGCGGTCGCGCCGTCACGTGTAGCTGGGGCAGGCGTCGCGTCGCCGCACGTAGAAGTGGTACCGGTAGCAGCGGTGACATGTCTTGATGCCGCACCGGTAGCTCAGCCCGCCTTGAGGCTTGCCCTTGCAGTATTTCAGACCACAAGGATACCAGTTAACGCAAACCTGATGAAATTATTAATACATTAGGTAACAAAACTGGAAGATAGAAAGTCAAGATAAGAAAATAAATAGTACATATTTATAATCTTTCTTACTACAATCGTATGGGAGGTTTTGGTTTGTCTATAACCCACATAGTTCTATTATTCTGTTAAATAAAATGCCTCTCACCTCCAAGTGACAAATACATTCTTTAGTATGGTCAGTCTCGGCGACGCACGCGCCGACTGCCGGCTTGCCGTCCGTCGCGTCCGACGAGAGCGCGTGCGCAGGGAACGGCGTCACGGCCGTCGCGTACGATGACTGCTCCATGCCTGAACATGACATCGATGTACTGGTTACTGTTTCCTACTAGACTTGCAGTGCCAAGAATTTTATAAAGAAGGATTTAAGCAGTGGACGGGGCAAAAGGAGTACGTAAGGATCGTAGCAGCAGGTGGAGTTCTGTGGTTTCTGCCTATGTAATTTAAGCAGTAGCGCCTACTGCTACTGCTGCCTACTGAGTGGGCTGCTAGGATTTCTAGCAAATTACTTGCAAGCAAGAATAAAGTTAAAAATATTATTTCCTTCGCTTTTTGAGAAGATGAAGTTCCTTATCCTCCAAACTAGCTTCTGCCCGCGGCTTCGCACGCGAGGCCTACATGAAACAAATGACTTTTTTTTTTCAGAAACAAACATTATCCGTCAGTCGCTCTCATTGAATGAACAAACTGAAAATATCTCAAACAAAGCAATACGAAGGACGAAGTTTTCCATAAGACTAAACTAATCACTGGGATGAGAGTAACTGTATGGTTTTAACACAACTCAAAGCGTGTGTGAAAAGATCTAATTTAGAGACAACCAGAAGTCGATAATAAGTAATTAATATTTTTTACAATGAAATACTTTAACTAGCGCAGTACTTCTATGTAAACAATATTTTTTGTTTTTCCTTCAGGTGCTAATCACCAGGCTGCTCCGGGAGCTTACTCTAGAGCAGGCCATGTGTAACTGGCCGTTTTCCCTTAAGTCTACCTCTGCTAAATTAAGAGTTTGGCCTTGAGATTTACTTATGGTCGTGGCAAAGGAGACTGAGGGGAATCCTTGGAATAAACACAGACTCCCCTCGGGAACAACCGGTCAGGCGCAAACTCTCAATTTTAATATGTGAGTTGGCAGAGCGGGAGGCTTGTGTTAAGAATTTCCCATAAGTATATTTACAGACGTGTCTACCGCAGAAAAAATCCTACCTACTTACTAATAGGTAAACACTCCCGCGCCCCACTGCGCACCAGGCGCCCGTCTATGTGAGTTTCGAATCCCTATTTGACTGTTAGAGGATGATTTTGGAAAAACTGTGGTACACGTGTCTCATAATTTTAATTGAAGTGTGTGTACACCAATTTTTGAGTCAATCGACCCAGAGAATATAAAGTTTCACAGATAATTCGACGCCCCATTTCACCCTCTTCGAGGTGGAATTTCGAAAAACCCTTTCTTATAGATCGACCAGCAGTTTGGACTGTGTGTTGATATATCAGTCAGTCAGTCAGGACTTTAAATTTTATATTGGGGGATGATTTTGGAAAAACTGTGATACACGTTTCTCATAATTTTAACTGAAGAACTTGAAAAATTGTGTACATACGTACATAATTTTTCAAGTCAATCGACCCCGAGAATAAAAAGTTTCACAGACAATTCTACCCTCTATTTCACCCTCTTAGAGGTTGCTCTTAGTGGTACTCTTCATAAAGAATACACCCTACTTCATGTCTCTAACACCAGCGGTCTGAGCTGTGCGTTGATTTCAGTCAGTCAGTCAGGACTTCGAATTTTATTTGTATAGATATGTGCGAACTTATGAACAGAAAAGGGCAATGGAATTTAGGTAATCTTTGCAATTATGATTTACGTCACACAACACTGTTCTTCAACTATGCCTTATAGTTAAAGATCCGTGTTACTTGGTCCTGTGTATGAGGCAGGTGCTAACCTGGGCGAGGTGCCCAGCGCGACAGGTCAGCAGCGCGCAGGTAGACGCGGTCCCTTGCGGCGGCGCAGTGGCGCGCGGCCGGCGCGGACAGCAAGCGAGTGGCGCGCCCGGCCCACGCGCTCGCTGTCGTCTGCCGCCAGCCCTTGTCCTCCTCCGCCACGCGGATTGTGCCAGGGTTTTTCTACAAATTTATTCATCATTAGATACAACCATCTAGTTCTAGATTCATCCCCACAAAGATGCAAGCTTAACAGAGTGGGTAACACGACTTAATATTTTAAAGAGGGCCTTACATTCCCGTGATTCGGATTTCGGGATTGTGGAGAAGCCATAACAAAATTCAATTCATTTATTTAGTCAGACAAATAAAAATATCCATAAAGTCATACACAAATTCGACAAAACATAAAATATTAAATAACATAATATTCTAAATCAAAATACATACTTAAGCAATTAAAATATTAATTAAAAATAACAAAATAAGGAATTTAATTAAATATAATAATTTAAAGTAACATACATAATCACTTAGATTTATTAAATTAATAATTGAAAATAACATAATAAATAAAAATAATAAAGGATAATAATAACCTAAAACACCATTTATCTCCCCATGCCCTAAATATGGGCGCATGTAGGGCCAACCAATGCCGCATGAATGGCCCGTCTAACCTGTCAGCGACGACGGCGAGGAGACTGTCGCCACTGCCCCTCACTCTGCCCGCTATCGAAGCTGCCCTCCTGTGCATAGTGGCATAAAAACAGTCTACGTGCACATTGGCGAACATCCCTGACGCGCTGCAGAAGCGAGGCAGCCGCAGCAATGCCCTTAGCGAGTTATTATATTGAACTCTGAGGGCACCGTAGGCTTCCTGCGAATATGACACCTACAGGCTGCTCGTATAAAATGCAGTACAGTAGGCTCGAAACGAAGTGACTTTGACTTCCTTGGAGCTACGAGCAAACCTGCGAGCTATCATATTCGCCGTCACCGACAGCGCCCTCCGTTCCCGTTCAATATGGGCGTCATCCTGTGTACGTTACCCCAGCAAGAAAGTGTCTCCTAGAGTTATATGAGTCGAACGTATAGTTGGTGCCTTATCTGCTGTAAATGTGCCCCCACATAAAAAATGTGTGCCCCCTGTCGTTTTGGAAAAAAACGGAAAAAACGATTCTTGCTGGGGTAACGTTTTTCTAGCAGGAAAATTCTAAACGAATGATCGGAGAGAGAAAAAATGTGCATGGCCAGAGAGCTTATATGTGTGCCTTAATGTGCCCCCAAAAATAAAATTTGTGCCCCTTCAGGTTTCCGAGATATTGCATTTCCTGCTGGAGTAACGTTTTGATGAATCGTATATCTCTAAAACCATTGCATGTGCCCCTGTAGAATAAACATACACGAGTAGCTCTTAAGGGGCACACCTTAGTGCCCCAATTAGATTTAAGAAAATATTTATAGTTTTCAAGTTATCGCGGTTTTATGAAAACCCGAAAAAACATCGCAGCGCTTAAATGAGACAAGGTATAAGTTTGCTGAAAACTGTATTCGTTCCTTCTTGACGCTAATAATAACCATACAAAGTTTCAAAACTGTTCATGCATGCGTTTTTGAATAATCTTGCTAAAAGTCAAAACGACTTTTGACGGCAAAATACAAGGAACCGGCTCAATCCCAGATGTGTAGGTGTAAACCAAAATCATGTGCCTTTAGTCAAAAATATATGGTGAAAATATTCAGCTTGGAATGTTTCGCATTAAGTAAATATTAACAAAAAACCAAAATATGTAAACAACGGCTGGTTATCCGACCAAATTCAAATGACTACTAAAAAGCGACGGATTCATACATATCGATGACCTTCTTTATTGGACGTATTATACCTATGCTGTTGTCCGTACAGTCGCGTTCAAAAGTTTTGGAGGTTAATTAAAAATATATTAAATGCACTTTGTGACTATAATAAATGAAACAGCTTGTTGATGTGGAAATTATTATTTTTATTCCCTTAATTTGATGATTATAATTCTGTAACTACATACTTCTTACAGCCGCGAATAATATTTTAATCAACATACAACCTAGCACTGGCCTGCAAATTGCAAAAAACGCAAGAAATTTTGAATTTTGCGGGCTGGTTGGAGCATTCCCCTTAATGATGAAAAACTTACTGTTAATTTATCTAACCTACGGCTTATCAATAAATATATATATATATATAAAAAGACAAATACGGGTTTTTTATTTTTAAACAAAAAAAAAGAGCTACCTCTTTTTAGTAGTAGGTATTCATTACACATTTCATGAACTATATTTTTTTGGGTCAAAGACCTGGCAAATGGCAAATATCTGGATGTATTTCTTTCGTTCACACATACATTACTGGATGTATTTTAATGAAATTTAGAATGGAGAAGATAGCTTACCTTGGAATAGCTACTATTTATAATGTAGGTACTTAATCATGTGTAAGGTAACAGCTAGTAGAATATTATAATCCAATAACAACTTTATTTTATTACTTTTCTACTTCAGTGTACTCAGGCACAACACGTGTGAACCGGTTAGTGAGTAAAGTAAAGAAGGTCATCGATAAGTATGAATCCGTCGCTTTTTAGTAGTCATTCAAATTTGGTTGGATAACCAGCCGTTGTTACATATTTTGGTTTTTTGTTAATATTTACTTAATGCGAAACATTCCAAGCTGAATATTTTCACCATATATTTTTGACTAAAGGCACATGATTTTGGTTTACACCTACACATCTGGGATTGAGCCGGTTCCTTGTATTTTGCCGTCAAAAGTCGTTTTGACTTTTAGCAAGATTATTCAAAAACGCATGCATGAACAGTTTTGAAACTTTGTATGGTTATTATTAGCGTCAAGAAGGAACGAATACAGTTTTCAGCAAACTTATACCTTGTCTCATTTAAGCGCTGCGATGTTTTTTCGGGTTTTCATAAAACCGCGATAACTTGAAAACTATAAATATTTTCTTAAATCTAATTGGGGCACTAAGGTGTGCCCCTTAAGAGCTACTCGTGTATGTTTATTCTACAGGGGCACATGCAATGGTTTTAGAGATATACGATTCATCAAAACGTTACTCCAGCAGGAAATGCAATATCTCGGAAACCTGAAGGGGCACAAATTTTATTTTTGGGGGCACATTAAGGCACACATATAAGCTCTCTGGCCATGCACAATTTTTCTCTCTCCGATCATTCGTTTAGAATTTTCCTGCTAGAAAAACGTTACCCCAGCAAGAATCGTTTTTTCCGTTTTTTTCCAAAACGACAGGGGGCACACATTTTTTATGTGGGGGCACATTTACAGCAGATAAGGCACCAACTTTACGTTCGACTCATATAACTCTAGGAGACACTTTCTTGCTGGGGTAACGTACACCGTCATCCTTCAAGCGCCTAGCTTTAGTAATCACAATATGGCCCAAGTATTTAAAACATTGCACGCGCTTCAAGGGCACGCCGCATAACTTGACTGGAGGAACCTCCGTCAGACCTTTGGTCCCAGCTTGGAAAATCCTAAGCATACTCTTCGCGACGTTATATTTGAGGCCATGTATGTGGCATGCCATGCAAGACGTACGGTCCTCATGAGCTCCTCTGGCAAATAAGAATGCCTAAGGCAGAAATTTAATAGCATCGTAAGAACATGCGGCAGATGGGGACCTGCATATTGAGGGTGCTCGATGCTGAGCCCGTCATGCCCAAGGGACTTACCTCTAGTCATACTCTTAATTAATTTTGCTATTTGTACTGCAGAAAAATTAGTACTAGGTTTTAAGACACATTCAGATTTAGCATTGATCACCGTTACAGACGGATTATGGACAGGCTTCAGCTTCACACAGAAATGGTTTTTAAAGACATTTGCAATGTCCATATCAGTAGACACGCCATCGACGCTCACCGGCAGGCCAGTTTTAGGACTGTGTTTGTGCACCCTGCCAGAAGCCACAAAAGTCTTTTCTTGCAGCTTCTCGGCAAGTATGTAAATCTGGATTTGTTCTTGATGATTAAAACACCACCTCAACTTAGAAACCCTTCTGCTGTTACTCATGTCCTCTTACACCACACCGAATTTCGGTCTACCGCACAAAAGGCATTCCCCAAACCTCTGCCTGGCGTCCAGATAACCCTCGCTAACGTGTCTGTTCCAGCCCACAACACACAACACTCGGACAACACTGTTGGGAAGTCAATCTCTTGCAGACGGTAGTGACATTCCATGTTGTAAAGACTACCTGCCTCCAGGCTTTTCTCCCCCATATAGGTAGCTTTATTGTCACTAGGTAGACGTCTGTTTAATTAAGACCTAATTAGAATAAGATCACATTCAATCAGCAAAGGGTAATGAATGATCCGACCACATAACATCATACTTAACATTAACATTGCCAACTGTTCTTGCAGAAGATTCTGTGCAATGACAATGGTCTAACCATTGCCTTGCCCCGTTACAATCACTTATGAATATACGTGTTTACAATCTCAAACCAAGCCTATTTACATCAATACAAGTGAAATGATTTTCGTGACAATAGCTCCGTAACGTAAGTAGCTCGCTCTCCCCGGGATGCGCATTAAAGTCACCTGGACAATATAGCAATATATTGCCTCTGTGTCACTGTTCCCAATAATCGCACTTACCAAGTCCAAACAATGGGAGAATTTGGGTAGACTACCCACTGCATCCGTGGTTATGTACACACTCATCACTAGGAATGGTCTTTCACTTGTATTAAAACGTATTGCACACACTCGCAGCAAAATAAATATTGGTCACCATAGACAATTACAATAAAATTGTACTTTAAGTAAAAATTACAACTCACCATGAGTACATACCTGTCTCAACTTGGCCATAGCATCCGGTGCTATGAAGTCAGCCTGTGCTGCATGGGTGAGGAAGCAGAGTGTCTGATGTCCAGTCTGACCAAGCTCCTCCTCACCAGGGATTATAAGCTTCATTGCCTCCACTTCCTGAAAGCAGATACCACTTATAAGAAACCTTACAGGACTTTTCACTGCATAGAACACCATGTAGCAGTTTATTATTTAATTTTAAAACAAAATAAAACTTTGTAGTAAAACAAAAAAATTAGGTATATTTGTGTCTTCTAACTTGTAACTTTAGAACACCATGTAGCAGTTTATTATTTAAAACAAAATAAAACTTTGTAGTAAAACAAAACAATTAGGTATATTTGTGTCTTCTAACTTGTAACTTTCTCTTTTTTAGCATACAAGAGCTGTTAGTGTATCATATATATTTAAATAAATAATATAAATTAAAGCTAGCAATCTGTTGCTATCACTGTACATATCAAACCATTTTCAAGAATTATAAATGTAGTTTCATTAAATAACTCCAAAAAAACTAACTGATAAGATAATAAAATTGCTTGTTTTGGAAAAAAATATAATAAGTTGTTATTACAACTAATTAATTGATTACAAGATAAGGTAAATACATTCACAACCTAAATACATTCATGACATACATTTGTTGAAAATTCTCTCCATGTACAATACTGGAATTCAGCTGCATATGGTTAGACTGGAAACCGATCTTAATTCTTAATACAGTTGGGAATAGGCGATGGAGACTGGGAAAAGACATTTCATGACTGTATAACTTTGGGTAAGGTTAGCTCACATTGGTGAAGTCGACGAGCTGCATCACGAACACGCCGTCCAGTCGCATGAATTCAAGGGTGATGGTGTCCTCCGACACGTTCGCAGTTATGTTCTCCTGCATTACATCGCCACCCTGGAAAGTGCGTGGGAAACCACAATATATGTTAGTTTGTGCCTTGCTATCACCGAATTTGTGCTTTTAAAAATAAAATTCTGTAGAAAGTACGAGTTATAGTGATGTTCATGATGTAAACAATACCAATAAGAAATAATATTTATCACTCAATTTTGAGCAAAACACAATTTGTATCAGTGCGACTATGACAGAAGTTCAGCATTAAAACACACCTGATTTCTAACATTGATAAGAAGCTGTAAATTTGACGGCTCCACTAACAAATACAATAAAATAACTTTTAAAATAAATAACTTCATTATTTTAAAGTTTTGAGATCAATTCCCTGATTTCGTGACATTTGTTGTTGACACTCGCGAGCGAAAGTCAGGACTCCAGGCAGGTCAGCAGCCCACGCTTGACATTAGACGAATACAATACGAGTTTATACGAGACGAGAAAAAGAAAATATCACGAAAACGTGTTGCCAGAGTATTGGGTTTATTTACAAAATAATTTCGCATCGAGAAAACTCGAATGACATGAAACAATACTATTGATGTTTTGTAATTTTATTTTACGAGCTTGAGATTGGGGGTATTCCCCCAAATATGGGGGTTTTTCCAAGTTGTGGGGGTCAATATTTTTGGGAGGATTCGCGGAGGGAAAAAACTATTTCTGAGGAAATTGGGGTATTTGTATGATGTTTTGGTTACCCAATTAGCATTAGGAATTTTGTCGTAACGTTTTTCCAACGCAGTTGTACAAAGAGAGAAGGCTCTTTGTACAACTGCGTTGGAAAAACTCCCAAGTAGCAATAATTAAAGACAAGCTTCGATACAGATTAGCCATTTACAAACCCATCTTGGGATTAAATATTCATTGCTAGAAGCATGTGTTCATTTGAAACCTAGTTCAATTATGCTAAAGAGAACTCCGAAAAAATGTAAGAAACTGCAGACGACGCGAGTGAAGAAGCGGATTCTGTAATGGAAGTTAGTGCTGAAAAAATAGTATAAAACTGTATATTTCATTAGTAAAAAAATATTTTACCATTTGTGGAGGATTTTTTTCTTCAAAACCCCAATTTTGGGAGGATTTCGCTGAAGGTTTGAGGAGAACTCTAGACGGTGATTTGCGTCATTTGGCAACATTTTTTGTAAACATCCAAACCATACGTTCCATTTCATACAGCAAATCCGGTCCAATCTAAAAAGTAGTTTTGTAATAAAACGATTTTCATTGCAAACTACCACATTTCAAATATTTAATGTAATATTTGTTACATCATAGATATATTAAATAGTGTTCTCATAATAATTGTAATAGTTATTTTCCCAATTCGTGGCACTTTGTACTAGTAAAATATTATGATTGTATTTACTTTTTGAGGAAAATTATTTTCATTTTATCTGAACATAGTAAATTTATCCTAGCAATGTAGTTTTTTTATATTGCATTGGCCTGCTTGCACCATTTTCGATGCACGGATAATTTTATTTTTGAGGTCATTACATTTCAACACGATTTCGCCCGATGCGCAACCGAACAAGACACGAACGTCATCCGAAACGGAAAGAAGGGCGATGTTGCGTTAGCGAAGAAAGACAGCTGTCGTATCATTTTCAGCTGATTTTTGTGTACGCATCGCGAACGCTACAAACTCCAACAGCGATCGAAACGTTTCGTAACGGTACAAGTTCCTCAGTTGCAGTCGCGTAGGAATTATTTTCGTCAAAAGAGTGTCGCGACGCAGCAGGCCAGGAACGAGAGTTTCGCTGCGACGAACAAAGGGAGATGGTCTATTGAGCGCGGGTGGTGCGTATCGGGGCCGTGACGTCACTCGGCCGAGGCGTCGAGGCCGATGCGGCGGGCGCGCTCGTGATCTCGGCGCTCCGACGAGCGCGGCGAGCGGGCGCAGCGGAGCGGGCCAGCCTGGCCTCCACTGACTCGGGCGACGAGGGCGCTGGGCACCGGCCGCCGCGCAAGCGGACCCGCAGGCTGTCGCCGCCCGCCCGGCCCGCAGACATGCACCAGCCGCCCGCCGCCAACGGCGCGCCGCCGCCGCACCACGTCAACGGCGACAGTGCGACGCGCAACGGCGATCTGCAGCCGCCTGGCCTGCGCATGTCGCCGACCGACCAGGAGATCGTGCGCCTCATCGGCCAGCACCTCCTCTCTGTGGGCCTCGAGTGAGTACCGCTGAGCGTTCACTCTCTAACTCTCTTAGACTATTGGACACAAAGTGATGATTCTTCGGCTGCATTTGTTATTGAAAATGTTCAAGTTTATATTGGCCATCTTCCTCTCTTCTTAGCGCTACACACTACACTATTACAGGCAGTGATTATGAAGAATAGAACCCTGAATCATGTTGTGCTATCGTGACATTTTCTGGTTCCTAATATGTTGTTAATTAGAGTTTAATGGCCTTTGCTTTGATATCTAAAGATAAACAAACAATCAACCAACTTTTTTCTAAGCATTTCGTTGTTTGTCATGCCAGGCATGTCATTAAATATTATTAGAACTTGAGTAACAACAATGAAAATGCATATTTTATGTGTGGGACATACTTCGAGTTTTCCATTGTGCATACAATATTCTGATGACAAATTGCTTGTTAATTTTATATAAAGGCAAAAAAATTAAATAAATAACCAATTATGAGCTATGAATAATTAATTCCTTTGTTCTTGTTAGCCTAAAATCTAAGAATCTAAAGCATGTTTGAATCATTGATACTTTTGTATACCACTCTGAATCAATTTCCTCCATAGATAGACAAACACCTTTATTTATTGTGTGGTACAGCAAGGTAAACAAAGACCTGTTTTTTTCTTTAGACCAATCACAGAATCATGTTAGTGCTGACACTGATCTGCTTTCCTTGTGTTTTATAATCATGATTTTTTCATCACATACATAAAGCTCACACCTTTTTCCCATAGTGGGGGCAGATAAAAAATATTTAAGGACAACCCACATAGCTTAAAAGTATTAGGGAAAATGATCTTTGCATTCATATAATCAGTGCTATTAATATAGATATGGGAATTGAGATACAATTGTGAACACAATAAGATATGTGCTGAGTCATTGTCATACTTGTTGTTGGTTTGTTATCCTAATCTAAATATTAATAGTTCTGAAGTAAATCAGAACTGAAAGACAGGCAGAGGAGTACACAAAAGCAGCTAATATTTTGGCAAAAATATTTTTAAATGAAGACAAAGTAGAACCTGTTATTTATGCTGAACAATAATCTTGGTTGTGCTGAACAATAGAACTGTGGGAAAATTGTACAAGAAGATTAAAAATCTAACCTCTCAATAGTGTTTGTGTATAAAAATATGTGTCTCCTGTAAAACCAACAACACTATTTATTTCCATTCAAACACATAATGCTACTAGGCGTGCCATTTGTGGTAAAGAATTCCTTCCCACAAACCACTTATCACTTTATCAGTTACCTTATGTTATGTGCCTAGCTGTAGATATGTCTCACTGTGCTTTGATAAGTCTTGCGTCTTTTTAACTGGATTCTCGTGAAATTCGGAAGCTTCTGGCATTTGGGCCATTCTGTTATCTTACTGAAGTTTATCTTTCAGCAAAACATGTGGCTGCACTTACTAGTATAATTTTTTAATTAATTATATCACAATGAGTCAACTTGTCGATTTAATAAGAAGTAAGGTATTGTCAATTTAGCATTGAATAAACCTATTTATTCTATGGTAATATATAGATATAAATATGCCCACTCCATTTATGTATTATAAGACAAAAATGGTGTTGGATATATTCCAAATCATTTCTTGAAGTTGCAGTTTATGCTTATCATGATTGCAGGTGCAATAACTACAAGAACATTCTATCTATACATTTTGGGGTTGATATAATGTGTCATCCTCTCCAGCACGACCATGGATGATTACCTTAGTTTTAATGCAGTACATATTCATGAAAAAATGAGTACTTTATTGTACCAGCGACTTTAAAAAATGTACTCACATGTTTTCACTGCTATAACATATCGACCACGGCCGTGCTAGGTAGAACCTTTCTGGCACCACCACCATAGATTTTAGGTATTTTTATCAACTGTAACATGAAAAGTTATATAAATATATTGTACTGAAATGTACTCCATTTTATATTTAATTTTAAGCACCCATTTACCCGTTTTAAAGAGATTTTTTCTGCGGTGCAGCTATAGCACTATGTTCCGCTATTACTATTTCTAAGCAAAATTCAATAAAATTACATTTTGCAACACGTAATTCGAAAAGCGGGATATAAATTAGATTAAAAATATAAATAAATAAAATAATAATATATGTTTATTATCTCATGGATATTTAATATTTTTGTTTTAACAACCAAATCAAAAATATGCACCCTTCATGCACCTGGGTGAGCGCGATCGCGCTCGCACCATCTCCGGACCGAGCTGAATATTTTTTAAGACCTCACTTAGCTCGATCGGACAAACGGTTCGGGAGTTACAGTGCCACGAAGAAAATGTGCGGACAGACTACACACACAAACAGACATAAAGAACTTTTAGCATTGGCAGCAATGCAATTAATTAAAGTCAGCGCCATCTGTTATAGACCGGTGGTATTACTCAATTGTGTGTTACATGAAAAAATATATAATTATATAGTTATCAACTTATCATTCGAATCCATACAATATGACCTTAAAATTTAAGGTCACATTGTATCGATTCGAATGATAACTATAATCTTCTTTTTTTTACTTTTTTTATTTTAGTTGCACTTGGCTTGTGAAATAACTAGATCCCGGAGCCGTCATATTCACCTAGGTATTTTTGCAAACTACCCACCTTACACTAATAATACTAGAGATTTTATTCATTTTTATGTATATAGATCTATATAGATGGAGTACATTTCAGTACAATATATTTATATAACTTTTCATGTTAAAGTTGATAAAAATACCTGAAATCTATGGTGGTCGTGCCAGAAAGGTTCTACATTGCACGGCCACAGTCGATATGTTATAACAGTGAAAATATGTGAGTACATTTTTTAAAGTCGCTGGTACAATAAAGTACTAATTTTTTCATGAATATGTACCGCATTAAAACTAAGGTAATCATCCATGGTCGTGCTGGAGAGGATGACACGATATAATTAGCATCTGCTTAACCATACCTACATTTTTATTCAACTTTGATCAGTGTTTATGAATAAACCCCATTATGTTGAATTCCTGCTAGAAGGAAACATAGTTTATTTCTACAATATTTCTCGAAGGGTTTCATTTATCTAATCTATATAAATAAAAATCAATTGCCCGAATGTTACGACAGAGCATCACTTGAGAACGGCATGACCGATTTGTCGATTTTTTCTTTTCTGTTGTGTTCATAATACTCAGGACAATGTGTGTCTGAAAGAAAATTTTGATATTTAAAAATAAAGTACGAAATTAACTCAGTACTTATGTCCATAGTCTTCAACTGTTTTACTGCATACATGTCAATAGCTATTTTAGTCAAACCGTCAGTGAAACAATTACATGATACAAAAAATAGCGTAGTAGCTCCAAGGCCGCCTGTAAACCACTGTTCGCAGGTTTGAACCCCGACCAGTTATTTCTTTTTGTGATTTATTTAGAAGTTTTAATTACACCATTAGAAATTCTAAATAAATCGAAGAAAAAGAAGGACATAGCCGTCGAGGTCTGCCTCGGCGAAGGTGGCGTGGCCATCTGATCATGTTTGCGGGGCTAACATGACCGGAGATCGCAGGATAGAGGTATAGAAGGAGATAGGGCAGGCCTTTGGCCCACAGGAGGGATACCATATAGGATAGCAAAAAAAAATGGTGTAAGATTTTGGTTCGCAAGTTCGAGCCCCAACCGGTTTTTACTTTTTTCGTGTTTGTAACTATTTTGATTTTTTTAATGCTGTAAGATTTAAACAATAGTTTTAATAATAGTTAAATACATAGTTTTCATTTTACATTGTTTGCATCCACACATTTTGTAAAAATCTTCAATGCACTGACTTTGAATAAAGTTGCCATTGTGGTTGCTGGCGAGAATTTGGAGTCTTGCGATATTTTGATTCAGCGTGTTAGGGAAACTCATCGTTCGTATGATGCATTACAATACCTGCTGACATTTTGCCGAGGAGAGGATGGATATAATATTTTGATCTAGATGATAATAGTGATCGTCACGACATTACAGCACGAGTATTCAAGCGAATTATTGTGAAGTACCTATCATGTCATCGGAGACTTGTGATGTTGGATGTAGGTACTTAAGGTACTCTGTCGAGTGGCAGAAAAGAGGATTGCCTAATGCGCATATATGTCTTTGGATAGTCGATAAAATAAGACTGGATGACATTGACGCCATTATACGGAAACAGATCCAGAGTTGTAACAACAGATATGATTCATGGACCATGTGGCAATCGCAACCGGGAACCACCAAATGGTATCCGCGGTCTTTGTTGGCTGACACAATCCTGTGATTGTGTAATGACGGTTACTCTCTGTATCGTCGTCGCTCTAAGGATAACGGCAGAACGATAACATTGAAAGACAAGAATTAGGACGTTGGCGTCCACAACAAAATCAAAATCAAAAATCAAAATCAAAGCATTTATTTCAAGTAGGCCCGTTACAGGCACTTTTGAACTGTCGAAACAAAGATAACAATGAAATTTAGCTACAGTCCCAGTCACAAGGCATAAAAACTGTGAAAGTACTGTAGTTGCCCATTCCCTAACGTAGATCTCTATGGAGAAGAACGGGCAAGAAACTCCATGGACACTCTTTTAAATCAGAATATTTTTACAAAACCTTGGTTACATCATTCATGTTTAGATGGTACATTATGTGAGAGCGATGTAGCAAGATGTGCACGTTAAAAGTGTCCATAGTAAAAACAAGGAAAAGAACAATTCAAAAAATAAAATAATTAATTCAAACAAGCCGTGGCAACCAAGAGATGACCAGTCACAACTGACAGCGCCCGTTCACGAACATGACGCATGTATCAGCACCATTCAACTCAACCATTTTGAAGGGAACCAACTGATCCGACACACGCGCCACCATCAGCGAGACATTTGAGTGAGCATGACATACACTTAACCGCCAGGGCAAATTCAAGTCAAAAAAAAAAAAAAAAAGTGACGTAGGTTTCCAACGAAGGATAGCTTTCTATTACATAGTACTCACACAATATGGGCTATGCGGTTATATAATACCAAAAGAAATTGAATCTATACAATGCAAAGATAGTTGTACAATCTTCAGCAGCTCCAACAATACTATTTAATGCTATCCATTAATCAGTTTATGCGCCCCTGTCCATGTGGAGCAGGACCGGCATTGAGCCAAGCATTTTTATCAGAGATATAATCGTCCAACTTGTAATATGCTTGCTTACATAGTGTGCGTTTAATGCATGATTTAAATTTCGTCTCATTCAGTTCAAGAATACTTTGTGGAATTTTATTATAGCATCTTAAACAGTACCCCATGAAAGATGAGTCTACTTTAGCGAGTCTGAAGCCCGGCTGAACTAATTGGTCTCTAGTTCTCGTACTGTAATTGTGTCTGTCACCTCTTTTATTAAAAAGATGTAGATTTTTTCTAACGTACATTATGTTTTCGTAGATGTATTGACAATGTACCGTCATGATTTCGATTTCCTTAAACAGTTCCCTTAGAGAATCGCGCCTACGAAGATTATATATGGCTCTGATGGCTCTTTTTTGCAGAATAAATATAGACTCAATGTCTGCAGCCCGTCCCCATAACAGAATGCCATAAGACATTATACTATGAAAGTAACTAAAATAGACCAGTCTAGCGGTATCTACATCAGAAAATTGACGGATTTTTCTAACAGCATATGCTGCTGAACTTAGGCGCCCCGCAAGAGATTTCAAATGAGAACCCCATTGTAGCCTTGAATCAAGCGTAAGCCCCAGGAAAACGGTTTTATCTACGAATTCAAGTTTCTCTTTATTCAATACTATATCACACTCGTTACTTTTAACATTTGGTAAAGCAAATCTTATGCATTTCGTTTTTTTTTCATTTAATACTAAATTGTTTGCTGTGAACCAATTATGGACCTGAAGTAGGGCATTATTTACGTCATCTAGATTTTGGGCCCGTCTATTTATCTTAAAAATTAGAGAAGTGTCATCAGCAAATAACACCATATTTTGAGGTTGGTTTTTTAATAAATAGGGTAGATCGTTTATATATACTAGAAAGAGGAAAGGACCCAATATTGAGCCTTGCGGAACCCCCATTTTTACTTTTAAACCCTGTGAATTAACACCATTTATTTGAACATATTGTTGTCTATCACTTAAATAAGATTTTACCAAACCAAGTGCAAGTTTACCTAGTCCGTAATGCCCAAGTTTCAAAAGCAATGTGTCGTGATTTACGCAATCAAATGCTTTGGAGAGGTCACAAAATATTCCTATTGCGTCTTGGGATGCTTCCCACGCAGAAAATATGTGCTTTAATAAGGTTACACCGGCGTCAGTTGTACAACGTCCCTTAGTGAAACCAAACTGTTGGTCGTGTAAGATTCTGTTGGTGTTAAAATGATTGAGCATTTGATTAAGCATTACTTTTTCAAACACCTTGCTAAAAACTGGCAACACGGATACAGGTCTATAATTATTAGTATCTTTACTATCCCCGGATTTGAAAAGAGGTATGACTTTACTGTATTTCATTAAATCAGGGAAAACTCCTTGGTCTACACACAAATTAAAAATTAAAGCTAAGTATGGTGCTACAGTCTCAACTATGGATGTACAAACTTTGATAGACATTCCCCAAAGATCTTCGGTCAGTTTGACTTTTATTTGCCGGAAAGCTTTAATAACTATCATAGGGTTTATGTGTTTAAATTTAAATTCAGCCGGGCAGCCAGACACATTCGCCTTTAATAAACCAATTGCTACTTCAGGAGAGGAATTAAGAGACTCCGTAGTTTTTAACGGTATATCGGTAAAAAAATTCACAAATTCTTGAGCTACTTCCTGATTAGAGCTTTTAGGACCACATGCTGTATCTAAGGTGTAGCTAGTGTTACGTATTTTCTTCCTGTTAGTCTCGTTATTTATGACTTTCCAAACTGTCTTTATTTTATTTTCTGCTGTTTTGATCTTGTTGCTAATGTGCAGGGCTTTGGCAACCTTGCATGTATTTCTAAAAATGTTTGAATACTTAGCAACATACTTATTAAAAGTTTCAGTGTTTATATAAGATTTAAGGTCATAAAGCTCAAATAGTCTTTCCCTACTTTTTCTGATACCTCTAGTTGCCCAATCACTAAATATAAATTTAGGGCAAATACTTTTTGTCTTCTTTTCAAAAGTTTTGTTGTATTCAGTGTGAACTATTGAAAAGAAATGATCATACAATTGATTTATATTAATATCGTCCATATGATGGCTCATAACACTTAACTTGTTCTGCAGGGAAATATTATACCTATTTAATTTGCTAGTAGTTATAGGTCTAAATTTAATCTGAACATTTTGCAATGGTGTGTTACACCTAAAAGTTACAGTTTGTCCGCTGTGGTCAGACGGCAGGCAATTTACTATGGCTTTATCTAAGTAATCGCAATCGCAGAAAACATTATCTATACAAGTAGCAGAAGATGGAGTGACTCTAGTAGGTTCTATAAAAATGTTGGTCAAGTCAAATGACTTAAAAAGATTTAATAACCGACTGCTATTTGAATTGTCTTCTAAAATATTGATATTGAAATCACCACAAATAATTGTAGATTTATTACTGGCTGCAAGTTTTGCCAGGACATCTTCCATTATTGATTCAAATAAGGAAAAGTTTTGATAGTTTGGGGGTCTGTACACACACACAATTACATGCTTATCTAGCTCAACACAGGACAGTTCGACGCAATGTTCAACCGAGAGACCTACTATGTCAATACGTTGTTTATATTTAACACAATTTTTCAAAAGTATTAGGGAACCTCCACGCAGCATAGATTTACGGTTAAAGCAGCTACCAACCGTATAGTTCTCATAATTAATCAGCATTTGGTAATCTTTTAGCCAATGTTCGGTAAAACAAATAATGTCAAACATATTTTTTTCTAAAAACAATTCAATTTCTAATAATTTGGAAGAGATGCCTTGGATATTTTGGTGGAATAATTTTAAGGTGTTCTGCTGAGGCCCTAATTGAGTGCAAGAAGATACCTTGTTGTTGATAGGTTTAACAATATTGTTAAAGGTACCTTCTTTTGTCTCACTACCTAGTTTAAATTAATATTAATATCTGGAGTGAGCCCCGAGACTCCACTACCAGTGGATTCTACTTGAGAATCATCTATAATTACGCATGGATCCTCCGATTTACAGTTATTATAAAAATGTTTATTAGTATGATTACTAATAGTCGCGGTGTTAATAATATAACTAAACTTAGACATACTATTTATGTCTGTGTGAATATTATAAGCTAATAGCCTAGCTATTTTGTGTCTACATCTAATAGGTAGATACACCTTACCCCGTGTCGACTTAAGTTTATCAACAATAGTGTTGATATCCAGATATATAAGTCTGTCACTATAGTGACCTACTAAGAAATGTACATGCTTATTTAACATATGTATGTAATTGTTTTTTCTACTACTTATATTTTTAAAATATGGAAAAGCACACAATATGATCTTACTACAGCTTAACTTTAACAACTCTGATACATAGTCGGTGATGTCTTCCTTTTTAATATTTGAACTATTTCCAACACATATAGTAATGGTGGTATTAGGATTACAAACATTATTTATTACCGAAGCCATGACCTGTTTGTAGGTTGACCCGGGCGTGCAATAATTTTGGGTACAATAACTAAGGTTATTACTGATTAATTTACCTAGCCCTCTACCTATACCATCAGAGAACATAACTGAATGATAACAATTTTTACTATCAGGTGATACAAAATGACTAATCTCAGGCTGTACTACTTGTGACTCATGAAATGTAATGACAGGGATTGCATCTGGGTTGATGGTGCAGTCCTGAGCGCTCATAGCTTGGGACGGGTCCTCCGTTGCCTCAGGCTGGAGGGCATCAAGACTGGGTTCACTCCTACAAGTACAATGAGTGTTGCTGAGAGTCAGCAAGTCCACTTTGTCTACTAACTCATTAGTGGCTAGAATATGCTCCTTAATTTGGTTGCTAGACATATCATATTTATTATATAATGATTTTAGTGACTTATTCAGTGCCTCAATTTCAGATTGTAAGCGCTGAGTGTCTATTTCATAAATATTTATACTATCTTCCAATTTAATCTGATAGTTATTTAATCTATTCACAAGATAAACACGTTCTTTCCTTAATTGAATATTTTTGGAATAGTGCTTTTGTTGTTTCTTGTATTTAGTAAATTTTTTAATGATTTTATTCAATCTTGCATATTTCTTAATTTTATTTTTACTAGTTTTATGGTACGAATTATGTTTCAGTAAGGAGTCCTCTGTGAGGTCTATTGTTATTATGGAATTAGGGTTGCAATTTGTATTTACTAATTCATTGTACAAGTGTTCAGTTTCTATAGCCTGAGTATGATCCTGTTCCTGTTTCAAATTTAAAAGTTTTACATTAGCATAATTTAATTCATCCTCTAGGTCCCTAAGGGCGAAGGCACACGGCGCGTTGCGGCGCCGCGCCGCGGGGATTTCACCGTATCAGCGGGCAGCGGGCTAAGCTAGCAGCGTTCTGATTCGGTGAAATACCCGCGGCGCGGCGCCGCAACGCGCCGTGTGCCTTCGCCCTAACTTTACACAAAGCCTCCTCATACAAGTTGCTACAGTTGTTAAACCCATCCGTAATCACCCTTAGCTGATCCCGTTCATTGACAACATTCAAGTAATCCTGATGAAGGTCTACTAGCTCCCGTTTTAAGCTGGAGTTTTTGCTATTGACGTTATTGACCTCCTCCTCACTGTCCTCTATCTCCTGTAACAGTTGTTGACATTGGAGTTTTGAGTCCTTCAGTTCTTGGAGGGCCGTTCTCAATTTTAACTCCATATCCTGAGCAGTAGCCTTACGTGTCATCACAGGCATGATTTCTGGATTGGGTACTGAAAATTGGAAATAAGGAAACGGTGAGAACTAATAGAATAGATCAATGTTAGAAAATTTAGAAATTAAAGGGGGAAATAAACAGGGAAAAAGTTTGTGTTACTCAAAGAAATGAGGTAGGCTGCTATATTAGCTTGACAAAATTGATATTATCTAACTGAATGTTCAATTTATTACTATAATAAGATTTTCTTATCTAAGAATTTAACTTTTTTTTATAAGTGGGTAGATTGCCTAGAATGAAAACTTAGAATTTTAAAGTACTTTTACTTCAAGACGTTAATAAAATAACTATCACGAACGTTATATTTAATTAATATTGAAAAGACTGATGTAAACAAAGTTTAAATAGTTAAAGTTTTACTTTTTACGAACTGACATTTGACAACAAAGCGATTTTGAAACAATACTGGGTACCTACTAAATTCACAAAAAAAGAATTATTATTATTTAAATACGATTGTGTGCTATTATAATATAAAAGTAAACAAATACTCCCCGTATAATTCCGTAGTTAGACCGTCAGCTGTTGTTGTTTATAGGTTACCGGTAATGTCGTATAACCGAATACTTTATGAACTATCAGGAAAACAATTTTCCTAGGTATTTACACATTTAAAATACGTTATCACATTTAATTACACCATAATACAACCTAATTTCTAATTAAAATTAATTTTTAAACACGGAACAAAAACTTGACATGTCAATCGGGCAGTCTGGGAGGTCCAACAGCTGGATTGTTCCGTATTCGACGCTGATTTCCAAAATATTCAAAGCGCATTGGAATGTTGAGTACTGCAATTCTATCAAGTCCATCAACTAATATGTTTGCAAGTACGCCACAAAACGAAGCGACATTGCTGTATTTGGTTTTGCATCTTCTGATGCCAACGATGAAGTTTCGCAAACTGTGGTCTTAATCAAAAAATTCCAAAGTCGGAAACGGAGCGAAAGTGCAATCCAAATTTCAATCCTCTGTTGCATAATCCCGTTTTGGAAAACCAAGAGCTTTTTTTGTTTACGCTCCAGGTAATAAAAAAAAATAATTTAACACAATATTACATACTTAAGTATAGTGTTCGAAACAGAAAATTGTTTTTGTAAGTAGTTGTTGTTTATGACATTAAAACATGCGAGGGTATATTAACACTATGCCAATTTATTGTGGGGAAGTATAACATGGGTAGGACTAGTAGGTTTTTTATTTTTATTTATAACTGAAAAAAGGGCTCACTCTGAACTACGTTTAATTTTGTGTTGTTTAAATTATACATTTGTGGCTGTATAGTATCACAGATTTATCTGTTCTGGTGACCATAACTTAAAACTAAAGGTGTCATCATGACCTATGGTGCACAACCTAAAGCAGGCCGCACACCAGCGCCACATGCTACACGCATCGAACATTTACGTCGCCACAATCATTGCGCTACAATTCAGCTTACTACAAATGTATTGTATATGCGCACATCGGAAGCACAGTTGTAGCGTGGCACCGCTTTGAGAATGTCGACATCATCGTCTGATGACGACGATTTTGTGATGTGGCGATTAATGAGAAAAAAAAGACGTTATTGGGTTCATCCGTTTAATCAAGATTGTACAATTTACGGGAATTTCAAAATTTCGCAAGAATTACAATCCGACGAAGAAAAGTTCCACTTATATTATCGAATGTCTGAAAACACATACAAGCTATTATTAAATTTAGTTAAATTAAGTTTAACAAAGTTTATTTTTTTGCAAACCAACGCGACACAAAAAACGAACGTGTTCGATCTTGAATTCGTGTAGCGCGGACAACGTCTCGCCACAAAGTGCGCCCGCTACAAATGTTTCCTCGGTGTGCGTGCTCGCGTACAAATATATGGGGGCGTTATTGTGTCGCGTTTCAAATGTGGCGCTACAATTATCGAGTTACAAATGTATGCCTGATGTGCGGCCTGCTTTAGGGACACCATCACTAGAACTTGACCAGAAAAGATGTTTGCAGGACTGCCACAGTACAATAGTTTTTGCCAGAACGACGTCTGTCGGGTCAGCTAGTGTTATTTAAAATGAAGTAAGTTCACAGTTGACGATATTTTTAATGACAATTTAATGTTTCCGTGAATGCATCGCGCATTATATCGCGACCGACCTTGTTGCAAGGCCGATGATCCTGGTTACAGGGACACTCAAAGTACACGTGTTAGTAGTAACTATAATTGGATATTGTGTTATACCATATATTTTTATACATTAAGAATTATAATAGGTAATTTATTAATTCGGTTAAAATAAAGAAGAATTGATGAAGCAGTCTGTGCATGTTAATACGAATTTCGCAATATGTAGTTTGAAAACCAATACACAATAAACAACACAATATTTATTGTAGTAAACATGCGTGTAAATTCTATGGAGCGTCAACGCCTACGCGCCGCGCCGCGCGCCGGACAAACGCCTTTGCTCAAAAGTCAGAGCAATATGTCTTTGAAGTTTTACTAGGTAATTTTGTTTGACCTATTGCACACCCAACGTTTGCAGCTCACAATCACCGTAACGTAACACAGCTACGGTACAGTAAGCTGCAGTGAAGTGTATTATCACATGGTGATGGAGTCAAGAACTAAAGGAAATTAGTTTAGAATCTCTCAATTTCCTGTTTGATGAACGGCAGAATCGTTCGACGCCCTTTACATTACAACACTCGGTAACTAAGTAACGTTTCCGCACGTAATCTGAAGTAAATGTGTTATTAATATTAACTAATGGCTGTACATTGCGTAGGCGTCAGGAATCCAACGTTTTGTGGCAATCGCGTAATATAGCCATCTATTTTGTTGTGAAATGTAACAATTAGATTACGAAGTGTTAATGTTAATACCTACGACATCTTGATAAGGCATGTTGCAGATCGGCGGTGATTACTTAATCTGATTTACCTACCTGATATAATATTTTAATTTATTTATTGGTTTCAAAAACACAATAAGCTTACAGTATATGAACACCAATGATTGATGATCAGTAAAAGGGTTGAACCACGACTATCAGCACGGAATCCCATTTTTCCATGCTGCTATCCTTTTCTGTCGCTCAGAACCGTCATATGGTGCAACTCTCAATCCTAAGACAGTGGAGAACAGAGTAACTCGTCTGTTGTCGTAGGCCATCAAACTCGGAGAAAAAATGCGCCTAAGCCATTTGAAAACATAAAAACGCGCACAAAGTATTTCGCAAGCAGGTCGCAATTTTATTGTTGGAAACATCAATAAAGCAGGCCTAGTAGAACTATGAGTTGTTGTCTTTATAAGATAATATTACAACTTTATCAAACAGCGTTAATGAATGTTATGTATCTTGTGACACTTCAACCTGGTTTTTAGGGTTCCATACCTCGAAAGGAAAAAACGGAACCCTTATAGAATCACTTTGTTGGCCGTACGTCTGTCTCTGTCAAGACCCTTTTTCTCAGGAACACGTGGAGGTATCAAGCTGGAATTTATATCAAATACTCAGGTCTACTGTCCCTTGAAGCTGTGAGCCAATTCAAAACAGGCTTCTAAGCCAATGCAATCAAAAGATACAGCCGGTTATGCTGCAAATTTCCGCAAATTTTCGACACTCGCAAGGCAATCAAAACCTACAAGGTACTTCCCGTGAACTCAAAATCTTGAAATTTGGTACGAAGCAACGTCTTATAGCACAGATAAAGGAAAAATTGCGAAAACCATAAATTTTTAGTTACATCATATAATAAAAATATTTTTTTAAGTTTTTTTTAAAATAAAAACCGGCCAAGTGCGAGTCCGACTCGCACTTGGCCGGTTTTTATTCTTAAAGCTGTGTGTAGTGTAGTGCTGTCGTATTTTGGGCCTAAAAAGGATGCTTTTGCGAAAGCCTAATAGGATAATAATATGAATCACGTTACCATTCGTAAAATGGTAGCAGACACAGTAAATATTACTTATGATGATTCTGCTAAAGCGGCCTTTTTAGGCCCCCTGACCTCCAGAACTCAGTTTGCAGTCCACATAGGGTCTTACTCTTACGAAACTGTACGTTGGTGTACTTTGAATGCCTATTAATGTTACCATTTGTTCTTTAGTCGTAGCGCCGCCTTGCTTATGGAGGAGTCAGGGCTGCACCTGGAGCACCCGGCCGCCGCCACGTTCCGCACGCACGTGCTGGCCGGCGACTGGGTGAAGGCCGACCACGACCTGCGCGCGCTGCACGACCTGCTGCGCGAGTCGCCGCACGTCGACCCGCACAATCTCGCTGTTAGTACTATCGATCTACCTGCGCATTGCTAAGACTAAATTTACATTGTGGCGGAAAAGAATGAAAGCAAAGCATTTTGTGATTTTCACACAAAATACAGAGAGCATCAATGACGCCTCAAGTGCTTTATGGCGTGCCGCTATGAACAGTAAGGAAGTGAGTACATTTCGCTTTCTGACCGGCTCTGGCTGAGTCTGCGTCGATAAGTCTGTGCTGCGTGAGCACTTACTTGTTTACCGCGTGGTACCTGTTCTGTGTATTGAAATTGGCGATTCCCTTCCCTTCTCTTTCGCCGTTCTGTAGGTAAATAACGACCACGTGGACCAGTGGTATACCTAGGTCATGGCTAACATGTTGACTCGTGTTGATCCTCAGGAGATGAAGTTCGTGGTCCTGGAGCAGAAGTACCTGGAGCACTTGGAGGCGGGGCGCGTGCTGGATGCGCTGCACGTGCTGCGCAACGAGCTGACCCCGCTGCAGTACGACACGCCGCGCGTGCACCGCCTGTCCGCGCTCATGATGTGCGCCGACGCGCGCGAGCTGCAGGCGCGCGCGCACTGGCCGGGCTCCGGCCCGCACTCGCGCGCCACCGTGCTGGCGCGAGTACAGGTACACACCACCGGCCCGGCGCCACCGTGCTGGCGCGAGTACAGGTACACACCACCGGCCCGGCTCCACCGTGCTGGCGCGAGTACAGGTACACACCACCGGCCCGGCTCCACCGTGCTGGCGCGAGTACAGGTACACACCACCGGCCCGGCTCCACCGTGCTGGCGCGAGTACAGGTACACACCACCGGCCCGGCGCCACCGTGCTGGCGCGAGTACAGGTACACACCACCGGCCCGGCTCCACCGTGCTGGCGCGAGTACGTCCGCTGTGAATGCGGCCTGCACTCGTGCGCCGAAATACTCCCTTTATTGGCCCCCCACATAGACATTTTCAGGAGAGCCATGGCGAAATTGGGCCGCTGGGAACTCATTTGGAGGCTCATCTTCATCACAAGTATGTTTTCGTACTAACTAGACGATGACGTCCGACACGACCGAAGAGAGTCCCCTTTATTTTGTCACACACTTGTAATTTAAAATCTCTCGCGTCGTCGATGCAGGCTGACCGAAAATCGTCAGAAGCACTATGAGATAATGATATTGGTTTACCAGTTTACACGGCAGCATAAACTAAATGAGAGATTAGAACGTCTTCATATGGACTTTGTATTGTTTGTACCTCCATTGACTTGGTCCTCGTGTCCAGTCCGTGCTCCCGCCGGCGCTGATGATGGCCCCGAACCGGCTGCGCGCGCTGCTGGCGCAGGCCACGCTGCAGCAGACCACGCGCTGCCGCTTCCACGCGCAGGCGCGGCCGGCGCAGGGGCCCGACAACATCCCCTTCACGCTGCTGGCCGACCACCACTGCTCCGCCGACCACTTCCCCATACACTCGCTGCAGGTACATACCTACCCTACTACCTTATCTTTGTAGGGGGCTATGGACGCGGCATTTTATGCGCGCCGTACGTCGTTGCGACGTGCGAGTACGTATTACATGCTGCTTATTGAAAACAAAAAACGTAACGTTTGACTTTCGACGCCCAGATGACGCGCGTTGCATGGAATGAGCATATAAAATTGTTATGGAAATGGTCCCGTTATACTGTTAACTCTGTTAGTATATTCATCTATCCCCGTATTAACACACAAATGCGCCGTATAGTTATACTAGCTGTGCCCGCGATTTCGTCCGCGTGGACTTAGATCTCATAGTCATAGTCATTTATTTCAAAACAATATACATTGTGTAGAAATTCCGTAAAATAAAATGTAAAATAAAACAAAACAGCAGCACTAACATTACGACATTATGCCTGTTGCTTGCACAGGCATTTTGTTACGGGTCTATTTTGAAATAAATGCTTTGCGTTTGAATCAAGTCTATAACCTACCCAATCAACAAACACCGAAACAATAGTGTAAATTGTCATCCTAACGAACAGACAAAGACAGGTTGCGTTTTATAATAATAGGCTGAGAAAAATCTAAGTCCACACGGACGAAGTCGCGGGCACAGCTAGTTTTATAATATGTAGTGATGATAGTGACGCAGAAGAGTCTATAAAAGTTATGAATTAAGATATTTATTGATTTACATTAATGACTTCTTCAGGTTAGGAATCAAATAAGAACCCAACTATTAAGTTTTGATAATTATTATACATGCCAGAAACGTTCAATTGGTTGTGTGAAAAATATTGAACAGTTAGGGCAATCCAGGCAACGTTCAATGTCTAGCCATGTGTCTGGAGTCATTTGAACTGAAAAGGCAAGTCCGTGGGTATTATTGGTGATTTGGATTTAATTTAGTAAATAAGTGATATAATACATATATTGTGATGCAATAAAAAACGCGATCGACTTGCTCATCTGTTTGCGATGAAAGGCATGTCCTGGACCAACTGTGTGACTTCGTCGATGTGTACTAAATATCCAATGTATCTGGAACCGAAACAAAGTTACTTGTAAGATTTACTTTCCCAGTTGAGTTTAAGCAAGACGCTTAAAAAAACTCCCCTTTTCTTGGCTAAACATAGCCAATATTGGCCAACTTCTGAGCAAAGACCTACCCCGATTCCTTCCAGGAAGTCTTTTCCTGCGTCACCTCGAACCAGCCCTCGCGGTAAGCGTACAGGTCGTCTCACCACTTCCGATCCGCCCAATGCTAACTCCCAAAACTGGCAAAAGTGTATGTTTTGCATCTGATATGGGTCAATGACCTGAAATAAATGAATGTTATTTATTAATGCCATTTCAGCCTAGCAGCTTCTTACTGACGTCCATTATTCCCGTTTTATAACACAGCGTGGAGTTTTGAAGTCTAACTTGTCTTTTTAAACCCAAAATGCTGCATCCCATTGCTACTTACCCTACGAAAACTCCAAGGTGGAACTTTGCAACTCGGTGAGCGACCAGGTCTGAGCACCGTAGGTTAGGACTCGTGGCTGAATAAATGATAGCTGCACAGGTCGATCTTCGAAATTAAACAACGATTTCTGAGGTGCAGTCCGTGGATATGTGGCCATTCATTTCATATCGAGGTCCCTCCGTGTTTTGGGAAGTACTTCAAGCTGTTGGTCTCAGCTGTCGTTTGAAGATCTTTGACAGTCAATACGGGTAGAAGCCTGAAAGTCTGACAACGCTTATCAACCTTACCCAGTAACTGAGTTGAGGAGGTCAGATACGCTCGATGTAAAATGCTGGCATTCACTGCATGCGACTTAAAGCCTTAATGGTGATGATCTTGCTTGTTGTTCGCCAGTCCCTATTTAAAGTAATTCATTACCTAATTGTATATTTTCTTGTCTGGAAGGAACTCTCACAATAGTTTAAAGAACCAATTTTATCATCTATTCAAAGAAGCATTGACGTCGTCTGATCAAAGTCAAAGTAAAGGAAGATACTTTTGAACATCAAACATTATCAGGGAATAGAATTGAATCGACTTGCCTAGCCCCGAGGGAGCTGTAGTACAACTGGCAAGATTTGACGATAGTCTCAAGAAAATCAAAGCAGCCAGCCACCCATAAGGCTATTCTTCGTCCTGCCATTGGGTAGGGGACCAGGTCTGAGCACCGTAGGACTCATGGCTTCGTTCGTGGCTAAGTAATATCGAATAGTACGGGTCGGTTATTGTGAATTGATGAAATTACCAAGCATTTTGATGGCGATTGATAGTAATTGGCTCGTCCCTTATTACATGGGACTTGCATGGGACTTAAGCATTACTGGCAAAATCTGCTTAACCCTTGTGGGCTTCTGGCTTCCATCATATTGCAGCTTCATTACTTTCCCATTGAGAGTCATATTCTAATGGCCCCTCGTCGTCGTTATGACATTATTTAATTAAGCATTATTTTTGACCAAATAAAATCATAAAAATGGTTATTGTGAGTCAACCTTAGAAGATGGTATATACTGTTGCGGACTTTTTTTAGACCTTTTTAAAAGGAATAATTCCCTCGTACATTTTTTTTTTTTTTTTTATTACAAAATGGGCCTGCTCTTGACCTCGATCACGCCTGGTGCCACATTATTTTCGTGTAACTTTAACCGTTTAAGCAGCGCACGCATCGGAAGCGCTCAAAAAGAATAAATTTTCCCCGTTTTTGCTTTCTTCTTTCATTGATGCTCCGCTCCTATTGGTTGTAGCGTGATGACATATAAGCCTTCTTCGATAAATGGGCTATTCAACACTAAAATAATTTTTCAATTCGAACTAGTTCCTGAGATTAGCGCGCTCAACCAAACAAACAAACTCTTCAGCTTTATAATATTATATAGTATAGACATAGATTTCGGCATTCTTAAAGTATTATTAAATTCTTCAGGTTTTATTATTCATTCAAAATAAAGCGAGCCCCGTTTTCATTTGCTAGAACTCAGATACTAAGTATTGTGTCGTATGTCCCAGGTGCTGAACGAGCATTGCGACGAGGTGTGGTACTGCAAGTGGTCCCCGGACGGCCTGCGCCTGGCCTCGGGCTCTAAGGACAACACCGTCATGATCTGGGACTTCGACCCCGTGGCCAAGCGCCTCACCTTCAGGTACACTACTCTTAAAAAAGGGCTCAAATAAAAAACTGGCCAAGTGTTCCGTAGGTGCCCATCAAATTATGCGGATCGATTTTTTTATTGTAATAATAAAAAATAAACTTACATTTGCAGTTGAAAAACCTGTGCTCCTATACATCATGTTTAGGAAAATATGTTATCCAAGTACATGTTATAAATTGTCGACTATTACTCGTAAACTTGTAAAGCCTACGTAGCTGCATGTGATAGTTTCCTTTTAACTTCGTTATAGACTATCACCGTGAATTTTTTCATTGCATTTGAGTCTAACAAAAATTAGCACTGTAAAGCTTAATATTTCACAAACGAATCCTTCAAACGAAAAATTATTTGAACAAACTCGCAATATTTTTTAGACCTATCCAACGACATCCTACAGTACGGGGTACGCGAGAAAGAAAAAAAATCTCCACTTTACGTGTACAGGATAGGATACCTTAAAAAAACTTTTCGAGATTTTATTTTACCAGTTTGTCGGCGTAACTAATCTGTATATTAGTGCCAAATTACAGCTTACTAGTACTAAGACTCTTAAACCTAAGCTGCGGACAGACGGACGGACATGGAGAAAATAAAAGGGTTCCTTGGTGACTACGGAACCGTGGACTAACCTAACCTACGGAGCTCGTGGCTAAACAATAGCAGCCGCTCGGGTTGATCTTCAGGTTAAGCCGCGGTTGCCTAGGTTGGTCCGTGGATGGGTGACCACCCATTACATACCGAGTTTCCTCCGTCTGCAGTCTTACCAAAGGGTATCGTGTTACCCAGTGCTAGCTGGGTTGTGGAGGTCAGATAGGCAGTCGCTCCATATAGGATACTGGATTTACTGGTATTATAGCTGCATCCGGTTGGACTGGAAGCCGACCCCAACATAGTTGGGAAAAGGCTAGGCAGATGATGATGTTGACTACGGAACCCGTAAAAGTAACGGGGGCCACTATTTAAACAGATAGACTTTATTTGCTGTAGTAAGACTATCTGCTTAAACAGTGGCGCTCTTGGTCATCAATTTAAAATACATAGTACTAGTGTCTCCTTGATGTCGCAGAAAGTCGCTGGAGGGCCACACGTACGGCGTGTCGTTCCTGGCCTGGAGCCCCGACGGGCGCTACCTCATCGCCGCGGGCCCCGAGGACTGCCCCGACCTCTGGATATGGAACATGGAGGTAGGCAAACACTTCGCACTCTCGATTGCTTCGTTGCCGTCATCATCCCTCCGGAACCTTTACTCACATTCACTTTCAAACTATTCTTATAAAGCTGCCGGCGCCTTCTGTCCCACGGTCTTTCCTACAGGAATGGTGTATTTTTCCAGGATGGGCATTCACTTGCTAGCTCGTATGTCCAATTGTCCATGACTTATAGCGGAGGATCTTTAGTCCAGTCCGTCCAGAGATGTGCCTAAGAGGTGTTGTGTAGAGGTGATTCTAGAAGCAGTTCCAGAATCACCTCTAATGATTTCCTCTGATGGTGATTACCTAGCTGTTTTTAGTGAAGCCATGATCCCACTCTCTCTGGTCTTTTCCCTCGAGTTGGGCTCAATTCAAAAGGTAGACAACCCTGGATTTTATTACATAAAATAAGGTTTAGTGTCGTTTGTCCCAGACGGAGCTGCTGCACCTGAAGATGACGCACTCGCAGGAGGACTCGCTGACGGCCGTGGCCTGGCACGCCAGCAGCGACAAGTTCGTGTGCGGCGGCGCGCGCGGCCAGTTCTACCACTGCAGCATCGACGTGAGCACACACACACACACACACACACACACACACACACGCAGCACTACACGCATCCTCAGGCTAAGAGACTGAGAAGATAAAAAATATAATTTAAATTATTTTTTGTCACACGGCTAAAAATGGCGTGCCAAAGATAAATTATAGCGCTATCGCTATAATTTATCACGCGGCATATCTGCTGGCAGTGGCGGAACTATCATACAAGCCGAAAAGCCCGGCTTGCCTTACAATCAAACTAAATACAACAAATAAAAAATAAATCTAACACAAACTAAAATTCACGTCAAACAATAATATAATAAGTTAATTCATCTGATTTTGCGCGAAACGAGCGCGCGAAACTAATCGTACCTACGGCCTACAGTCAGTGCTATTGCTATCTTTTTCACACGTACTGGCTCAGAAGCCAGATACATCTGGCTTCTGACCTCTCGCTTACTCCTAGCAAGTTGTGTCTGTTTTCGTCACTTTTCGTAGGTACTTATTTGGACAATTTGTAGTGAATTTAAAGCCGGGCTTTTTTTTGAATGTGTGCGTGTAAGTCAGTGTAGTTTGAGAGAGAATGTGTGTTCGCGGTTCGATGTTCGTTGTGTTTTGAGTGATTAGTGAATACTAGTGCATTTTCTTTTTATTATTATAGTTTTTTAACACTAAAATGAATTCGGATACGCATGCATCTGTTCCTTGTGAAGGATTAGTGTGTGAAATTGATACTGGGCAAGGTAAATACTTTGAGTTTTACAGAAAAATATAATCTCGTTCGTAATTGTGACAATTCTCGCGACAAGTTATATGTATTCATAACTTACGACAATAATATTGCTATAGAAGAACAGCTGTTGGTAGAATTAAAACCTTCACCAACATTTTATGCTGATGTAATAAAATTATTTTTACAGAAAGATAGTGTTTTTGATTTAGAATACAGAAAGTAATTAAAGTAATTTTATTATACATTTAAGTGTCATTTACTCAAACGAATTGTCATTGTTGATATTAATAAGCATGTAAGTATCTGTAAATCTATCTAGTAGGTAATACCATGCATTACTGTGTGCTTTGCTCTTTGTCATATGTCCGTGGTAAAGAAGCGAAGATTGAAGAGTTATACTGTTCACACTGTGAGTAATAAGAATAACACATTCATACATTTTCAACAATTTGCAGTCGTAGAAATCAATTTTTTATTTGAGCGCCATCTCTCGCGAAAATAATTACGAATCGATTTGAAGAGTTCTGTTGTTACGTTTATGTCAGTAGATGGCTCTTATATCATTTACTTCTTTTGTGAAGGGATATAAAATACGACTATTTGTATTATTATATTTAGGCATATTTAAATAATAGGAAAAATAAAACCGGCGTTATTAAAAACCAATGTCAGAACTCAGAACAGAGAGTGAAACTTTATTTTTTCCCCAAATGTCGTCAGTTGGTTAATTGGGCTTTGCCTCTCTTTCATTGCGGGCACGCCACTGTCTGCTGGCACTCGAGCGGCGCGGGACCCATCGTGAGCGCGGGGCCCATCATGGGCGCGGGACCCATCGTGGGCGCGGGACCCATCATAGGCGCGGGTTCCATCGTGGGCGCGCGACCCATCGTGGGCGCGGGGCCCAACATGGGCGCGGAGCCCATCGTGGGCGTGGGACCCATCATAGGCACGGGTTCCATCGTGGGCGCGCGACCCATCGTGGGCGCGGGGCCCAACATGGGCGCGGAGCCCATCGTGGGCGCGGGACCCATCATAGGCACGGGTTCCATCGTGGGCGCGGGGCCCAACATGGGCGCGGAGCCCATCGTGGGCGCGGGACCCATCATAGGCGCGTGTTCCATCGTGGGCGCGCGACCAATCGTGGGCGCGGGGCCCATCATGGGCGCGGGGCCCATCGTGGGCGCGGGACCCATCATAGGCGCGGGTTCCATCGTAGGCGCGGGAACCATCATGGGCACGGGATCTATCGTAGGCACGGGATCCATCGTGGGCGCGGGACCCGTTGTGGGCGAGGCCGCTCCGCACGGGGCTCGCGGTGTGTTCGTTCGGCGGCGCTAGGGCTCACTAAGAAACGCCTTTGGCTAGGAGCCCACCAAACACCGCCCGTTTGGCTTCATTGCCATTAGAAGAACTTCACACCTCGTTCTTCCAAGCCCAAAACTCGGTGTGCCGGAGTAACAAGCAGCTAGAATATTTGAACTATAATGTTGAATGTTGTCTCTCTTCCAGGGTACCCTGCTGAACAGCTGGGACGGCGTGCGCGTGAACGCGCTGGTGTGTCGCGGAGACGCGCGCGGCGTGCTGGCGGCCGACACACACCACCGCGTGCGCAACTACGACTTCACCGACCTCACTGACCGCAACCTGTGAGTACACACAACTACGACTTCACCGACCTCACTGACCGCAACCTGTGAGTACACACAACTACGACTTCACCGACCTCACTGACCGCAACCTGTGAGTACACACAACTACGACTTCACCGACCTCACTGACCGCAACCTGTGAGTACACACAACTACGACTTCACCGACCTCACTGACCGCAACCTGTGAGTACACACAACTACGACTTCACCGACCTCACTGACCGCAACCTGTGAGTACACACAACTACGACTTCACCGACCTCACTGACCGCAACCTGTGAGTACACACAACTACGACTTCACCGACCTCACTGACCGCAACCTGTGAGTACACACAACTACGACTTCACCGACCTCACTGACCGCAACCTGTGAGTACACACAACTACGACTTCACCGACCTCACTGACCGCAACCTGTGAGTACACACAACTACGACTTCACCGACCTCACTGACCGCAACCTGTGAGTACACACAACTACGACTTCACCGACCTCACTGACCGCAACCTGTGAGTACACACAAACAAAAAAGAATGCACTCGCACGCACGCAGACACGCTAGACACGCGCGTCGTGTTCATCTGGCTCTAACTCAGAGAGCGCTTCTCGACCGACGAGGGGCTACCTGGCAGCTCTGCGCACTCATGACAGTTTCTACTGAAGAAAGAATAACAAAACTGATTCTGATCTTATCAAACGAACTCTACGCGAATTTCTCGAACTGTCATTTGTTATTTTTTTCTAGGCATGCTCCATCGTCGACCATGTCATAGCTTACCATCTAATGAGATAGTCGGCAAACGCGTGGCTATTTTGTGTTAAAACATTCTTACTTTCGAAATAAAGAGTGGGGCAAGAGTAATGTCACAACGTGAATGTGCCATACTATGCTTTGCAAATGCCGTCATGTGTCATTGTGATTTGACACTTTGTTGTTGTAGAGAAAGATAAAGAAGCGATACACACCTGAAGAACGCGGATTTATTGTTACTGCTTATTTTGATCTTACTTGTGATTCGTGCGTCGTAATTTCTGTTTTATCATAACAAACCGTTGCAAATCTTGAAAACCAATTGCAAGATGTCTTGCAGCAATTCTAGATACCGTAAAATGAGCACATAATAATATGTGCATCATCTAGAGGTTCCAAATACTGAGACCGATTCTGGAGATTTCGATTTAACCGACATCGATTTCATACTTCCTGTCATTATTTTTTCACGTGAAACTGAGAGCCCATTTTATAAATTTCCAACAACATCGCTTTTTCGAGTCTCGCGACTCATTGTGTAACGCATAGATCATCCTGTAATCATCATTTCGTTTTCCGCAGTGCTCGCCACAGGAAAGACGTTACTAAGAACAGGTAATGCCCCTTTTGGTAACGACCGCTGAGCGTCAGCTCTGCCACAAACTTCGTCTTTGGTTTGTTTTCCCTTAGCTGTCGTATAATGTAGGTTTCTGAGTTCTGAACAACGCTGGAAGTCCGTCTCTGTGGAAGGGGTAGTTATCCGTAATTGAAAACTTGTACAGATTTCCTAGAAAAAGTACATGCTTCGGCTGTCATCGTCAATCTTCGGAAATCCGCGGGATGATTACACCTAATGTAGAGCTGTGACAACCAGTAGTGCGTGCCTACTTTTTATAATCATGTTTAGAAAATTGCATATTAACGACTCTAAGCAATCCAAAGCATTAAAAGCTTTGAGTAACAGATTTGGTGACAGAACAACAGTAGCTTTGCCTCAGTGGGGCGTAGTTCGTGTTCTTCCACCACCAAATCCCTTTAACCAACATTGATTTAGAATAATTAATGTTCTCAGTATACTAACAAATTCACCAATAACGCTTTTCGCACATAATGTTATGACACCATGATTAATTTTAATATTTGTGAAATCTTTAATTGAAACATGAAATAATAAAAGTTAGGCTTTAACTTTATTTAAATCTTCGGGCTGATTTTTCAATCGTTAAATAACTATGTCTATAATAATTTAGAATTTTGTGGGAAAGCTGTAAAACGTCAATTTTATTCCTCGGATAAAACATATCTGATCTGACGTTGGCAAAATCAGACTTAAATCAAATGAGTAACTTCATCATGGGACAGCTAAGGGAAGTGGACGTCATCATCATGGAGATGATGATGATGATGATGAAAACTTCGCTTGTGTTGCAGCATCCAAGAGGAGCACGCGGTGATGGCGATGACGCTGAACTCTGCCGACACGCTGCTGCTGCTCAACGTGGCCAACCAAGGCGTGCATCTGTGGGACATACGTGAGTACCGAGCACTACACCCACAACCCACCATCTAGCGGACCACATAGCTGGAGCAAGGAGCAGCTGCTACAAGCTCTTTCACAGTTTATTTCCCGCTAGATTTTAAGTTGGTTTACCTGAGGCTAATGGTAACTAAACTGTGAAAGGCCAGTAAGCAGACCTTATTTCCACTATATTATGACTCGCTAAAGGATTTAAGAACCCCTAAGCAATAAAGTTAGTACAACATCTATAATGTAGTATATTTGTGCTGCAGGTGCGCGTGCGCTGGTCCGTCGGTTCCGCGGCCTCAGTCAGGGCCACTTCACCATCCACGCCTGCTTCGGCGGAGCGCACCAGGATTTTATTGCTTCCGGCAGCGAGGACAACAAGGTATGCTACCTGCTCGTCCGCCTTGCTACGGCCGCAGGAGTAGACGACATGCAATAATACGGATAAAGAGCCCAGTTGTCGTTGGTGTCATTTAAAAGTGGCGTTGTCTATGTCGTCCTGTCCTTCTGTCCATCGACCCGGACGACACGCAGCCATTTTACTCGGGAGGTTATTGGCAGTTTATCGAAGAAAATGGTTAAGAAGTTTCTATGTTGGTGACTTCGACAGTTTCGAAACTCCCCTACAGATAACCGATACGATATACGATTTGTTTGAATTTTTGTTTAAAACATGCTAATACGTTCTCAATTGTCGTATTCCAGGTGTACATCTGGCACATCAACGGCGAGGAGCCCATCGCGGTGGTGTCGGGCCACACGCGCTGCGTGAACTGCGTGTCGTGGAACCCGGTGCACCACGACGTCCTGGCGTCCGCGTCCGACGACTACTCGCTGCGCCTGTGGGGGCCAAGGACTCACCAGTCCTAGTATAAGGGTGCGCCCTACTACCTCATACTTACATATGGACTACCCTTCACACGGGATTGCTGTTGCCACGTTACTACCGAGGAATGTTTTTACATGAATTCTATATTTTAATTAGTACTCGTTTGTTTTGCAGGGACGCGGTGTCCGCCGGGTGTGATATGCCAGAAGAAGTGCAACACGCTGCACTGCAAGCTGTCCCTGGACATCCCGCCCGCGGCCGCCGCGCAGAGCTCGCAGGAGCCGCAGTAGGCACTCTGCCGATACGCGCGCCATCTATGAACTCTTGGTGTACACCGGTGCACCCCATATAATATATAATACACTGCAGATTGACCCGGCCAGTAGCTTAGTTTAGTCCTATGGGAATACATCGAAGAAATTAACTTATACCCTTTATTCCCATACGACTGAGGTCACCTATGCGACGACCGGTTCCCATGTAAGATTTTCGAGTAGTGTGTAGTTTTTCGGCTCGGAAGTGTACGAAACCGGAGCCGAACCTGCGTCGCATAAGTTCGTGAGTGTACGTTGATGCAGTTCGTATTCATTTTTCGGCCGATAGACTAGTGTGCAGTGTATACAGCCCCTAACTACGTCACCGGCGTCTGATATGTATGATAATCTGTGAAGGGACGCCGCGTGACGAGTCCTACCTTAGCGACTTATGACTCGCATTTCTATTGTACGGTAGCGACTACTGAATTGTGTAACTTTTATAGATTTTACTATGATATGTGACTGTAAATTATATGTAACGATGGTGTGTGGGTACTGGAGGCGAGGCATCGGGAGGTCCGCGGTACACGGGACATCTACGATGAACTGAATCAGGAAGGTGATGATGAGTGTAAAATGCAAATATCGGTATGAAAGCGCGATTTGACGAGATTGTAATGTATCGTGTGAGAGATGACGCGTGTGAGGCACTTCGCATACTCAGGGCGCGGTGTGGCAGCCAGGCGGCGCGGGCGTGGGGTGGGGAGTTGTGACGTAATGCGCGTGACGTCACGTAACGTAGGAGTCTAGTGGCGTAGCGTAACGTAAGGATGAGGACGATGACAGTTTTGTAAGCTAGGATTAGGACTTGAACAGATTTCAAACAAAATTATTCGCCACACTGTGGCAGCCATACAGAGTTTTATTGATGGATATTATTTTAGATTGAGAACCTCAGAGCTATATTACGTTTAATGAAAAATAAAACTATTTTATTCTAATGGTCGCACATTTCTATGGTTGGTTCGGAGCGATAACATTATATTTTGGTTAGCGTAGAAATAACGTAAAATAATTATCACTAAATTAAGGTATAGGCATAGCACTCCCTGCGCCCGCGCCGCTGGCCCACTACTAGGATATAACTTATTTAGGTCTCTTCGGATTAATTAGTTAAGACTTTGATCTGCTCACAACACGATGCACGTTTTCAGGACTGGACCCGTCAGCGTGCGAAGATCTGATAATTGTTTGGAATAGCGAGCCTTCACACGCTCCGCATGAAGCGTATTAACTTAAAGTTTTGACTACATATAGCGCTCCTGCATACAAAGACAGCTTTCTATATGATACGTAGTGAATTATTACTAGCTTGCGACGCAATTAAATCTAGACGGGTGGTAGGTTGCATGATGTGACCTTGGGGTCCGCCAGATGTTTTGTCAAGTGCTGAAGACGTGCCTCCTGTTGAGCAGACCCATAGTTATAGCAAGCAGAGGGTATATTTTGTAGCGGTGACCGCTCACGGCTCTATTTTTATACCGACCACTGAATCTCTCACGAGGTTGCATTCTTTGACAAAGCCGTTATACTTGACACGTTCTATCCAGCGCCACAGCTGACCGATAAGGCATACCCGACCAATCAGGAGATGTCCTTATAATCAAACAACCTGATTGGTCCACAGTGAGTCAGTTGGTTTGTGCGAACATAATGTACAGCTCTTAATATTTGTAAATGTGGGTTTCCTTTTTTAGTGTGTATTGGATATAATATTTCTTGTTCGAAATATGTGTGTGCAGTGCACTAATGTAATGCTTGTTAAGGCGAGAGAACATTACGTCGATATACATAGTTTAGTTTGCCAACTTCACTGTGAGTCGGCAACTGCTGAATTATGCTCATTAAACTGCGAAGCATACCACCAGTCCGGCGATGCGGTACAATCTAAGTAGTATGTGCGTCCTGGCTGAGCTCGCCCCTCGCCGCGAGCGTCTCGTCCGTCTGTATATAGTCTACGCGAGCTGCCGAGTATAACGCGCTAGTACCGAGCTGCCGCGCAGGAGCCACGCTTGCGAGGAAATTATGATCAGCCCTTTATAACACTATTTTTTTTCGATTGATTTTACTGTATTTTTAGAGATACTAATATTATAGCTTTTGTAGTTCGCACAATGCCTCACCCGCCACGCCGACGTACACTATCGACGACTATGAGCTTAGCGCATCGATTCGGAAGTCACGGTATTTTACGTAGATGTACAAGAGAGTGGTCATGAGTTGCCCGAGTGTTCCGAGACGCGGGCGGCGAGGGGGGCGGGGGAGGCGGGGCAGTCTGCGCGGAGCTCATCTGAACCAAATATCAGGCAATAATGTGCGTGTGTGAGTGTGAACGTAGTACAAGTACAAAGGTGGGAGTGTTTGGTTATTAACGATACGATATCTATAGACTTGTGCGGGTCGCGCGAGCGGCCCGGGGCTCCGGGCCCCATTTGAATTGTTAAAAATAAATAATTATTATATCAATAAATTTTTTATTGTAAACTATTAATGTCTTTCATTTCTCTATCCTTGTAAAAAATATAATCAGTACCTATAGGTTCTTCTATTTTAGGGAATATAATTTCATTTTATTTTGATATCATATTGCTTCAGTTGTTCACTATTCTTACAACAAACACAAAAGCATATAAATAAATATACTTGCCACAAGTGTCAAGCACAAAAACTTCTCAACAAGAAATAACATTAAATTAAACATAGGTTTTAATATCAATAATTTACATTAAACTTGGCTGTACAGTACTAACTAGGACGCGATTATAAGTTGGCTGTGCCGGACTTTTCCACGAGCTCCAGCAGCGTGTGCAACGACGTGTCGAACAGCTCGCACCTGATCGGCATCTCCAGCGAGTAGAAGGGGTTCTTGAGCGCGTAGTCGGAATATAACTCGTAGATCCTCTTCAGGACAACCTCTGCGCCCTGCATGTTGGGGTCTGTCACTATTATGAACTTTACACCTGAAAGTACAGAAGACGTTACATATGATAAGTCGGAATTTCAATAAGGAGTAAAGAAGTGCAGGTGTGCGTCCCACGAGTGGGACAATAGGCTAGCAAAAAAAAAATCTTGATCAAGTTGCACAGTCAAAAGTTAGTATCTACTAAACTTAAGATAAAACGTGATATTCAGTTCTATCACACATCATCTGTTATCTGGATAGGAACATTATTACTCCAGTGCACAACATAGGCATATGCTTGGACTATAAAATACTCCACTCAACATGATGATGAATACTTTTTATTGCACAAGGAAAAAAAATTATAAAATAAGACCTCTTTTAGTGTCTACTCTATGGGTGAATAGCATGATGTCATTAATGGTATTTTAAGTATTTCGTCTAGTTGGGTTTTTTAATCAGCAAACTACTTGACTATGATGAAAACTAAAGTATTCATGGATCTACGCGTATCTGGAGGTGTTTTCTCAGTCTAGAAAGGTGAACAGCAAACAATAGTCACCTGTTAATGTCTGAAAACAGGATAGTTTGAATGAGTCTGCAGTTAAGGACTCAATGCCGGAACACTTGGGGATGGGACTCAGCTGGCTGGCGAGGGCAAACAGCGGGTAGAACATGCTAGCTAACACTATCTTCTCATTGGTGGTGGCTCTTGCACGCCCAAATCTTAGACTTAGGGGGTAGTTCTCCTGAAATTATAAAGAATAGAATTTCAATTGCGATGAAAGGGTCTGTATCACTCATTCATCATTTTATTCTGTTTTAGTTTGTCTCTTATTTTAATGAATGATTTCCTTATTATGGTAATTTATTTAATATCATATGGTATTCATTGTTTTGGTTGTGGTAGTTTGCTATGTTATGAAACATGTTGGTTTTATTATAGTATTTGATTCTGCCACTGATGTGTTGAGGTTGCAATGGCTTACGAAGAGAGTTACAGCACCTACTACAACCCTCTGTGAACCATATTATAACACTTGTCTACAATTGATTACCTTAGTTTCTATAACTTCAAACACATCTCTGCCATCTTCAGTGGTGCGGCCCGAGACTGGCATGCCGTTCACAGACAGCAGGACGTGTCCAACTGAAATATTATGAAGTATATTTGTAGAAGGATACTAGAGACTATGGTGATGAGAAGTTACAATTTTCATAGGGAATTTAGGACTTTCTTAAAGAATAACATTATTCGAAAGATAGAATGACTCAACAAGAATCTTAAATATATAACTACGCACCATTTATTCCGTCTCGTTGTCCGAAAGCAACGATAATTTTCTTATTTTCATACTGCAACTTGATGTCGAGAGGATATCCGAAGGTTTTCTCCGCCTCCACGCGGGGAATATTATGGTCATAGTTAAATATAAGGCCACCAGACTTGCTCACGATGTAAACACCGTATATAACCATTATTATGTTATTTAATTAGCAATTTTATTTTATTTCAGATGATCAATAACAAATCAACATTCAACACCCACTGCGACTGTTCGAAAGTTCCGTCATTCATTCATCACACGACCTGTAATGTCAAATTTATCTGAAGAGTAAAAAAAAAACGAAATGAAACACATTACAAATTATTTATAATTTAACTTTTAAAGAGTTTTGTTTTGCTGTAAATACTGTATAATATTTCGCAAAACCTAAAATAAGAAAACTCAATTTAATTGTTCCCAAAGGGTTTTCGAACGGAACTAATAATAATGACAAATACTATTTCTAATCTGTGGATTTATTTTGACGTGTTCTTAATTTTGTGTTGCACGTTGAAATATTGTAAAGTAATTTATTTACGTGGTAATAACAGTAAGACAGTGCAAAAATGTTTCGGGAATCGAACCTGTGATCCTACGTTTGAGTGAAAATTAACCAAAGAAAGCAAACTCTTTTTGGTTATTACAGTTTTCTTTCGAGGAGCCCGTGGCTAAATAATAACATCCGCACGAGTCCATCTTCAAGGTCAATCAGCGCTGACCAAGGTCGGCCTGTAGATGAGTGGGTAGCCATCTATTACATACAGAACTTCCTAAGTGCCTCGGAAAGCACGTTAAGCCGTTGGTCCTGTTGTCATTTACAGATTTTTGGCACTCGATAAAGGTACTCGTTAAAAGTAGTCAATGGACCGAAAGTCTGACAACCAGTCTTAACAAGGGGTATCGAATACGATAATAACCTAATACTAACTGGTATTATACAACCGCATAGCCCATATTATGCGAGTACTGTGTACTAGAAAGCTATCATTCGCCGGAAACCTACGTCTTTTCTTGACTTGAATGTGCCCTGGCGGTTAAGAGTATGTCATGCTCACTCAAATGTCTCACTGATGGTGGCGCGTGTGTCGGATCATTTAGTTCCCTTCAAAATGGTTGAGTTGAATGGTGCAGATACCTACATGCGTCATGTTCGTGAACGCGCTGTCAGTTGTGACTGGTATCTCTTGGTTGCCACGGCTTATTTTAATTAATAATTTTATTTTTGAATTGTTCTTTTACTATGGACGCTTTTAACGTGCACATTTTGCTACATCGCTCTCACATAATGTACCATTTCAACATGAATGATGTAACCAAGGTTTTGTATAAATATTCTGATTTAAATGAGTGTCCATGGAGTTTCTTGCCCGTTCTTCTCCATAGAGATCTAAGTTAGGGAATGGGCAGCTACAGTACTTTCACGGTTTTTATATTTTAAACGTACCTAGGACAGGTTAGAATTATTTCAACCCTTCATAGAAGAGTTACATGAGCGACTTACAGAAAAAGATAAGATTCAAGAGAACGTAGGCCGCATGAGCGTACGAATCCAGCACGAAAATGTTTACATCCAGAGAGATTAAAAAATATATATATTTAATTGTCTTTTAAATGCCGTCATATATGCCTTGAATTAATACAGATAACTGATAAGTAATTTGAGATCAAAGTATCTCCATTTTTTAAAACCTTACGTATGAAATAAGTGCCTATTAAGGCCTCGGGGCAAGGGGCTCCTAATTTATTTAAGCCTTGGTCTAAAGCGGTAGGTCATGCGAAAATCCAACAGGAGTGCCAATAACAGAGGCTCCTTTTTTCTGCGTCTGGGGCAGAAAAAAGGAGCGTCTGTGATGAAGATGATGAGTTTTTTCCCAGGGTGCAAAATGTAAGTTTGTAGAGGCAGTAAGATTACTCAGTGGCTAATTTTAACCTGAAAAATATAATTGTGAGAGTGTAGTTCTACTGTACGCTACAACTTATTACGTACTTCCTAATTCTGTGGCATCAGATGGGAAAGTCCTGAGTTATTTTTCTATTTTTAGTTGTTACACATACAAATATTTGCTATGCATTAATTTACATTGTTAATAATACATTTTATGGTAATAGGCGGGAATATTGAAACTGCACCACCGCGGAATAATTTGCTTCCCAACAAAAAAGAATCATCGAAATCGGTTCACACAAAAAAAAAACATTTAGACGAATTGATAACCTCTTTTTGGAAGTCGGTTAAAAATCTTCAATGTTACCCATGTGACATTGTCAGTCAATCTATAAAGTGTGCTGCAGCTGAAGAACAGCGTCAGGTGTTAGGTAGGTAGGTAGAGGGACATACTACCACCTGTTGCCATCTTGCATTATGTTAAGCCGAGGTCCTTTCGGCACAGGGTTGATGTTGTAATACCTATAACTTACTCGTAGGTGGTCTTTTGTATATGTGTAGGTTTGGTAATACCTAAACGTATTGCCACTCAACCAACCAGTCCGTTAGTCACCGGATGTGTTTTATAGGCATAGAGATTGCATGTTATGTCTTATTGTTAATGAGATAGTAGATAGGTACAGCTACCGATAGCTTTTCATTGAGCTCCGGTTGTCACCAGCAGCTCTTATCAGCTATTTCTATCTTTATCACAGTTATCATATTCATTCATGAATCATTGCACTACCTTAGTGTCTTCATAATCTTCTGTATCATACCTCTCTGTCATTCATAAAATCATAAGCAACTTAGTAAATTATCATTTCCACAGTGAAAAATACTTATAATACCTTTGTGCATTTTAATATTATTTAAGTGTATTTCTAGTAACGACGTAATTTCCTGAAAATCATCATTATCATCATCGTTAGCCTTGTATAGGCCTGTAACATAGCTGAACAAAACCGATCTCATGACGCGATAGTAAAAGTTAGATTGAATAACTATTTTGCAACACCAAGCCCGAACTATTTATTTCTTGATATTATTCCCTACCGTATATAAATTTTCTGATGTAATAATCAACACTCTATCGTTCTCCACGGTTTGACATAATCGACTCCTGGATTTGTAATGTGTGTTTTTTGTTACGTCAGTTACACTACCCCGGTTTAGTTGACATATGTATAGGTACCTACCGAAGTAAAGCAATGACGTCTATTTTGGTAAACTTCTTTGAATCATAACTGTTCTGCACTATCTTATGTTTGTGTAGTCGATACGGTTTCACGCGAGTGGCCTTGATAAGCGGCGCTAAAAGATAACTGATTCTTCCATGCCATCGATATGTTTTCGCCAGGATGATGGAGATTCGAGGTGCAGTAAAAGTTAAAAATGTAGAATTGTTAATAACATAAAAAATAAGGCACTATACTGGCACACAGGTCTCCTCACACAGCACAGCGAGGGTTGGAAGACGCCACATGTCAGACATCACATCGTGTCTCCGGTTTTTTGGTACTAGGGTATACAGGGCTATGCAGGGTATACTGGGCTTCCTCATGACGTTTTTCTACACCGTTTTTCAGAGCAGCGGTGACAGTACGATGGCCTCGGTTCGACGTGTTTGAACCTACGACCTGCAACTCGTTATTCGCTGGGCCACTGGGCCACCATTACTCCTGATTCTCTTAAACTTGTCAACATAACGAACACGAATAGGACAGTTATGCACGGTTCAATTCAGCTCTCAGAAAAATGTGCCGAAGCTGATTTCCCGGATAGCGCTGTGCGGGTATAATATTCAAAACCTATAAGTAACGTTTAATATAATTTAGAAACCATTATGCGTCAATAGTTTCTACTGTTATTGAATCATTAGGGTTAGGTTAGGTTAGAACAGTGACCATTAACGCATGATGGCGAGCGAGCGAAGCGAGCGTGCCGCGGCAGCGGCCGCCGAGCGCCAGATCCTCTCTATTTTTCGTGAATCATCTGGGCTAGATGAGGATAAAACAGTATGATAACATAAAACATAAGCATGTAACTGTTCTATGTCCCTAATAAATAAAATAAAATAAAATAACATCACGCCTGTTATCAGCTGATAGCAGAGTTGTACCCATTAGTACACCTACATTTCGCCAGTTATGTTTAAGTCCCATGTTCAAATGCGGACTCCGTGGCTGCTACTCAGAAAATCCTGACGGAAAAACCCAATATCACTTTCCCGACCTCTGAATCGAACCCAGGAACTCAAAACTACATCATTAGATTTTTGGGAAATCAATATTTCCAGCCAGGAATACTTCCCAGAATTTGATCCTATCGAATGGTGTAATAATACAGTGTGTGTGTGTTTTTTTTACAAAATCAACTGGTGCGATTCCTGGCTAGGAATATTGATTTTCTAAAAATCCAGTGACGCAGTGTTAGTTTTCATCAAAATCGGGCTCGAAACTCCTTTGAGTATTTTTCGCCACTCCTCATAGATTCAGATTTGACCATCCACGCCCACTTGAAAAATTCACCCTGTATGAACAAAAACCTAAACCTAACCTCACCTGGAGGGAATGTACTCTAAATACTGGAGATAGCAAATTTTACTCAATGGAAACATTATTTTATTTTTAAAAAGTATCAAATCTGCATTCAAAGATTTTTGAGAATTTGCTTGCCACATTCGGGAATCGAACCGGCTAAAATCCCTTAAAATCAATAGGGTCAATAATAACAATCAAATATCTGTAACAAACATGATAAATGAAATCAAAGGAAAACCATGAAATCTAAACTTAAAAATTCAATGATAAGATAAATCAATTTTACTCAAAGGTCCATCCGATTACTTATGTTAGTACCTAATTAACAATTATATTATCTTTGACGTCAATTATTTATTAAAATTACGAAAAACTATTTAGATGAGAAGATTGCAATTTGCACAAACAAACACGTGCAAATTGCAATCTTCTTTCTTTAATTGTTAGAGTCCTTTATGCCAAACTTTGTCAAAACCCTGTTGTATCTCAAGAAAGACTGAAGAGCTCCTCTAAAGTCTTTCTTATTTTATCCACTACCCTATGGCCTCGCTCCACTGTGGAATGTTGTTGCCTGAAGCCAAACTGGTGATTAGGGATGACATTATTTTTATGGAGTAAGTAAGGGTAGGATTCGGTGTAGTAACAGTATCTTGAATACGTTAGATAAGATTAGCAGTAGGCTGATAAGTCTGTAAGAGGTTACTTCATTTGCTGGTGTTCTCTCTCTTTGGAATTGAAAAATAAATTGCAAATATAGGTATGTCATAGGCGACGGTGACTACTTAGCAAGGGTGCTTGTTTACATGGTCAGAAATCTAGCGAGACATTAGTTTTATTTCAGGAATGCTGAGAGCTCATAATATTTTAAATGTAGGTCTTTAGCCGGACATATCTAATTGATAAGCTTTGAAACTAGATAAAGCTTTAATCAACTAGGAGTACCGTACCATACTATTACACACTGTGCAGCCAAGGATAATTTACTTTTTACTTGACTCGTTTTACGCTGCATTACTACCTAGCTTAATAAAAAAAAAAAAACAAAGATACGCGCACGAGGTCGCAAGGCGGCTGGCTGGCTATGGTTTTCCCGGCAGTCATATTTACACAATGCAATGTGCTGTTACTTGTTTTAACCTGTGGTTACGTAGTTAAACCTCTACGTATTGTAAATTGGAAGCCCTTTACTGTTTTGCTAGATATTTTAGACGTGCAATGTGTCTACAATATTCAGGTCGTTACTCAATAATGCTCTAATAGCTCTATGAGTACTATTGGCTACGATAATGTAAACTGCAAGTTAATCGTTTACACGTCGTTTGTGGTGCAGCGCAGCTACTCAGCTAGTGTTGCATCTGTTCCTCTGGCGTTATCGTGTAAACTGTTAAGTATATCTTGATAATAATTAGTTCACGATGGCTACGAATAATTTGCTTTTGGTGCATGATGAATCACTCTGATTCATACATTTATAGATAGAATTATTATCGTTCAACAACTGAATTACCTATTTATTGTCAGGATTTAGATTGTTATCTCTCGTCTGTTGTACCTTATTGTATCCAGGTACTAGTCACTGCTTCACAGCGATCTCCATGAAAAGTTTCCCTTTCCTGAAAATACATAGACAGGTAGCTCCATCTGTTGCCTCAATCACGAACCACAATTTATTTGCACCAAAATATTCACTAACCTGCCACTGTCTCCTCCATAAATGATAACAAGCGTGAAGATATGATACATAAAGGTACATAAATCCTATTTCCTTATCTAATTATAGCTTATTAAGATAATTTTAGCACCTCCATTCATATTAATAAACGATGTTCATCAACTGTAAGCGCAACAGTGCAGGGTGTGCTGTAAGCGCGTGTCGTGTGTGCGACTGTGCAGTACGCGCGTGTCGTGTGTGCGACTGCGCAAGCGCAGCTTCCCAGAAAGCGTTTTCCTCTTCACGGCTTGCTCCGCGCGCTGACGAATCGCTACGTCACGTCGGTGACGCGCTGTCGCGAATCTTAGTATAAAACCGTGAGTGTCGGCGCGCTGCGTCCCCTAGTGTGCCGGCGTGCGAGGAGGACAAGCTGGCGCCCCGCGATGAATGCATGGACTCCGACGTGGACGAGTCGGGGGATGACACCGTGCCCGCCGGTATGTCCCACCTCTAGTGTCAGTGTTGTGTAGTGTAGTGACCCACTTGTGAGCCTCCCAAAACCGGAGCTGTTACGGTTTTTGTGTTCTAACCTCGCTGAAAGGATGCACGGATCTGTCAGGACTCCACACTCTGCCTAGTGTTACGTTACCCTAATGTGGTAACAGCGTATGTACCTGTAGCAATTAAGGATAACAGTGTTTCTTCGTGACATTCACTTTGTATATTTGTTTACGCGAATATTATTTGGAAACTTGTTTGAAACTGTGTTTTGCTCCAAGGTTTTGCTACGATTTGAATTGTGTATCATGACGATGGAAATAATCCTAACACTAATCTCATGCAAACTTTTGACAGCCGAAGTTTCGCTTCAAAATTATCCAAGTATATTTTAACTGATACGGTAAAGTTCTTCGAATGTAAATAATTTACAATTAGATTTGAGATTAGAGAAAGATACGGAAAGCAGCACGAAGCAAATCTTAACATGCTGACTGTGCTAAAAATCTTCTAACAGGTGGCATATTTTACTAGTTAAAGTAAACAATAAGTGTTGTAAAGACAACCTGAAAAATGCATCAGTATTCTGATTATAACTAACAATTAAAACTAACCACAAGAACACAGCTTCTATAGCTGTTTATTATTGCTACCTACTGATCTCATCGTTTAATAATAATTAATATACTTAGGCATAGAATAGGATCAGGAAACAATAAAATTATTAGGGTATGATGTAACATCCTGGTGTAAACAATCTAAAATTATTTGCAACAATAAGTTAATTGTGTGCAATCGGCGGTGCAGCGTTTAGGCCTACGATCCGAGTCCTACGACCATGAACTTGACACTTTAGTCTGTAGCCTGTAATCTCAACAAACTCCGACTGCAAACCAAGCCTACAAAATATTTGTATGTACTATCTTTTCAGTAGTTGGATATTTTATAGTCTCAATCTACATAGAAATAGAAAATTGAAGCCATCAACCGACAAATCGTGTAAAAATTAGACATTGATTATGACTAAAATATATTCAACTTCATTCGGCTGGACTGCAAGCCCACGTCAATTTATGTAGTCCGAGAGTGACCAGGCCAATGATGACATAAAACATTGATTAACTAAAACAGAAATTAACAAGCCGGTACTAGGTTCTAATTTAATCAACATGGTAAACGGAAAAGGGCAATTAATAGATAACCTACCTCTTCCATCATAATACATGGGTAGGCCATAGCCGGGGTCCTCGGTTATACACAGACGTGAGGGACCCTTAACTTTACACATATAAGTATAAGGTAATTGCCAACACATAGGTTTTAAAACATCGTTGTTATTTCCCCGTCTAAAAATATACAATTACAAATGTCATCAGTCACTTCAGTTATTGTGACACTTTTATCAATTAGGTACGTTTAAATAAATAATTTTTAAAACTTTCGGATTTCATTGTGGCGCTGAAATAATCTCCACTGTTCTTCTGCCTGAATTAATTAATTTAAAGTAAGGTACTTACAAGAAACTTTTCGATGACCATACATGGTGCCAATGAATGGAACAAAAAGAACCAGATATGAAGATCACCTAACCTTCGACACTTATCGACAACGAGGCGGCTGAGACATCAATTTCTAGGAATCACTACAAAAACAACATCGGTGACATTTAAACTAAAACATATCTGTTACGGTGCAGTAACATGGCGTGAGACAATTTATATGCTAACTAGATTAGGTAATAGTATCTAAATTATATATTTTTTAAATAAGTTTGAAGCCCGTCATGCTTTTTAGGGTTCCCGAAGGGTAACCAACGTGACCCTATTCCGAAACCTCCGCCTGTCAGCTGTATCTCATGATCCGTAATAGGTAGACGGTCGAAATTTTCACAGAATGTGTATTTCTGTTGCCGCTATAACAACAAGGCTCCCACTACGATGATACGGAGCCCTTCATGCACGAGTCCGACTCGCTCTTGACTGGTAAACAACTTCTCTCTAAAAGCATGCATGTAACGCGTAACATCAGCAACACTGATGCGTCCTAATATAATCTAGTACGATGATAAAACTATCGTCATTGTTTAAGTGGTAAGACATGCATAATATGCATATGCATTGCGGTAACATAAGTCATGATATGTCATAGTTATTAAAAATAAGCTATTACGTTCTTCACAAATAGATAACCGATCAGCCTCCTTATTGAGATCATCATAATTTAAATCATTAACATAAGACTAAGAAAGTGAGTACACAGATTTATCTGCACCATCATTTATTTACCAACCACACGCATTTTCCAGTTATCTCGCGGTCATGGCGCTTGCAACAGCGTCGAAATATCGGGAGCTCACAATAATAATTGAAAATCACGAAAGATATCCAAGATTATATAATTTTTTATTAAAATAATGTTCTTTGATGATCATGGACCTACGACTGTGATAATGAGCCAAAATTTCATTCTTTCAGTAAATATGTGCACGGGTAAATTGCTATAGAAAGGCAATAATTTGGCTTAGTAAGTTATTAACAATTTGCTCATCCTACTGCGATATACATTTATACCTACATAGGAGTCTCCATCCCTTGTATCGTGACTACAGTCCTTGACTGGAATAACTAGCTAACTAGAATACTAGTAAAGCCTGTAATGGATTCAGTGCTACTCGTAAAGTGCTCAGGGCTACGATGCTACGGCGGTGCTACGCGGTTTATAATTAATGTTAATGTTTGATGATAATCTCAACGAGTGGATTGAAATTCCACATAGATCTAAACTGAACATCGCTTCCATATTGTGAAATATAAAGTTGGTACTCGAAACCTACAGATAGGTATTACTAAAGTATTATTTTAGAACATTATTTTTGGTAAAGCGCGGTGTAAACTAATTTCTCAAATTACATTGATTCATGCAGTTTTTGTCAGGTTGTTTGATTTTCCGAAGTCCCCGTGAATTGTCATCCGTCACGGATGTTACTAAGCAGTATTCACTCAATTTATAAAACTTCGTTGGATCAAGGTTCATACGAAATAAATTTTAATATTATTGTAAAAAATAATTAAGTACTTGTAGTGAAACGAAACAGGTTTCCACTTTCATGCGTTAAGGAATCTCTAAATTAAACTTACTTGAACTAATGATGACTCCTGAACAATCGTGTGAAATTGCTCCCCATACGATATTATTTAATGCTCAATGGAACAGGAACACTAAAACACAAAATACCTAAGCACATCTATAAATTCAAGATCTTAGCTGAAACTGACAGGCACTCTTTAAAATTTAGATAATATCCTAATTTCAAATTATGAGATTTCAGTTTCACTTCAATTATGAACCACGGTGGTCATTATGTTTGTTTGTATTGTAGGTTTGTACCACGACCAGGTGCTTAAATACGGTTGCACATATTTATATCCAGTTGGCTTAGATGGTTTGATACTCTAAACCACTTTCTCACATGCAGGAGATAGGAGAGTACCGAGAGTGGTAATTTACATTAGTCCTTCGGCCGTTTGTACGTCGTCGTCTACGATTTTTTGGTGCTAGGGTATTTCGGTTTCCCCGGTAAAACGATGATTTTCTATTATAATGAAACTAAACAAAGTGTGTCATGTCTACCTGGGTTCGAAACCAAGACCACCCGTAAGTCGGGCTACCACTCCTGTACCGTTGGTCGCTTGCTGTTGCCTGGCTGTTGGTGGGCCTGATTTCCCCCTGGTCTTGTCGGATTGCCATCTCTCGGGCAATGATAGTTAATGAATAGAGAATAAAACTACCTGTGTTAGCGCACACTTGTGCTCCACTTAGGTTTACTATTTCCTGCGAACTCATTTCCATTGAGTTTGGCCGCCGTGCTAGTAATTCGGACGGAAGGACATTCAAAATTGCAACAGCAAAACACATTTACTGATTTCCCTGTGTACGTTCCAGATCCAGAAAAATGGGAACGTGGAGATGTGCTGCGCTGCGTGCGCTGGGTGGCGCGCACGTTCGGCGTGTGCGCGCCGCGCCGGCACCTGCTGCCCGACACCGGCCGCGCGCTGCTGCAGCTCTCCGAGGACAACTGGCTGCAGGTACAACTGTCAATTCGGTCATATGACAGAAAGAAACGATTGATAAAAAGGAAACGCAATTATTTAGAAGCCAGTTAACTACGCTGCTATAGCCACCTATATAGCTACTTTTTTCTAAATGGCGTTATGTTTCTTCGCATGGAAAGAAAACGCTTAGGTTCCTACATGTTTGTGCAGAACAAGGAGTAGGTACTCACGTTAAATCATCATCATCTGCGCAGCCTCCTGCCGGGATAACAGGATGCAGCTGAACACTACTGTACACCTTAAATGGAGCGACTGCCAATCTGACCTCCACAACACAGTTACAATATGGATTTCAAGCAATATAGTTTTGTTTTTGGCCCATATATCAGTCTCTGCCTGCCTTTTCCCAACTATGTTGGTGTCAGCTTTCAGTCTAACCGGATGCAGCTGAGTACCTATTCTACGTGGAGCGACTGCGTATCTGACCTTCACGGCACAATGACTGGGTCACACGATACCCCTAGGAAGACTGGTTGTCGGACTTTCAGGCTCGTGACTACCCGTCTGTCGTCGACTGTGGAAGATGATTTCTAACAAAAAATATTAAACAAAAACAGATTACAGATAATGGGTGGGATAAGCTTACAACGATGAAATGGATAGCTGGTTTTGAAACTAGGTTAGTCCGGGTTTGGCCAGTTATTTCAGTAAGTGAAGTTCGTATTTCCCCCAGCCAGCCCCCCCCCCCCCCCCAGTGCAGTTCAACAGAGACGGTACGGAAACTGATTGCTCTGAATTAAACTAACAGTTATTTGTGTTCAGCTACCGTATCAAATGTAACAATGATCGGCTAGGGATGAAACTTACTCTTGCTAAAAAGATGTTTGTCGAATAGAGAAGAGAGAAAAACCATTTATTTTGCACAAACAAGACGCACGTTAAGAGTTAGGACGCACGTTAACATAAAATATAAACAGACCTCGCCTCGTTGACCTAGTAGTGCTTGCAAACGCGACCGCTAGGCTAGATTCTTTCGAGTCCCGTTTCACGCGATGTGTTATTTTCCCAACGGCGAGATGTGCCTAATGTAATGCGGTCTGACTCTTTGATCTCCATGTCCAGGTGTGCGCCGGCAGCGAGCAGTCGGCGCGGATCTACCACGCGTACCTGCGGCACGCGCACGCGGGCGCCACCGGCCAGCCGCCGCCGGAGCCGCTGCCTGAGCACCAGGCCACCACCAGTGCGGCCGCTGCTGAATACAGTAAGTCTATAATCAAGCTGTAATGATCCCGCTGCTGCGACACAGGCTTCCCTTTTGTGGGAGGGAATCGAGTGTAATCCACCACGCGGGCCCAGTGTGCTGTATATACTGGTGAATATTACATATCTTCGATATTTTCTGTTCTAGGACATATTTTTTAGGACAAATTACTGTAACAGTCGTGGGTCGATGGCCTCAGTAGAGCTTCCGAAAGAGTGGGTCTTAAAATGAACATGGACAAAACCAAGATAACGTGAAATAAGGGCAATGGAGAGGGCTATGCTCGGAGTTGGCTTGCTTGATCGAATCAGAAATAAAGACATCGAAGCAAGAAAAGCAAGGTTACCGATGTAGTCCGAAGAATTGCTCACAGAACAGATGGTCGATGGGGCCGAAAAGTTCTGGAGTGGCGACCGCGAAACGGAAGACGTTGCGTTGGAAGACCTCCCGCTAAGTGGATCGATGACCTGGAGAAGGTTGCGGGGATCCGCTGGATGAGAGAGGTACGGGACCGGTCAATGTGACGACACGGGGGGGAGGCCTAAGTCCAGCAGTGGAGGTCTTCCGGTTGAAATTATGATTAGTGAGCATACCAAGTTAAAGTCCTAATCATTTTAATATTGTTGGTAGGCTCACGTTAGACTTCTCCCCTGTAAGTCTGTAACCTATAACTAAATATGAATACTAGACATCAACGCGCGTATTCATCGACTATAAAGTCCTTGTACGATTACGAATTTAGGAACTATGATGAACGAAACAAAGTTCTTGAGCTGAGTACCCTTGAAATGTGTTTTAATAGCTCTAGCTATTTCTTTAGGTACATTGCCGTGTTAACGGCTGCGTTAGATTGAAACTAAATAAGCATTTATTCAACATTTAAATACTTTACATGATATTAGCGCCATCTATCGGCGTGGAAACCATTCAAACTAGAAACCGCGCCAAAAACTTATGAATGGATGCGTGGTGAATGAGTCACGCGGTTACACGGTCGCGAGCCGTGAGTCGGGCGCGTTCCATTCATCTCGCGCAGTAAGCGGTAACTGACTCACATCGTTTCGCCGAAATAAACTTTGAACTGTAATTACTAGCCAATTTATTTAGTTTCCTATAAAATTAATCATGTTACAGTGAATTAAAAATTATGTGCTTTGCCCATTGGAATAATTGAGTCGTTTTCGCTTGTGTCAATTGGTATTTTGTAATGATAATGACCCACATTACCTTTTTTTCGGGTCACCGCACGCTAAGCTATGCGACTGCAAGGAATGCATTCTGCCTATACCTCCAAAGACTTGCTACTTTATTGTCGAATCCCGTCTGAGATCGTTTTATTTTAATTCAATTTGGCCGAAGGTATATACCTAAGATGTTTTATAGTAAATAACTTCTCGGTAACTCACTTCTGGGTAGGTACAACATTATAATATGATTAGCAGTTGCAACCTGTGCCATAGCTAGGTATGTGCTTACCAAGACTGTAATGATATGGATATCTCTATCTGACATTGACAATGGCATACTTGCCAACCCCTTTTAATTAATTAGTGATTAAACTGGGAAACGTGTGAAATCATAAAATGATAGTTATTTCCAACTGATGGTTTTTTATTTCGTTCCAAATGTGTCTCGCTGCCGGTACGTAACAATTTGAAGTCATGCTCTCCTGGCCCCCTGGGAGTGCCCGAAGGACGCAATCTGCCCCAAAACGAGGCGTATCTTAATAGATCGCTTGCGTAATGACCACCGGTCATTACCTTTGCTATCTTCACGATGAGGGAATTACAGGACACGACAGTCGACAAGATTGGCAGGGTATAAAGAGGGCTGTTGAGTTTCTATTGCGCTTACATTCAAAGACGTTTTGAACTCTTTCGAAGAAGAATCATGTGTAAAGAATTCAAAATGTTTCATTTTTTATTAATTTTGCTAATGTGTTGATCATGTTGAAAGCATTAAAAGCACGCGCAGAATTTTTGTCATGTTTGAGATCGTGCCAATACTAGGTAGGTACATCGTCAGCCATTCTTTGGTGATGTGGCATCTGGATACTTGTCATTCTTATCATCATCGTCATTTACTTCCGTACAAACAAAAGCTCCTCTCTCATAAGCGTCAAACTGGCTTTCTTGTTGGTAGGTATATTATTTCTGGCAAGGAATTATGGTAAGTGACTGGGAAGTGTGTTACATAATGTTCATGACGCGGATGATGTGTTAATGGAATATACCTACCTAAATGCAAAACTGGTTGAGTTTGACGTATAGCGCAGCATTCTGCCAAACCAATTCATTGAACTTTTTCTCTAAGCTCTAAAAAACATCCGTTTCCCCGAAAATTCGGCAGGTCATTTACTAGTTATTTTGTTTTGAATTCACAATCACGCTGGAGATTCCCGCGCTCTCCAAGATGGCGCGCATTTTTGGCGCGATCCCGAACGTTCCGTTACTCACGTGCTACTGCTGATTCACTATGTTTTTGACATTCAACACATTACCACCACGCGCCCGCGGCTGCTGGACTCGTTATACATACAATATTGATACTGGTTCACATCTTTATTAATTCGATAGAAATAAAGACTTTTATACTGAGAGCTTTTCATAAGCTACAATGAATAAATAGTGAATGATAAATGATCCATCTTGACAAACAGCATGAAATAAGAAGAAAAGATGTCTGTAGTTAAATAAATGTATTTGAAGATACGTAGATATGAGCAGGATAAGATATGGCTGAGTACCTAACCTAACAGGTTAAAGAAAATGATTTCGACATCTACCAGGTGAATGGTGTTAAACGCGATGACTAAATATTAAAGCAATGATTCTTAAAACTAACTTTCTCCGGCAGGTTGAGACATAAATGTTTGCAAGCCGGATCTACAGTTGTGAGATTTACTCAATGTTTTATTAGTAGTAGTAAGTACCTACTAGTTACTATGTCTCAACAGATGAGATTCACGCACCGGTGAGCGGTGACTAACTCTTTATCTCACACAAGATGGCTCAAATACTAGAGTACTATAGCGGAAGTGAATCAATATTTACTCGGAAATGATCGTGATTCACTGTTCCGGATTGAATCACTGTGATCTCAAAACGTTGAATTAATTACATTCCTATGCTATGCGTGATAGTGTTTATTTTGGCTTGCGCGTGGCGCACGTGTTGCGTCGTTGTTCGCGTGAGTAATGCGCAGGCGCCGGTGTTGTCGCGCATGCGTCGTCGGTCGTCGTGGGAGAGTTCCCTGTTACAAAACTTACAAGTGTTATGTGTCACTTTACACAATATCTTTAGATATTGTCGTTTTGTTTTGCATCAGTAGTGTTTGCATCGTATGGCACTATCGATGAAATACCTAGCTGAGAGCAAGATTTTGTGCGGAGATTTCGATTGGACTTGGTCTGGGCTTGAATTCTAAGAACGGACGAGATTGGTCGGGGTTTTCCAATAGCAGCATCACCACTTCAATCAATTTTGAATGTTGATTTATGTTCCAACAATATTTAAAATGTTAAAAAAGTTGGATAAATATATCCTAATGTTAAATTCTAGTTAAGTTTAAAGGTGATGATATGAAAAGTCCCAGCTGCTCAGAGCAAAGAGTTATCAACACTGTCGTTACCTGCAAGCGTCTAGTTGTGAGAGAGAGACTCGCTGAATAATGTTGATGCCATAGCACAAAGGGCCCAAATTACTAGTTGTCATTTTTAATAAACAAGAGTCTCGGGATTGTCTAGGTCCACCCTCAAATACCATTTAACTATCAATAACCCACGAAAGCTAAGTTCACTGAAGCAACACACCTAAATGAAGAGAACAAAATAATCAAGCATGGTAGTTTTTCGAGATACTTTTTCTCTTAGTTTAGTTGTCGAATGTCAACCTTTGAAGCGTGTGACATTTAAAATGGCTTCTTTAACAACTCGCTTTTGATTCTCAGAAGTCTTCTCATAATTCACAAGCTAGTTTAACACAGCGCCTGTCGCATCGCACACATTAACGTCATTAGCTAATTAAATCAAAATAAAACGAGAGTGTCAGCTGCACTTCCCAAATGTCTTGATGTCGAAATCGACCTTTTTATTTAATAATTTATTTCGTAAATTGGCAGAAACGACATAAATATAAACAAACTTAGTTTGCTCTGCGCCGGCTTCTCATTGGTCGGTTTCAAACGAAGAACACACCCACACCACACACGAGGCATCGCATCGTTTATAAACCACAGTAAATTTTATTAGACTTTTTGTGGTCTTGTAATATTGACAATTTAATGTTATTAATTATTTTATTTTAAGAGGAAGGTTGCAAGGGTGACCTTCGTATAAAGGCGCTTCAATTAAGAGTGTCAGAATGATTTAATGTAAGAATTTCTGTAAAACCGCACTATATAATGGATTATGCAAATAAGTATCGGTAAATGAGGGGCATTTACATATAGTTTTTGTCATTGAAATTGTTAAGATTCATTCAAATGAATTTTAGATTGGGAATAAGTAAAAGATTTCGTGTAACATTTAGACCTTGATGTAGACTCATCATAAATTTTTTTCAGCAACAAATGATTGTTGGCAATGGCAAGGTCGTAACTAGCAGTATCATCTAGGTAGCATTCGAACATGCAGTCTCAGATCCAGTGACAAGGGACTCCATCGA